>SJYW01001764.1:304598-318035 GCA_006410735.1 Raphicerus campestris | reverse complement strand
AATATGCTATCTAGGTTGGTCATAACTTTTCTCCCAAGGAGTAAGCGTCTTTTAATTTCATGGCTGCAGTCACCATCTGCAGTGATTTTGGAGCCCCAAAAAATAAAGTCTGACACTGTTTCCACTGTTTCCCCATCTATTTTCCATGAAGTGATGGGACCGGATGCTATGGTCTTTGTTTTCTGAATATTGAGCTTTAAGCCAACTTTTTCGCTCTCCTCTTTCACTTTCATCAAGAGGCTTTTTAGCTCCTCTTCACTTTCTGCCATAAGGGTGGTGTCATCTGCATATCTGAGGTTATTGATATTTCTCCCAGAAATCTTGTTTCCAGCTTGTGCTTCTTCTAGCCCAATGTTTCTCATGATGTACTCTGCATAGAAGTTAAATAAGCAGGGTGACAATATACAGCCCTGACCTTAAAGATAAAATTACTCTTTGAGTTTAATTAATTTAATTTTATTTCTGATATTTGTATAATATGTGGTGGAAGATGTATTTTTACCAAAACTTAAGCTTTTTACTATACTTTGTCTGATATGTCACTGTTAACATTATCTCTTTAGAGTACATTTTAATATCTATTGGGGCAAGTCTTCTATCATCATTTCTTTCAAAAAACTTTATTTTCTCTCTTTATTTCTTTACAAATAAACATTTAAACCTATTTGTGACTGTCAGGAAAAAAATCAGTAATGTAATTGAAATTGCAGAATTATGTGAATTGAGAATATAGATTTTCAATAATGAATTCTTGGACCAGAAGTACAGTATCTTTCTGCATTTTTAAGTAATTGTTGAGATTTTCAGTTTATAGTTCTGTCCATGTAGATTTTCCACAATTCCTTTTTAAAGTCAGTTTTACCAAAGTATCCTTTATATACAGTAAAATGAATCCATTCTTAAGTGTATTTTTGAAACGCTTTGATAAATTTATTCACCCATGTAACCACTACACCAATCACAGTATAAAAATATAAACACCCCCTTGTGCCTCTACTCCCAACATTCTCTTTCCTGTTTTAACCAAAATTTCAGAAACAAAGACCTGACTGACATAAGCAGGCATCTATTTGTGGTTGGCTAGGACTGCAGCCTGCAAAGCACCAGCTCCACAAACACTTTGAAATGTGTTCCACTCAACTATGAAATGGAGGAAAGGTATAAAGGTAAAAACTGCAAGGCCACAGTTAGTTACATAATTTGTTTGCCAAGAATTATTATTGCAGCTGGCAAGAAGGAGGGGTGCCTGTTAAGCAAGAATTGGTTGAAGTCTGAAATGGCTGCATAGTGATTAATAAAACAAAGTTGCAGCTAGTAAGTGTTAATCTTTCAGCCATGTCTGACCCTTTTTGACCCAATGGACTGAAGACTCCTCTGTCTGTGGGATTTCCCAGACAAGAGTATTGGAATGGGCAGCCATTTCCTTCTCCTGGGGATCTTCCTGACCCAAGGGTCAAACGTGGGTCCCCTGCATTGCAGGCAGACTCTTTGCTGTCTGAGCCACCAAGGAAGCCAGTAGATGTTGTTCTAAAAATGATGGGAGATATAATTAAGTTTGGTACTGTATAGTTCAGAAAGTTCAGGTTCTGGGCGCTGGTCTAAGACCAGATCGTCAATGGCTATCTGACTATTTTGTATGCCAGAACTCTGATAACTTCATTATGATTTCAATCTGTCATCATCCTCCACCCAAGACAACAATCAATATGATTTATAACTATAGACTAGTTTTTTCCTATTCCAAAATTTCATGTCAATAAAAATTGATGTGTATACTTGTGTCTGGATTGTGTCAGTTAGCATAATTTTGTTGAGAATCATCATGTTAATGTGTGCATCTTCACTTTTTATTTTTTGTTGATTAGTCCATTATATAAATATACCACAGTTTATTTTTTAAAGTTATTATGTCAAGTTTGTGACTTCTAGGAATACAGCTATTATGAGTATGAGTATTTATATAAATTATTTGAGGAACTATGTTTTAATTTCTGCCTGTATAATAACTAAGAGTGAACTACTGGGTCATAGGGTAAATACATGTCCAACATTATATAGCTTGTTAAACTATTTTCTAAGGTGACTGAATCATTTATATTTCAACTCAAAGTATTAAACTTCAGTAATTGCAGTACTCACCAATACTTAATGTTATATATATATTTAAAATTTTAGACATTCTACTTGGTGTGATATCTAATCTTACTGTGCATATCCATAATGACAAATAGTGTGAGCAATTTTTCACGTGCTTTTTGCTATCCATATATGTTCTTTGGTGAAATGTCTGATAAAATCTTTCATTCAATTTTTTTCTATTTTTTTCCTAGTTTCCAGTTATGTTAATTTTTCATGAAATGTTTGAGCTCACCATTATGCAACATTGGCCCAGAATTTTCTTTCTGGAAAAGTATGTATTATTAAATTAAATTTATTTAATAAATACATTCTTGGTAAACTGTTCCTCTTAAGAAACTTATTCATTTCATGTAAAGTTGATAAATTTATTCTAACTTTCTTCAAAATATGTTTTATAATCTAATAACTGAAAAATTTTTATTGGTGACCTCTGTTTTAATCATGGTATTAAAAAGCTATTTTATCTTCAGCCAGAGATGTTCCCAATGAACTAGTTTTTTTTTTGCATAGATTTACTTTATGGCTTATCTGTTTTCTGTTTCATATACTTTTCACTTCTCCTTTTGCTTGCTCTATGTTAATTAATCCTTCCTTAAAAAGGAACAATTCATAGCTCATCGATTATACATTCTTAGATAAACATGGAAAACTGCAGATTTCTAAGTATTGCTGCAATTGCATCCCCTAAAATTTTATATATATTTTTTATTATTCATTTTTAAATGCTTTCTGATTCACTTTGCAGTTTTTTTTTTCCCTCAATGGATGATTACAAGTGTCGTAGTTAATTTCCTATATTTGTAGATTTTCTACATATTTTAAATATATATTTGTAACAGATTTCTCTGTGATCAGAGAACACATTTTATATACTTTCAGTTACTTTCAATGTCCTGAGACATGTTACATGGCTCAGAATGCATGTGTGCATGTTCAGTCGTGTCCAGCTCTTTGTGACCCCACAGACTATAGCTTGCCAGGCTCTTCTGTCCATGGGATTTCCCGGACAATAATGCTAGAGTAGGTTGCCATTTTCCCCTCCAGGGAACACTCATCTTAATGAATGTTTCATATACATTTGAAAACACCATATGTTCTGTGGTTGTTATGGGGGCCAAGTATTATATATGTCAGTTAGGAAAAGTTGATTTATAGTTTTCTATATCCTTATAAATGTTTCTATTTGGTTTACCCATTTCTTAGAGAACAATGCTTAGATCTACAAATGTAATATATACTTATCTTAATGTATATATATTTATACACATACAGAGGAAAAAGATGGGGTAGAGAGGAAAAAATGTACAAATGGAAATACATTTGTTTTAAAAATATAAAAAATTCAGATTAGTATATGCTAAATGTTTACCCTATTTCTCTCCCTTTCTATGAATTTTTTTCTTTGTTCTGGGTTAATATAATATTGAGGAAAATCCATATTTTTTATTACCTAAAAGGACATACTACAGGAGAATTATTTTTTATGAAAAATTGAAAAAATCCTACCCTTATATCTCAGCCTGTGCATATCCTTTAACATCTATTTGGTAACTGATGAATCATTGTGCTTAATATTTGGTCAATTTAACTTTTCTATTTATTTGTTAATATTGATAATGCTCAGTTCTTCAGAAATCTTACATTTTAATATATGTACATACTAGTATTTTATTTTATACTTTAATGAACACCTTACTGTATATTAATATTGCCTCTCTCACTCCTAATTTGAATATATTTGCTTATTTTTAATTAGTCTGAACAGTATTTATATTTCAAAAACAAATGTATATCCACATTAACTGTGCTAGAAATAATTATGGTTTTTGCTTGTTTGTTTTATTGCACATCCCTTCCCCTTTTCATTTTCACCTTAAGCATCTATGGTCAGATTGCTCAATCTATTGGTTTTTTGGTATAATGAAATTAAAACAGAATTCCCTCTTGTTTTTTCATACTAAGATTATTTAGCAAACATTGTGCAAGTCACTGACATGTTTAGGAACTTATGATCTAATTATAATCATCACTCCAGTAGTGATAAAAATTAATACATGCTATCAATGTACTTTTAATAACAATGCATATATATTTCACCTACATGAATATATTTTTAACAAATATTTGCCTAAAAATTATAATCCAGATTAACAGAATGTTACTACTACTAATTTAGTAATAACTCTCCTTCCTGTGGTTATGAATCTGGTCTCCATTACCCTTATCCTACAGTGCTTTCTCTGACAACCAGTAATACATGGTAAATTTAGCAGCCAGTTTAAAGCTCTGAAATGTGTTTTTCTAAGAATGTAAGTACCAGCATCTATGTATAACTCCCCAGTAAGTTCTTCCAATTTTCCTTTAATTAATTGTTTGGCTCACAAATTAATTGGTGGAATGCTCACCTCTGCTCCAGGAATATCTAGAGTTACTTGCATAGCATCCTAATAAGTTGAATTCATTTCCCCATATACTTTTACCTTTTTTTTTAAAGTGTCTGTTTCTTTCCTCCCTTCTTATATATAATAAAGTCTTTTGCAGATATTTTCAATGTAACTGATATATCAATTATTGGCCAAACCCATATTTTAAACTAATGTTTAGTAGAAAGCTTAAATGCTAAGAGGATAAGTACACAATAATTTTTCTTTATACATATTTATATATGTATATGTACATTCAAATTTATTGTAATTTTTCCTTATTTTGTCACATATTTTAAATATATTGCATTGTATTTTTATTGTGTTAAATACCAAAGTTTAAATTTATTTAGGTTTATTCAAGAATAAATAATAATTAAATCCATTAAATTAAATTTAGTAAATAATAAACACAAAGAGTCAGACACGACTGAGTGACTGGACTGAACTGAACTAAACTGAATTTGGTATGAATGGCCTTTACAGGTCGTGCAGTGGTAAATAATTTGCCTGCCAATGCAGGAGATGCAGGAGATACACGTTCAGTCCCTGTGTAGAGAAGATCACTACAGTAAATAATGGCAATATGCTCTAGTATTCTTACCTGGAAATTCCCATGGACAGAGGAGCCTCGCAGGCTACAGTCCATGGGGTTGCAAAGAGTCAGATATGACTGAGTGACTGAGTACACACAATTTGATGCTATGATCAGAAAAAAAAAAAAATCACTGAGCACTTTCAATGTGGATAATGTGACTGGGAGACTAAGTTTTAATTGTATTTAATTTGAATTAAATTTTAATAACCATCTGCGGCCAGCATTTTGAACAATGCTAACTAGAAATATCTATTTGTCAGTTGCTGCAACATTACTTTGGCACAACTTTTCCTTGCTGTTCTGGTCTTTTGTACACCTGATCATCCCAAATTTCATATCTGGCAAATTAACCTGTGATCCAGTAATTAAATGATCAGCTTAAGCATTATATTTGTAACATATAGTATCTAAGGAGATGGTTATTATATATATTAAGTGTAAATATTGATAATATGAATGATGGCCACAGTAGAGAATTAAGATATAAGATCAAATTGTCAACAGTATAAATAGTAAAGTTTCATTTCCATAAATAACAAGCAATTATGTGCATATGTGCATATGGTTTTGCTTTTCTGTGCAATTTTCAATATTTTTAAAGAGAAAAAAATTTTAAGGGAAATTTCTTATGGTTTTGTCATTGAAAAGTTCAGAATAGAAGATAATATGAGACAGACTTAATGGTGGTCTCCATGATTTCTGCCTTCAGGTATCCAGACCCTTGTATAATTCTCTCAACTTAATCCTCTCTTAAAGGAAAGAGAAACTCAAACAAGAAGGTAGGCACTGAGAGAGGGCATCAGAGGGCAGACAGACTGAAACCACAATCACAGACAACTAGCCAATTTGATCACATGGACCACAGCCTTGTCTAACTCAATGAAACTAAGCCATGCCCTGTGGGGTCACCCAAGATGGATGGGTCATGGTGGAGAGGTCTGACAGAATGTGGTCCTCTGGAGAAGGGAATGGCAAACCACTTCAGTATTCTTGCCTTGAGAACCCCATGAACAGTATGAAGAGGCAAAATGATAGGACACTGAAAGAGGAACTCCCCAGGTCAGTAAGTGCCCAGTATGCTACTGCAGATCAGTGGAGGAAAAACTCCAGAAAAAATGAAAGGATGGAGCCAAAGCAAAAACAACACNTCTATATTGTCACCCTGCTTATTTAACTTATATGCAGAGTACATCATGAGAAACTTTGGGCTGGAGGAAGCACAAACTGGAATCAAGATTTCCAGGAGAAATATCAATAACCTCAGATATGCAGATGACACCACCCTTTCGGAAGAAAGTGAAGAAGAACTAAAGAGCCTCTTGATGAAGGTGAAAGAGGAGAGTGAAAAAGTTGGCTTAAAGCGCAACATTCAGAAAACGAAGATCATGGCATCCGGTGTCATCACTTCATGAGAAATAGATGGAGAAACAGTGGAAACAGTGGCTGACTTTATTTTTCTGGGCTCCAAAATGAATTTAAAAGATGCTTTACTCCTTGGAAGGAAAGTTATGACCAACCTAGACAGTATATTGTAAAGCAGAGACATTACTTTGTCAAAAAAGTTCTGTCTAGTCAAGGCTGCTCTTTTTCCAGTGGTCATGTATGGATTGGACTCATGTAAGAGTTGGAGTGTAAAGAAACCTGAGCACTGAAGAATTTATGCTTTTGAACTGTGATGTCAGAGAAGACTCTTGAGAGTCCCTTGGACTGCAAAGCGATCCAACCAGTCCATTCTAAAGGAAATCACTCCTGATTATTCATTGAAAGGCCTGATGCTATAGCTGAAACTCCAATACTTTGACCACCTAATATGAAGAGCTGATTCATCTGAAAAGACCTGATGCTGGGAAACATTGAGGGCAGGAGAAGAAGGGGACAACAGAGGATGAAATTGTTGGATGGCATCACCAACACAATGGACATGGGTTTGGGTAGACTCCCAGAGCTGGCGATGAACAGGGAGGCCTGGCGTGTTGTGGATCATGGAGTCACAAAGAGTTGGACTCGCCTGAGTGATTGAACTGAACTGAACTTAATTGTGGATAGGACCTGTGACTTGCTTCTAATTGAATATGGCAAAGTTGTTGAGACGTACATGATTATATGAATGTCTTATTCTTTATAATAGAGTAAAAGGTCAGGTCTGATTTATTTATTTGTAGCTCAGGAACATACCATGCTTATTAAGTAGGTTTTAAATAAATATTTGTGTAGTTTTCAAATAACAAACAACTTTTGACTGAATAAATATCAGTAAAAAACATTAAGCTCTAAGCTTTTTAAGCCAACCCTTCTTCTTTCTCGTTTTGGAAGAGTCAGCTGCCATGTTTTGAACTTCCCTATAGAAAGGGCCATGTGCCAAAGAACTAAGGGCAGCATGCAGCGCCACCAGAGGGAAACTGAGGGAGGCATACTGTCAGCCTGCAAGAAGCTGCAAGCTGCCAAAATCATGTGAGCTTGGGAGGAGATCATAAAATGGACAGAGTAGATGAGTTTTAAAATGCAGGCTATGGTTGGCTATAGTCAACTATAGGCTATAGTCAAATCTAACATCCATCATGTTGGCAATAGGTAAAAATTGAAGTCTCTTACTTGAGAGTGTCTTGTTTTTTAGAAAGATTCATAACTGAAGAAGTACAGTGTTCAATGCACACACCATCACTTGGATATATAACAGTGAGCTGGTTAAGAATTTGCATCTGGAGACTGAATATTGGGAAAGGAAAACCAAGTTATGATAGAAAATCGAATTGAAAAACTGATTTAGAAAAATAAATGAGTAATTATTTACAGTAGCTCATTTCACATGAAATGGTTATACACAAAATCCTTCAAGCTAGGCTTCAGCAGTATGTGAACTGAGAACTTCCAGACATACAAATTGGGTTTAGACAAGGCAGAGGAACCAGAGATCAAATTGCCAATATTCATTGGATCACAGAGAAAGAAAGGGAGTTCAAGAAAAACCTCTACTTCTGCTTCATTGACTACACTAAAGCCTTTTACTCTGTGGATCACAATAAACTGGAAAATTCTTAAAAGGATGGGAATGCTAGACCACTTTACCTGCCTCCTGAAAAACTTGTATGTGCATCAAGAAGCTACCACGAGAACCAGACATGGAACAAAATTGGGAAAAGGGTACTACAAGAGTGTTTATTGTCACCCTTCTTAATTTCTATGCATAGTACCTCATGCTCATGCGAAATCCCAGGCTGGATGAATCACAAGTTGGAATCAAGACTGCCAGGAGAAATGTAAACAATCTCAGATGTGCAGATGATACAACTCTAGTGGCAGAAAATGAAGATAAATTAAAAAGGCACTTGATGAGGGTGAACATGGAGAGTGAAAAAGCTGGCTTCAATCTCAGCACTCTACACACAAAGATCATGGCATATGGTCCCATCAATTCATGGCAAAAGAAGGGGGAAAAGTGAAAGTAGTAACAGACTTTATTTACTTGGGCTCTAAAATCACCACAAATGGTGACTGTAGACATGGAATTAAAAGATGCTTGCTCCTTGGAAGAAAAGCTATGACAAACTTAGACAATGTATTGAAAAGCAGAGACATTACTTTGTCAGCAAAGGTACATGTAGTCAAAGCTGTGGTTTTTACCACTAGTCATGCACAGATATGATAGTTGGACCATAAAGAAGGCTGAGTACTGAAGAATTGCTGCTTTTGAACTGTGGTGCTGGAAAGGACTCTAGAGTCCCTTGGACTGTAAGGAGATCAAACCAGTCAATCCTAAAGGAAATCAACCCTGAACATTCATTGGAAGGACTCATGGTGAAGCTGAAGCCCCAGTACTTTGGCCACCTAAGTGGAACAACCGACTCATTGAAAAAAAACCCTGATGCTGGGGAATATTGAAGGCAAAGAGAACAGGATGGCAGAGAATGAGGTGGTTAGATAGCATGGCAACCCAACGGACATGAATGTAAGCAAACTCTGGGAGACAGTGAAGGACAGAGGAGTTTAGCATGCTGCAGTCCATGGGGTGGCAGAGTTGGACCAGATTTAAGAGACCAAACAACAACAACAAATCACAAAAACAATAAAGGTCCAACCTATTAAGCATGTGTTGTTCTTTAAAAACAAATATGATAAAACTTAATTCAAAGAGATAAAATAAAATAGAGATAAATAGGGGGATTTCCCCAATGGTCCAGTGGTTAAAATGCTGCTTTGCAATGCAGGGAACATGAGTTCAATCCCAGGTCAGGGAACTGAGATTCCACTTGCTGTGGGAAAACTAAGCCCATGTGCCACAGCTGAAAGATCTCCATGACAAAGCAAAGACCGAATGCAGTCAAATAAATTTTAAAAATAAATAAAGAAATGGAAAAAAAATATTCTTCATGAATATATGACTCAGTGTCTGATATATGACAATTTTACTAAAACACAACCTATGTAAACAATCAAATTCTAAAAGTCATAAGGTTTTTTAAAGGAACGTGTTAAAAATAATTAGAATGAGTATAACCAAGTCAACTGTAAAAGAACAAGGTGGATAGATGACTTATATCAGTGAAGATATACAGTTTATCAGTTTCAATAGGGTATGTTGACACAGGGACAGATAAATGGACCAATGAGATATAAGAGAGTGCTCAGAAAAAGACTCACAATTATGGCAACTAGATATATGACATACAAAACTTTAGAATTCAGCTGGAAAATGACAGACTAAACACAAATGGTACACGAATAACCATTTCAAAACTTTTATGTAGTTTCTATATGAAAAATAATAAATCCCTATGTTACTAAGAGTAAACTCCAGAGGTATTAGATACCTAAATGTGAAATTAAAAAAATAACTTTTTTTTGAAAACTAAAAAAATTTACTATCTGACTATTTTAAAATGATGGCTAAAGTAAGTTATCACTATAGAATGATTTGACTATTTCTCCAAATTAAATTACTGGCAAGGAAAATAAAAACCAAAAGTACATTTACACATCTCAAACACAAATAACCTATTTTAAATGTAAACATGACATACATGCAAATAAAAATAACTATTTTAAAGGATATTTACAGAAATATACATATGCCCTAATAGTAAGAAAAATTCCCTAGAAATATCAAAGTAAAAATCATAAAAATAAATATACTAATAATTTAAATACACCAAAATGACAATATTTTGTGTAAGTCTACAGACAAGAAAATATTTTATAATGTATAACAGAATTTCATGTCCATGAAATGTGCTAATAAGTATAAAGCACTTTGAAAAGTAAATGACAAATAGTGTGCACAATATAAATGCTACAATGGTCATTATTTTTATGAACATACAAAGATATTCTTAAAGGCCATAAGAAACATTAACTAAAAAGTAGCACCTGAATAGAAAAGTAAGCAAAACTGTGAATAGCAATTGGAAGGAACAGAAATAGAATTGTCAAACGTGGACGTGAAGTCATTCATTTACGTCCAATTCTTTCTGACCCCATGGACTGTAGCCCACTAGGCTCCTCCATCCANGGCAAAGAGTCCAACATGACTGAGCACCTGAATGGAACTGAATCTCAATTAGTAATCAGAAAAATACTGGTCAGATGTCATTGATTTCCTGAGACTAGGGAAAATTAAAACCATTCTTGATAACAAATGTTAGCAGCAATGAGAAACAATGAAAGTTTCATCACTCACCTGAGTAAACAATTGCTTCACCTATTTTCCAAAGTTAGCTAGCAAAAGCTAGTTGAAAATAAACTAGTAATCCTATTATTACTAGTAAAATTTGTATGCACCTCATACATTTGCATAGTGTGACATTTTAAAGAATATTTATTGCATTTATTGAAATATTTAAAAAGTTAGGGCTAATCTAAGTGTCCTCCAAAATGCTGATAAATGAGGTTATATTCATACAGTTAAATATCAAAATTTTTAGATCTATAGATATCAACTTGGATAAATCTCAAACCCATAATGTATAAAGTTTTATAAATGTGTAAACCTGTGTTTATATTTTTATGGACAATAAGTAGTAAAGCTTTAGTTTCAACATCAATCTTTCTAATGAATATTCAGGATTGATTTCCTTTAGGGTTGACTGATTTTCAGAAGTGATAATAAAGTATGCAATTGGATGGGATGAGCATTGGAAAAGGCTAATTGGGAAGAAAAAAAAAAGATTTTCGAAATCTTCATTTGCACAGGTGTGTGTGTGAGCTTACTCATGCCCTACTCTTTGAGACCAAATGGCCTGCAGCCCACCAGGTTCCTCTGTCCATGAGGTTACTCTAGCCAAGAATAATGGAGTGCGTTGCCATGTCCTCCTCCGAGGGATCTTCCCAACCCAACCCAGGGATCGAACCCAGGTCTCCTGCATTGTAGGTAGATTCTTTACCATCTGAGCCACTAGGGAAGCCCTCATTTGCATACAGCAGTCAGAAATTGCCAATAGAATGTGGTCATACAGACACAACTAAATAAGAAAGACATTATCCATTGAATTAAAAGAATGTAACAACAGAGAATGAGATGGCTGGATGGCATCATCGACTCAATGGACATGAGTTTGAGCAAACTCTGGGAGATAGGGAAGGACTAGGAAGCTTCCTGAGCTCCAGTCCATGGGGTTGTAAAGAGCTGGACATGACTGAGCAACTGAACAACCACAACCACAACCACAATGTATAGACTTTGGGGAACAGAGGAATCTTGGTTGAGGGAAAAGTGAGAGAGGACTCAAGAATATTCAGAAGATTATATATTCCTAACACAGATTAACTTAATATACTCCAGGAGATCTTCCCAACCCAAAGAGTGAATCCCTGTCTTATATTTCCTGCATTGGCAGAATGGTTCTTTACCACTAGCACTACCTAGGAAGTCCAATTTAATATACACAAAGTTTAAATCACATGATAATGGGAGATTTATCATCTTTCAATAATTGATAAACCAAAACCATTAATGATATAGATAATTTTAAAAACTTAATCATAGAAAAATAAAAAGATATAATTCAACCCCAAATAACCTATTCAGCTTTTCTATAGGTTTTCTTTGAAAAAAAAAAAAAAAAACCTTGAGATTATTCTCAACTATACTTGAGTTTGTTAAGAAGAAACTGCACATTACTGAAGAACATTAAATTGACAGCTATTCCAGAAAATTGTATTTGACTTTATCTCATTTTTTTTCAGTTAAGAAGGAATATTTCTGAAAATAAGGAAATATTTTCTGGGCTCTCCTGCAAATACAGTCGATCCCTGAAAAACGTGGGTTTGAACCGCATGCGACCACTTACACGTGGATTGTTTTTTTATTGTAAATCCTAGTGTATTACACTATCCGTGATTGAATTTCTGGACAGGAAGGAATCCTGCAAATGGATGACTGGCTTTAAATTATTGGCTGACTTTCAGCTGCTTGGAGGGTGGGCACTGCTAACCTCTGTTTTGCTCTGGTGTTGACTATAAAGGTGATAAGACCTGTTTAAATGGGAGATAAGTGATAGAGGTGTTTGCCACCTGCAATAATTCTACTCAAAGCCAGAGTGTATTGTTTCTTTCCTTTTTCTTTCCTCTTCTTTATGGCTGGAGTTTGGATTCAGTAACTGGAACTGAACCATGAAGCAGAAACTGGGCATTCAGGATGCTAGAACAGCATGGTCCTGATGCTTGTGAAGCTGACCTACAACTCTTGGACCATTCATTCTACTTTTATGTGTGAGAAAGCTAAATCTATACTGTGTTTAATCCACATTAATTTTGAAATTTTATTTTACTCAGAGATTAATTATATTCTATATGTGACATAAGAAATAGCTGTTATAAATCCATCATAATGCAGATAGTTATGTACTAAAGCAGGAATAAATTAATTTGCTAATGTCTAACCAAAATCAAATAGGTCCTTTAAGTAGACCTACAATAAAAAAATGGAAAGCGTGTATACTTGAGCAGTCACATTGCATATTAAAGACAAACAGATGTGTATTCAATGAATAGGTTAGGAAAAAAACATTTCCAGTATCACCATATTTTATTTTAAAAGTGTTATCTGTGTAGTCAGAAACTGGGAAACGGAGCAGATGGAAGAGTGTTAAATTATTTACTGAACATGTTGAAGATATGAAGACTTTTTAACTTGGAAACTTCTAAGTTCAAAAACAGTAGTAGTTTAGTCCTCTTAGTTCATTGCCCTCTGTTATTTTTTAGAGAAGCCCACCTCTTTCATTTGAACATTACTTTCTAGAAGGTTGATTTATCTGTCTATACCCTATTAGTACTACATTTTGC
>SJYW01001764.1:206822-263368 GCA_006410735.1 Raphicerus campestris | reverse complement strand
AATCCCTCCCAGCTTTAGAGTCTTTTCCAATGAGTCAACTCTTTGCATAAGGTGGCAAAGTACTGAAGTTTAGCTTTAGCATCATTCCTTCCAAAGAAATCCCAGGGCTGATCTCCTTCAGAATGGACTGGTTGGATCTCCTTGCAGTCCAAGGGACTCTCAAGAGTCTTCTCCAACACCACAGTTTAAAAGCATCAATTCTTTGGCGCTAAGCTTTCCTCACAGTCCAACTCTCACATCCATACATGACCACTGGAAAAACCATAGCCTTGACTAGACGGACATTAGTCGGTAAAGTGGTGTTTCTGCTTTTGAATATACTTTCTAGGTTGGTCATAGCTTTCCTTCCAAGGAGTAAATGTCTTTTGATTTCATGGCTGCAGTCACCATCTGCAGTGATTTTGGAGCCCCCCAAAACAAAGTCTGCCACTGTTTCCACTGTTTCCCCATCTATTTCCCATGAAGTGATGGGACTGGATGCCATGATCTTCGTTTTCTGAATGTTGAGCTTTAAGCCAACTTTTTCACTCTCCTCTTTCACTTTTATTGAGAGGCTTTTCAGTTCCTCTTCACTTTCTGCCATAAGGGTGATATCATCTGCATATCAGAGGTTATTGATTTTTCTACCAGCAATCTTGATATCAAATTAAAAGATTGATATTTGTATTAAAATAACTTTGAAATTAAGAAAATACTCCAAAAACAAAATAGAGATTTATAGTCAATAATGCTATACTATAAANGCCATAAGGGTGATATCATCTGCATATCAGAGGTTATTGATTTTTCTCCCAGCAATCTTGATATCAAATTAAAAGATTGATATTTGTATTAAAATAACTTTGAAATTAAGAAAATACTCCAAAAACAAAATAGAGATTTATAGTCAATAATGCTATATTATAAATCTAAAGCAACTGAAAGACTAGTTTCTAATTGTGCTTACCACACACAAAAAAATTATGTGAATAATAGAGATGTTAGTTACACAATACTGACAATCATATCACAATATATAAACCTATCAAATCAACCTATTATGCAACTGATGTTATATCATCTAGACGTAAAAAACTTAAATAAAAGTTTCACAAAAAAAATTTTTTTTAGTAACATTTTAAATCAGGGTTCCTCAAACTTCAGGACATGGACTGATACCTCCTGTCAGGGCAGCAGTGGCATTAGGTTAGAAATAAAGTGCACAATAAATGTAATGATCTTGATCATCCCAAAACCATCCCCTGCCCACTGGTTTGTGGAAAAACACTGTCTTCCACAAAATTGGTCCCTGGTTCCAAAAACACTGGGAACTGCTCTTTTAAATTATAAAATAATCATTAACATGATTTTATAAACTGGCATTTACTATATTTATATTTCCTGAACTAATTAATATTTAAAATAATTGTATTAAAATATATTATCAAATGAAGAAATACTCATTAAATATAGAAAATAAATATTTCCCAGAATAACTACAAGAGGTAACAACTGATTGCATAATTGGAAATCTGTTCTTTAGTCTGAGATTCAGACTTGAAATGGGTTTGGGGTAAAGACAAATTGATATATCATTTTGAATCCAAGTTAACTTGAAAGCAAACTGAAATACCTTCCAAATATCAATTCCATTTAGGGGATTCAAATTTTCATGAATTAATTGCCAGTTTCAACCTTTTCTTAATAGAAAAACTGCTAACTGATAACTGCTATTTTGTTTTTATTCTTACTATATTGCCAACATTAATAATCACCAGGATTATTACCACCCAGGGGGTGGGATGATCACTCACCCCTGAGTGACACTTCCAGGTTTTGGTTGAAAATATCTTTGAGAGAAATTAATGTAAATCAAAGATTGAGACGTTATCAAGGTTATTTCCCCCTAAATACTATCAGATATTGTTTGTCTACCACAATCAGATGATAGGTTTTAATTGAAAGAACTCCAAATTTAATACATTGTATCTTATCAAAATTAAAAATAAACTTTACAAAAGATCCTATTAAGAGGATTCAAAAACAAGCTACAAATTGAGAGAAAGCTTTTCTGATGGCTCCGATGATAAAGAATCTCCCTGCAATGCCAGAGACCTGGGTTTTGATCCCTGGTCAGGAAGGTATCCTGGAGAAGGGAATGATTATGCACTCCAGTATTCTTGCCTGGAGAATTCCATGAACAAAAGAGCCTGGTGGGCTACATACAGTCCATGGAGTTGGCACAGTTGGACACAACTGGGCAAAAGACACTTTATCCTTTTATCAGACAATGAAATACCATATTATATACATATATATAAACACTCACACTCAACAGTTAAAAGTAAGGCAGTCCAATTAGAAAATGGGCATAAGACATGAAGTGTCATTTCACTAAAGAGGATACATATATGGATAACAAGCTAAGCACATGGAAAAGAGTTCAAGATCATTACCCATCTGAGAAGCTTAACAACCAAGGTGTCATATCACTACACTTCTACCAAATGGTGAAAAGTTTTAATGGTGTAGAATCAAATACTTTTAACGTGGAGACATTAGATCATACATCTTTTGCTGACAGAAAAGAAAATTTGCACAGCTATTCTGGAAAATAAAAAAGATAGTTTCTTATAAAAGTAAATACATGCTTAACAAGAGGTCCAAAAATTGCACAATATTTATGTTGGCATTTGTCCCAGAAAGTGATCTGTACATAAATGTTCACAGCAGCTTTATTCATAATGCTGCTGCTAAGTTGCTTCAGTCGTGTCTGACTCTGTGTGACCCCATAGATGGCAGCCTACCGGGCTCCCTCGTTCCTGGGATTCTCCAGGCAAGAACAATGGAGTGGGCCATTTTCTTCTCCAACACATGAAAGTGAAAAGTGAAAGTGAAGTTTCTCAATTGTGTCCAACCCCCAGCGACCCCCTGGACTGCAGCCCACCAGGCTCCTTCATCCATGGGATTTTCCAGGCAAGAGTACTGGAGTAGGTTGCCATTAATATCCCTAAACCACTGAAATTTTCTCCATCTGGTGAATAATTAAATTGTGGTGCATAAATACAATTCTACTCATTATTATAAAGAAGCAAACTAGTAATACAAAAACTTAGATGGATCACAAGTGTGTTATGAGTGAAAAATGAACAATCTCAAAAGGTTATAGACTGTATAATTTCATGTATATGAAATGACAAATTCTAAAAATGACAAATTCAGAGAAATGGAGAAAATATTGGTTGCCAAGGAGTTATGGGTGGAAAATATTCTCCACTAGGTCTCTATAAAATGATAGAATGAAGGATCCCTGTGACAGAACTGTTCTGTATCTTAACTGTAGGAGGGGATAAAAGAAACAGTACATGGAATAAAATTTATACATATGCCCCCACTTTTCAAGTTTCCTTTATGCTATGTTGCTTTTTCAAATACCAAAAATGATGACAAGTATCCATTTTTGCTAACCAAATATTTCAAAGATGATTTTTGCTTTTATGGAAAAAAGGCAAAAACCTAAAATATAGCTCCTTGTCTGTCTTGCCATTATAGAGACAGTGGGGACCCTCAACAGCTGAAAAAGGCACCACCAAGATCCTTCCCAGGAAACAACACTCAACAGCTTAGCGTCAAACCATCATAGCACTGAACTTTATCTCAATTTATTCTGTGCATCAGTTAAGCAAGATGTGAGCTGTCCTGATGACTAATACAGTAAAGAACCTGTCTATAATGTGGGAGACCCAGATCAATCTCTGGGTTGAGACGATTCCCTGGAGAAAGGAATGGCTCACCCACTCCAGTCTTCTTGCCTGAAGAATCCCATGGATGTGGGAGTCTGGCAGGCTACAGAACATGGGGCCGCAGTGTCGGACACAACTAAGTGACTAACAGTACTACTACTACTAAGCAAGATGTGCCATAAGCTAATTGCTTCTTCAGTTTATACCATTTCAACTCACAGAAGTTTCATAGGAATGTTCTACTTCCAGATAGCACGGAAAAATATGTTTAACTAGACTATATACTCATAAATGAGCATCTATAAAATTAGTCAAATCTGAAAAAGTCTGGTGAAAGTGAAATTCACTCAGTCATGTCCAGCTCTTTGTGACCCATGGACTATGCAGTCCGTGGAATTCTCTAGGCCAGAATACTGGAGTGGGTAGCCTTTTCCTTCTCCAGGGTATCTTTCCAATCCAGGGATTGAACCCAGGTCTTTTGCATTGCAGGTATTCTTTACCAACTGAGCTATCAGGGAAGCCCTGAAAAAGTTTGTTAGATTTTACCAATGTCAATTTCCTGGTTTTGATATTGTTGTATAAGATACTACCATTGGGGAAACGGTGCAGAACATATGAGATCTTTTTGTATTATTTATTGCAACTGCATGTGAACCTACAATTATCTCAAAATATGTTTTTAAGGAAATGTAATNCGTCATAAACTCTAATACAAAACTTTCTAGATCTATGATACAGTCATGCTCCCCAAAACTCAAGATTCTTTTAAGGCAGAATGAGTCCAAGGTATGGCTCAGAAAATAAAATTCAATTCTGTATTGATTGTACGTGTTTTGATAAAAATGACAAAGTTATTATGTGACAGGTTATATTAACATTGGGCTATGTGTCTTAAAGGTGATCATAGAGGTAAAATTATGTCTGTGCTTTCAAAAGTAATATGAGTCAGTTTTCTCTCTTTTATAGAAATAACTCATTTTAATGCCTAGTTTTATATTCATGGTCCCAGATTTAGAATATTCCAGGAAGCACCATTATATACAAATTCAATAAGAATGCTATTCTCTGGTGTTCAAGCTTTTTATTTTAAGCAAAAGATATGAGAGGTTATAAGACAAAGAGATGACAAAGTGAAAAGAAAACCAGAAATGGTATAAAGTAATATCTGAATAAGACCTATGACGATGTATTGGGTGAGTGGGGCCAGTTTTTAAAGGGAAGTCCAAGCACAACATATAGAATGGGGACTCCAGAACAAAGATGTTATACTTTCTAGCCTGATAAAGGCAAGGAGAACAGTCCATGTACCAAGCTGCCGAGATTTCTCTGAACCCTTGCTAATGTCACAACAAAGGAAAGTGCTTTTCCTATTCAAAGTTCCTGATTTGTCAATTTTCTGTCAAATAGCTCTGTTGAACAAGAAGCAGCCAAACAATAAAGACATGTAGCTACATAATTCGGAGAAGGCAATGGCACCCCACTCCAGTACTCCTGCCTGGAAAATNAAGTTAAATAAGCAGGGTGACAATATGCAGCCTTGATACACTCCTTTCCCAATTTGGAACCAGTCTGTTGTTTCACGTCCAGTTCTAACTCTTGCTTCCTGACGTGCATACAAGTTTCTCAAGAGGCAGGTCAGGTGGTCTGGTATTCCCATCTCTTGAAGAATTTTTCACATTTTTTTTGTGATCCACACAGTCAAAGGCTTTGGCATAGTCAATAAAGCAGAAACAGATAGTTTTCTGGAACTCTTTTGCTTTTTCAATGATCCAGTGGATGTTGGCAATTTGATCTCTGATTCCTCTGCCTTTTCTAAAACCAACTTGAACATCTGGAAGTTCTNAGTCAATAAAGCAGAAACAGATAGTTTTCTGGAACTCTCTTGCTTTTTCAATGATCCAGCAGATGTTGGCAATTTGATCTGATTCCTCTGCCTTTTCTAAAACCAACTTGAACATCTGAAAGTTCACAGTTCACATATTGTTGAAGCCTGGCCTGGAGAATTTTGAGCATTACTTTACTAGCATGTGAGATGAGTGCAATTGTGTGGTAGTCTGAGCATTCTTTGGCATTGCTTTTTTGGGGGATTGGAATTAAAGAATTATGAATACTTAAAAGTTATTTCTTAAAATATAAAAATAAAAGTAGAAAATAACAATAAGAAATCAGAAAATGAAACAATTAAGCTCTTCTTATCAACCTACGGTGTCTTGAGCGAATTATTATAGTCTATTCATCTATGTTTAATGAAGAAATATTACATTTAAGAATTAAGATAATGATAACAATTCCCAGATATAAAAACAAACAATGCAATGTATGAGAGTTACTATACTTTAAATGACTACTTTTCATAAAACTATTCCTGAGTTTAATTGGAGAAGGAAATGGCAACATACTCAAGTATTATTACCTGGAGAATCCCATGGACAGAGGAGCCTTGTTGGCTATAGTCCTTGGGGTCACAAAGAGTCGGACATGACTGAGTGCCTAACTTTTCAAAAAATAGTGACTAGCCCAATTGCAGTTACTTCAATTAAGAGCAAAAGGGTTAATGAAAACACAAGTTTACAAAAAATAACAGAAACAGGTTTAGAACTCCATCTTAACTATAACTGTCATGTCTTTCAACTACATCATGCTTTATAAAATGTTTGCCTTGAAACATATAGAAATATGCACATAAGTTATTTCTATTATTAGCTTGAATTATGACATGCATTTTTAAGTACATGGGCTCTGACATACAGACAAGTTCAATCAGTTCAGTTTATTCCAATTTAGCTGCTGCTGCTGCTAAGTCACTTCAGTTGTGTCCAACTCTGTGCAACCCCAGAGACAGCAGCCCATTAGGCTCTCCTGTCCCTGGGATTCTCCAGGCAAGAACACAATTTGGCTACGTATCCTTAATTAATTAACCCTCATTTTCCTAATTTTCTCACTTGAAAAATGGGCATGACCATGGTATTCATCTCACTATTCATTTTTGGAGATTAACTTACAAAGTATGTATAATGTTCTTAGCATGTTTCATAAAATACTTTAAACATACTACAAGTAATACAGCAGGTAAAATTATGTAAATGAAAATAAAGTCACCAACAATGTTTTTTTAGCAAATAAACCTTTACATTGATCTGGAGGAAATTTTAAATGGACTATAAGTAGTAGCAAATAAATTATCAGAATCACATAAATTGTCTCCATAATAGTAGCAAAGTTGACATGTTGCTAGTATATAATTTTCTAGGTAAAGTATATATAACCTCACTCAGTGTAAGAGGCAAAGCTTAACTGTCAGTCAACATATAATCAATTTTATAATGAACTAATTGATAGTTTCATTAAGGTTTTCTGGAGAAACAAATCAATACAATGAGTGTGTGTAGGTATGTGTTTGTGAAAGGGTTGTGCTAGCCACGGAATGAAACACCAACACGGCCGAGTGGTTTGAATCTTTTTCTTTATTCTTCTTGTTCTTTTCTTATTCTCTTATTCTCTCCTGCTTCTTGCAGCTGCCTTATTTTATATCTTTTCCACAACAATTTACAGGGCAAGTTGCCAAACACTATGATTCAATGACTATACAATGTGCAGGTGCAGGGCAAGATAACCTTTACCTTAACTTATTTACTGCAGCTAAGTCTTTGTTTTGGGGAACTTCCTTATCAACTCAGAATCCTTGTGACCCTGGTTCTGCTCCTTTTTGAAGGACCAGAGAAACATCCTTGTGTGCAAAAGTCTTTCCAGCCTCCCTTATACTTTGTTCCCTACAGGGTTGGGGAGAAAAGGAAGAAGAGAGGAAAATTGGGACCAGCCCATTTTTCTGAGCTAGTCCCAAATGTTCACAGTAGGCCATCAGGTTAGAGATTCAGCGTTAAGTTGATGTTATAGCTCGTCAAAAGACAATCACTGAGCAGTGTTCCCTCTTCCTTAGAAAACTTACTGTGTTTTCTATTAAGCCCTGCAACTGACTGGATGAGGCACCCCCATATAGTGAAGTACTATTAACTTTACTCAAAGTCTACTGATTTAAATTTTAACCTTATCTTGAAAAATATCCTTACAGATGTATACAAACAAAATACCTGGGTACTATGAGGTACTCAAATTAACACAGAGGATAAACCATCACAATAGGTCAACCCAACAATATTCTTTAGTAATATTCATTCATTTCTGAAGCTAAAAAAATTGATCATCTTCTCCTCTTCCCTTTATGCATACAGCTACATTGCCTCTTTCCTTCTTCTTCTTCATCATCCATAATATCCAAGAAATAAGTAAGTTCCTTTGGTTGTAAACTCTCCCACAAAAATTGCCAGAAAAATATTTTCATTAAATAAATTTGAGTTTATTAAACTTATTAACACTTTAGGAAGGAAGAATGCCACATTGAGTCTCAATTGTCTCAGAATTGAGTTAGGAATAGGCCTTGAGAGACTTAGAGTCTAGATTCAAGTGGTGTTAGGGGGATTTTTCAAGATGGGGAATTTGTTGAAAGTGAGAAAAACTCATGTTATAACACTCTACAATTGGTGGATTCAATATGGAAAGAATTTTGAGGAGTCTTGACAGCATCTGAGAAGCAGGATGTTTGTCCAGGTGAGCAGGATATTATCACAAAGGGAGATTTGTTTGTCCAGATGAGCAAAATGTGCAAATAAATTTGTTTACAAGAACTTCTTGATACAAACTGGCAAACAGTGAAAGTAACTATTGGTCTACAGAACTACTTTCTTGGTAAAGAATTTTCTGTAATAAACAGTTTAATTCATGTTGACACAAGTGGACTGTATTTTCCGTTCAGTTGTGTCTTCTTTGCATTCCCTTTATTTTCTGTCCTCTAGTCAGCATCTACATTCCTTTTCCTTCTTCTTCTCTCTTGGATGCTTAAAAATGTTTATATAAGGACTTCTCACCTCCCACTCAAACCTACCTCTACAGTATTTTCTCCAATCTGTTTCAAAAAAGAAAAAAGTCAAGAGGAGGTGATCCTAAGATGGCAGAGGAATAGGATAGGGAGACCACTTTCTCACCTACAAATTCATCAAAAGATCATTTGAATGCTGAGCAACTTCCACAAAACAATTTCTGAATGCTGGCAAAGAACACCAGGCACACAGAAAGGCAGCCTATTCCCTATTCTTTTATATTTTGTCCTACAAAAGAATCATGAGAGACAAAATAGTTAGGGTCAGAACCTGTTCCAGGGAGGGAGTCGTGAATGAGGAGAAGTTTCCAAACACCAGGAAACCCTCTCACTGGCAGGCCTGTGGGGAGTTTTGGAATCTCAGAGAACAACATAACTGGGGGAGGGGGGGTTGCCCCTAGAATATGCACCTAACCGTAACTCCCAGTGGAGAAGTAGTCTGGATGGTCACGTCCACCACCAGTGAGCAGGGCTGAACANTGGAATCTCAGAGAACAACATAACTGGGGGGGGGGGGTTGCCCCTAGAATATGCACCTAACCATAACTCCCAGTGGAGAAGTAGTCTGGATGGTCACATCCGCCACCAGTGAGCAGGGCTGAACAAGGAGGAGATGGTTGCATGCTTAGGTTAAGGACCAGGCCTGAATGCCCTGAGCCTAAGTGAGTGACCACCTTAGCCCTCTTGTGTCAGGGCAGAAATTAGAACACTGAAGAGACTTGCAAACAGAGGAAGCCAAAATAAATGAAGAGGGAACCACTCTGAAGTGACTGTTGCAACAGATTAAAACCTTGTAGTTAGCACTGACTAAGCATTGGCAACCCACTCCAGTACTCTTGCCTGGAAAATCCCATGGATGGAGGAGCCTGGTAGGCTGCAGTCCATGGGGTCGCTAGGAGTCAGACACGACTGAGCAACTTCACTTCCACTTTTCACTTTCATGCATTGGAGAGGGAAATGGCAACCCACTCCAGTGCTCTTGCCTGGAGAATTCCGGGGATGGGGGAGCCTGGTGGGCTGCCATCTATGGAGTCACACAGAGTCAAACACAACTGAAGTGACTTAGCAGCAGCAGCAGCAACCATTGGAAGGGGCCTATAGACATTGAGAACTAGGAACTATCTGAAACTGAACAGACCCTACCCTGCTCTCAACAGCTCCAGAGAAATTCCTAGATATATTTGACTATTATCATTATTTTTTATTTTTAAAATTCTTTATTACTCATTTAATTTTCATTTTTATAACCCACTACCTTGCAAAAAAAAAAGACTATTTTTAAAGCAATTTTCAAATATATACATATTATGATCTTTGTGATTTTGTTTTGTATTTTTAATATTGTATTTTTGAAACTCTACTACTGCTACTCTAGATTTTAATCTTTGCTTTTTGGTATTTGTTATAAACTTCATATCTTTAAGAATCTAATGTTCAGTACCCATATTTACTTAGGGCTGTGATTACTGATTGATTGCTCTGTCCTCTTTTGACTCTCCTTTTTCCTCCCCCAGGTCACCTCTATCTCCTCTCTCCCCATTCTCTTCTTGACTTAACTCTGTGAGCCTCTGTGTGTGTTCTGGGCTCTGGAGAACACTTAGAGAATTGATTACTGGCTAGATCAGTCTCTCTCCTTTTGACTCCCCCTCTTCTTCTGATTATCTTTATCTCCCTCCTCCCTCTTCTCTTCTCTGTGTAATTCTGTGAACCTCTCTTTGTGTTTCAGAATGTGGAGAGCACATAGGGAATAGATTTTTGGCTAGATTGCTCTCTCTCCTTTTGATTCCCGCTCTTGTCATCCTGGTCACTTCCATCTCCCTCCTCCCTTTTCTCTTCTCCATGTAATTCTGTGAACCTCACTGGGTGTCCCTCACTGTGGAGAATGTTGTCACTATTAAACTAGATATTTTATCATCTGTGCTGTATGGATGGAGAAGTGTTGAGGCTACTGTAAGAATAAGACTGAAAGCCAGTGGCAGGAGGCTTAAATCCAAAACTTGAGAACACCAGAAAACTTCTGACTCCAGGGAACATTAATCAACAAGAGCTCATCCAAAAACCTCCATAGGTACACTGAAACCAAGCTCCACCCAAGAGCTAACAAGATTCAGAGCAATATATATCATGCTGATTCTCCAGCAACACAGGAACACAAACCTGAGCATTAATAAACAGGTGGCCAAAGGTCACACCAAACCCACAGACACCTCAAAACTCACTATTGGACACTTCATCGCACTTCAGAGTGAAGAGTTCCAGCTCCACCCACCAGAATACATNTCAACAAGAGCTCATCCAAAAACCTCCATAGGTACACTGAAACCAAGCTCCACCCAAGAGCTAACAAGATTCAGAGCAATACATATCATGCTGATTCTCCAGCAACACAGGAGCACAAACCTGAGCATTAATAAACAGGTGGCCAAAGATCACACCAAACCCACAGACACCTCAAAACTCACTATTGGACACTTCATCGCACTTCAGAGTGGAGTTCCAGCTCCACCCACCAGAATACAGATGCAAGCTTCCCTAACCAGGAAACCTTGACAAGACCCTCACCCAACCCCACACACAAGGAGCAACCTCCACAATAAAAAGGAACCACAAGCTTCCAGAATAAAGAAAGGTCACCCCAAACGCAGCAATCTAAATAAAATGAAAAGGCAAAGACATATTCAGCAGATAAAGGAACATGATAAATGCCCACCAAACCAAACCAAAGAGGAGGAGACAGGGAATCTACCTGAAAAAGAATTCAGAATAATGACAGTAAATATGATCCAAAATTTTGAAAACAAAATGGAATTACAGATAAATTGACTGGAGACAAAGATTGAGAAGATGCAAGAAATGTTTAACAAGGACCTAGAAGAACTGAAAAAAAGAGTCAATCACTAATAAATAATCCAATAAATGACATCAAAAGCATTCTGGAGGGAACCAACAGTAGAATGAGGCAGAAGATAGGATAAGTGAGGTGGAAGATAGAATGGTGGAAATAAATGAAGCAGGGAGGAAAAAGGCAAAAAGAATTAAAAGAAATGAGGACAACTTCAGATACCTCTGGGACAATGTTAAACACCCCAACATTAGAATCACAGGAGTCCCAGAAGAAGAAGATGAAAAGAAAAGCCATGAGGAGATAATACTTGAGGAGAAATACTTGAGGGAATGATAGTTAAAAACTTCCCTAAAATGTGGAAGGAAATAGCCACCCAAATCGAAGAAACCTAGAGAGTCTCAAACAGGACAAACCCAAGGTGCAACATTACAAGACACATTAATCAAATTAACAAAGATCAAACACAAAGAGCAAATATTAAAAGCATCAAGGGAAAAGCAACAAATAATACACAAGGGGATTCCCATAAGGATAACAGCTGATCTTTCAATAGAAACTCTTCAGGCCAGAAGGGAATGGCAGGACATACTTAAAGTGATGAAAGAGCAAAACCTAAAACCCAGATTACTATCCATAGCAAGGATCTCATTCAAACATGAAAGAGAAATCAAAAGCTTTACAGACAAGCAAAAGCTGAGAGAATCCAGCACCACAAAAACAGCTCTTAAACAGATTCCAAAGGAACTTCTCTAGACAGGAAACACAGAAAACGTTTATAAACTCAAACCCAAAACAACAAAGCAAATGGGAATGGGGTCATACTTATCAATAATGACCTTAAATGCAAATGGGTTGAATGCTCCACCAAGAAACAAAGACTGGCTGAATGGATACAAAAACAAGACCCCTATATATGTTGTCTACAAGAGTCCCATCTCAAAACAAGGGACACATACAGACTGCAAGTGAAGGCATGGAAAAAGATATCTCATGCAAATGGAGACCAAAAGAAAGCAGGCATAGCAATAATCATATCAGATAAAATAGATATTGAAATAAAGGCTGTGAAAAGAGACAAAGAAGGACACTACATAATCATCAAAGAATCAATCCAATAAGAAGATATAACAATTATAAATATATATGCACCCAACATAGGAGCACAACAATATTTAAGGCAAATACTAACAAGTATGAAAGGGGAAATTATCAGTAACACAATAATAGTGGGAGACTTTAATTCCTCAAGATGAACTAAACAGAAAATTAGCAAGGAAATTCAAACGTTAAATGATGCAATGAACCAGTTAGACCTAATTAATATCTCTAGGACATTTCACCCCAAAACAATGTTTTCACCTATTTCTCAAGTCACACAGGACCTTCTCCAGGATAGATCACATCTAGCCTTGGTAAATTACAAAATAATTGAAATAATTTCAAGCATCTTTTCTGATCACAATGTGGTAAGATTAGATGTCAACTACAGGGAAAAAAATATTATAAATACAAACATACAGAGGCTAAATGACATGCNTCCAGGATAGATCACATCTAGCCTTGGTAAATTACAAAATAATTGAAATAATTTCAAGCATCTTTTCTGATCACAATGTGGTAAGATTAGATGTCAACTACAGGGAAAAAAATATTATAAATACAAACATACAGAGGCTAGATGACATGCTTCTGAATAACCAACAAATCACAGAAGAACTCAGCATATGCATAGAAACGAGTGATGTGAAAACACCATAACCCAAAACCTATGCAATTCATTAAAAGCAGTGCTAAGGGGAAGGTACATAGCAATACAAGCTTACCTCAAGAAACAAAAGGAAAATCAAACAAATGACCTAACTTTACACCTAAAGCAACTAGAAAAAAAAAGAAATGAAGAACTTCAGGGTTAGTAGAAGGAAAGAAATCATTTAAAAAAATTAGGGTAGAAATAAATGAAAAAGAAACAGAGGAGACTATAGCAAAAATCAGCAAAACTAAAACCTGGTTCTTTGAGAAGATAAATGAAATAGACAAACCATTAGTCCAACTCATCAAGAAAAAAAGGGAGAAGAATCAAATCAACAAAATTAGATATAAAAAATGGAGAAATCACAACAGACAACACAGAAATACAAAGGATCATAAGAGACTACTATCAGTAGCTTTATAAAAAACGGACAACTTGGAAGAAATATACAAATTCTTAGAAATGTATAAACTTCCAAAACTGAACCAGGAAATAACAGAAAATCTTAACAGACTCACCACAAGCAAGAAAACTGAAACTGTAATTAAAAATTTTCCAATAAACAAAAGCCCAGGACCAGATGGCTTCACAGGTGAATTTTATCACAAGTTTAGAGAAGAGCTAGCATCATCCTATTCAACCTCTTCCAGAAACTTGAAGAGGAAGGTAAACTGCCAAACTCATTCTATGAGGCCACCATCACTCTAATACCAAAACCAAACAAAGATGCCAGAAAAGAAAAAAACAAACAAACAAAACAAAACAAAAAACTACAGGCCAATATCACTGATGAACATAGATTCAAAAATCCTCAACAAAATTCTAGCAAATAAAATCCCACAACATATTAAAAAGATCATACATCATGACCAAGTGGGCTTTATCCAAAGGATGCAAGGATACATCAGTATTCACAATTCAATCTATGTGACGCACCAAATCAACAAATTGAAAGATAAACGCTATATGATTATCTCAATAGATGCAGAGAAAGCCTTTGACAAAATTTAGCATCCATTTATGATAAAAATCCTGCAGAAAGCAGGCATAGAAGGACCATACCTCAACATAATAAAAGCCATATATGATAAATCCACAGCAAACTTTATGGTTTGCTCAATGGTGAAAAATTGAAACCATTTCCCCTAAAGTCAGGAACCAGACAAGGGTGCCTACTCTCACCACTACTATTCAACATAGTTTTGGAAGTTTTAGCCACAGCAATCAGAGGGAAAAAAAAAAAGGAATTAAATTAATCCAAACTGGAAAATAAGAAAGAAAACTCCCACTGTTTGCAGATGACATGATCCTTTGCATAGAAAACCCTAAAGACACCATCAGAAAATTACTAGAGCTAATCAATGAATACAGTAAAGTTGCAGGATATAAAATTAACACACAGAAATCTCTTGCATTCCTATGCACTAACAATGAGAAAACACAAAGAGAAATTAAGGAAACAATTCCATTCATCATTGCAACAAACAGAATAAAATACATAGGAATATATCTACCTAAAGAAATAAACAGGCAGATAGGCTGAAAACCATCATCACAGAAAAGTATAACCAATCTAATCACATGGACCACAGCCTTGTCTGACTCAGTGAAACTGTGAGCCATGCTGTGTGGGGCCACCCAAGATGGACAAGTCATGGTGGACAGTTCTGACAAAATGTGGTCCACTGGAGAAGGGAATGGCAAACTACTTCAAGTATTCCTGCCTTGAGAACCCCATGAACAGTATTAAAAGGCAAAAAAAATATAGGACATTGAAAGGTGAACTCCCCACATCAATAAGTGTCCAATATGCTATTGGAGATCAGTGGAGAAATAGTACTCCAGAAAGAATGAAGAGATGGAGCCAAAGCAAAAACAATACATAGTTGTGGATGTTACTGGTGATGGAAGCAAGGCCCAATACTGTGAACCTGAAATAACAGGTCCATGAATCAAGGCAAATTGGAAGTGATCAAAGAGAAGATGGCAAGAGTGAACGTTGACATTTTAAGAATCAGTGAACTAAAATGTACTGGAACAGGTAAATTTAATTCAGATAACCATTATATCTACTACTGTGGGCAAGAATCCCTTAGAAGAAACGGAGCAGCCATCATAGTCAGCAAAAGAATCCGAAATTCAGTTCTTGGATGCAGTCTTAAAAATGACAGAATGATCTCTGCTCGTCTCCAAGGCAAAGCATTCAATATCATGGTAATCCAAGTCTATGCCCTGACTAGTAATGCTGAAGAAGCTGAAGTTGAATGGTTCTATGAAGACCTACAAGACCTTCTAGAATTAACACACCCAAAATATGTCTTTTTCATTATAAGAGACTGGAATACAAAAGTAGGAAATCAAGAAACACCTGGAGTAATAGGCAAATTTGGCCTTGAGTGCAGAATGAAGCAGGGCAAAGGCTAATTGAATTATGCCAAGAGAACAAATGTACTGGTCATAGCAAACACCTTCTTCCAGCAACACGAGAGAGGACTCTACACATGGACATCACCATATGGTCAAAACTGAAACTAAATTGATTATCTCCTTACAGCAAAAGATGGAGAAGCTCTATAAAATCAGCAAAAACAAGACCAGGAGCTGACTGTGGCTCAGATCATGAGCTCCTTNCTTTGAATCTGCTAACAGACTACTCAGATCTTAGGTGTTCATACCACACACATACACAAGATAGTTATTATGTGAAATGATGGATGTGCTAATTAACTTGACTGTGGTAATGATGTCACAACATATACATGTATCAAATCATGATATATACCTTAAATAAATACAATTTACTTGCCAATCGTACCTCCACAATTGAGAGAGTAGCAATGAAACATATATATTACCCTATGTAAAATTAGATAGCTGGTGGAAATGTGTTGCATGATGCAAAGAGCTCAGATCTGGTGCTCTGTGACAACCTGGTGTGCTGGGCTGGGATGGCTGGTGGAAGGGAGGTTCAAGAGTATGTATATCCATGGCTGATTTATGTGATATATGGCAGAAACCTTACAATATGGTAAAGCAATCATCCTCCAATTAAAAATAAATATTTTTTATAAAGAAAAGAAATACAACATACCAAGATGTATGAGATGGAGCAAAAGCAATTCTAAGCGGTAAGTTCATAGAGATACATGCCTACATTAGGAAAAAAAAAGAACGTTCTTGAATAAACAACCTATTTTAACCCTCAAGGAACTAGAAAATGAACTAAATAATCCCAAATTTAGAAGGAAGGAGATTACAAAGATCAGAGTGAAAATAAATAAAATAGATACTAAAAAGATAATAGAAAAGATCAATGACTTTAAGAGCTGCTTTTTTAAGATAAACAAAAGAGAAAAGCCTATGTCCAGACAAAAATCTGCCCACAAATGTTTACAGCAGCTTTATTCATAATTGCCAAAACTTGAAAGCAATGAAGATGTCCTTCAGTAGTTGACAGGAAAAAATGATGTGTCAGACAATGCAATATTTACTCAACACTAAAAACCATGAAAAGACATAGAGGAACTCTAAATGCATATTAAGTAAAAAAAAAAAAAAAGCCAATCAGAAAAGGCTAAATACTGAAAAATATGAATGCCACATACTGTAGAATTCAACTATTTGACATTCTGGGAAAGGCAAAACTATGAAGACAGTAAAAAGATCAGTGGTTAGACTTCAGGGCTGCAGGTTCAATCCCTGTTTGGGGAACTAAGATCCCACATACTGTAGCAGCTTTAAAAAAAAAAAAAAGAAAAGAAAGATCATGGAGTGGGGAAAGGGATGAATAGACGGAGCACAGAGAAAGGCTAGGATGGCTAGGGGCTAGGTTAGTGCAGCTATTCCATTTGATTCTATAATGGTAGACATATGTTCATTATATTACTACTACTAAGTCACTTCAGTCGTGTCTGACTCTGTGTGACCCCATAGATGGCAGCCCATCAGACTCCCCTGTCCCTGGGATTCTCCAGGCAAGAACACTGGAGTGGGTTACCATTTCCTTCTCCAATGCATGAAAGTGAAAAGTCAAAGTGAAGTCGTTCAGTCGTGTCCGACTCTTAGCGACCCCATGGACTGCAGCCTACCAGGCTCCTCCATCCATGGGATTTTCCAGGCAAGAGTACTGGAGTAGGGTGCCATTGCCTTCTCTCTTCATTATATGTTTGTCTAAATCTATAGAATATACAACATCACAATTGAACCGCACAAACTATGGTCTGATTGATAAAGATGTGTCTGTGTAGTTATATAGATTACAACAAATATATTAATCTGGTATGGAATGTTGATAGTGGGAAGTACATGTGTGTGTGTGGTGACAGCGGTATTTGGCAGCTTTCTGTGCTCTAATTTTGCAATGAACCTAAATAACTCTAAAAGATAAATTTATTATTTTTTAAAGAGATAACCAGCATTTCCCTGATGGTACAGCGGATAGGAATCTAACTGCCACGACAAGGGATACAGTCCCGATTCCTGGTTTGAGAAGATTCCACATGCCTCGGGCAAAGTAACTAAGCCTATGTCCCACAACTACTGAGTCTAAGATCTAGATCCCATGAGAGGCAACTACCAAAGGTCATGCACCTAGAGCCTGTGCTCAGCAACAAGGGAAGCCACCACAAATGAAAAGCCTGTGCAGCAAACGAAGAGCAGCAGCCACTTTCTGCAACTAGAGAAAGTCTACTTGCAGCAAGGAAGAACTAGTACATCCAAAAATAATAAAGTAAATTGAAAAAAAAAAAAGCTGAGGGAAAAGGATCTCTCTGATACCTTTAACAAAAATTTAGTTTATAACTTTAAATCTATTGTATGTCATCACTTTCTTTTGTTTTTTATCTTTTTCTTAACTAATTTATATTCCATAGTCAACTCTTATAAGCAATGTTTTGCATGCTACTTTTTCTCCTTTTATTTCTCTCCTTCCAATTATTCTATTGATATTAGACTCTGGTTGTATTGACCTTTTATATGTCCATACTGGCTGGAGCCAAACACAACAGATTTGACTAGTCTAAATTTGACTAGTCCCTATTTAAAGTCATAGCAACTAATGCAGCTCCAGTGGATTCTTAGTGGGGCCCAGCAATCGTCTCTCTCTCCTCTCCCCTGAAACCTAGAATAAAAGTGCTCAGTTTATGACCTATATACTCTTTTTTGAGAAGAAAAAAAAAAGTTGAATTTCTGTAGACTCCCACTCTCATATATACCCACACGCTCTGCCCTTCTGTGGAGAACTAATCACATTCATTTTTACTGTCGATCTATGTGTCTATTACACAATTTTGCAATGACAAAGTAGGGGGAATACCCAGTTTTTGGCATATTATCAACCTGAGTATATTTAGTTCTTCTATCTGAAGTAACTATCTAAGGTATCAGATAATAGAAGTTATTTTTATTGTATCCTCTTACCACTTTTCAGTAGGAATAATCACTTTAAAAATTCACTTTACTTCTGAATAAAGGAAAATAATAATAGTAATATAGTAATATTCTGTGAACAGAAGTAGGACCTAATACAAATACAGAATCTCAGTTTCTGGACCTATCTTAGGAAAAAAATAATAAAATTCTAACCATGTTTGTCTACCTATACAGAACCCTAACATGGAAACATGGAATTCCAGATTGTTTCTACATACATCTAAGGGAGAGCAACAAACAAACAAACAAACAAAGCTGTACTCCAACCACTCATGAATGGTTTAGGATTGTAAACCTCTCCTCCATCACCTCAAATGTTCACTAATCACATATCATCAGATGGGAAGTATACATTTTAAAATTCACAGAGAAAAAATTTAATTATCTCATAGAAATATGATAATATTAAGAGTACACTGCCATACCTCAATCATTCCTCTTTTGGAGAGCATATTATATCATTTTTAGACCTAAGCGATGCTGTTGTCATTTCAATTTAACATCTCTTCACTTTTAAGAAATATGCAATTGGGACTCATGCAAAATCAAACTCTTTGTCCATGAAATTCTTCAGAGTTTATCTTGCATGAGAAACTAGGAAATGTGCTATAAATATTCATAAACTGGCAGTTACCCAGAGCTGAGATATATTTGAGATATGAAAATAAAAGCTCTTGGAAAAGTTCACCTGATTATCTAAAACTGAAGTAGGAACTTTTCTCAGGACTCACGCATAATCAATGTGTTTTCTCTATTTTAAAGAGTCCCTTTTATTTTGCTATTTTCTAGGCTTTATCCAGTATTAATATGAAATAGCCTCATGTAATAGACACTATTCCCTTCATTCACTATTCTGTCATAACTGATCTTTTTGCTTGGAAGTTGTCATAAATAGGAAAATACTGTTTTATACACCCTGTCAATACCCAGTAAAACTTCCACAATTGTATTGATCATTCTCAATTCTTTATGAGATATCTTCAAATTTTCTACTTTTTCATAAATTTCTGATTTACATTTAATACAAATTTGCCAAAATCAAGAGCTTTTTATTCATCAAAAGAAATATTCATTTAATATACAAAGAAACTAATTCAGAAGTTGTCTTTATAATTTTTATAAATATATGTATAACAGGTGAGCAAGAAGATGATCACTTTTACAAAAAGCACCAAAAGATATAGCTATAATTATGACATTTTGACTACTTCAGAACTTAAAAAGTTCATTCCAACTGACTAAAAGGGAATTTTGCAAATGATGTAAATGAATGTTGCAATTCTCTAATAAACTGAGCAGTATAAACTAGTTGCACTATTTCAAATCCTGAAAGATGATGCTGTGAAAGTGCTGCACTCGATATGTCAACAAAATTGGAAAACTCAGCAGTGGCCACAGGACTGGAAAAGGTCAGTTTTCATTCCAATCCCAAAGAATGGCAATGCCAAAGACTGCTCAAATTACCACACAAATGCACTCATCTCACACACTAGTAAAGTAATGCTCAAAATTCTCCAAGTCAGGCTTCAGCAATACATGAACTGTGAACTTTCAGATGTTCAAGCTGGTTTTAGAAAAGGCAAAGGAACCAGAGATCAAATTGCCAACATCTGCTAGACCATGGAAAAAGCAAGAGATTTCCAGAAATACATCTATTCCTGCTTTATTGACTATGCCTTAGCCTTTGACTGTGTGGATCAGAATAAACTGTGGAAAATTCTGAAAGAGATGGGAATACCAGACCATCTGACCTGCCTTTTGAGAAATTTGTATGCAGAACAGTAAGCAACAGTTAGAAGCGGACATGGAACAACAGACTGGTTCTAAATAGGAAAAGAAGTACGTCAGGCTGTATATTGTCACCTTGCTTATTTAACTTCTATGCAGAGTACATCATGAGAAATGCTGGACTGGAAGAAGCATAAGCTGGAATCAAGACTGCCGGGAAAATATCAATAATCTCACATATGCAGATGACACCAGACATATGAAAGAAAGTGAAAAGGAACTAAAAAGCCTCTTGATGAAAGTGAAAGAGGAGAGTGAAAAAGTTGGTTTAAAGCTCAACATTCAGAAAATGAAGATAAGGGCATCTGGTCCCATCACCTCATGGCAAATAGGGAAACAGTAGAAACAGTGTCATTCTTTATATTTTTGGGCTCCAAAATCACTGCAGATGGTGACTGCAGCCATGAAATTAAAAGACACTTACTCCTTGGAAGGAAAGTTATGACCAACCTAGACAGCATATAAAAAAACAGAGACATTAATCACCAACAAATTTCCATCTAGTTAGGCTATGGTTTTTCCTGTGGTCATGTATGGATGTGAGAGTTGGACTGTGAAGAAACCTGAGCACTGAAGAACTGATGCTTTTGAACTGTGGTGTTGCAGAAGACTCTTGAGAGTCTCATGGACTGCAAGGAGATCTAATCAGTCCATTCTAAAGGAGATCAGTCCTGGGATTTCTTTGGAAGGAATGATGCTAAAGCTGAAACTCCAGTACTTTGGCCACCTCATGCTAAGTGTTGACTCATTGGAAAAGACTCTGATGCTTAGAAGGATTGGAGGCAGGAGGACAAGGGGACGACAGAGGATGAGATGGCTGGATGGCATCACTGACTTGATGGATGTGAATCTTAGTGAACTCCAGGAGTTGGTGATGGACAGAGAGGCCTGGCATGCTGTGATTCATGAGGTCACAAAGAGTCAGACATGACTAAGCGACTGAACTGAACTGATGAATAGATTATAATTAAGAAAATTAAAAACCTGTCTAAAGGCTAGAAAATTTTTTAAAATATATATGCTGACTACCATATTAAGTCATTTTAAATATCTAAAATAAAATATATGAACAATGTGTGTCCTTTTCCAGTTCAGTTCAGTTCAGTCACTCAGTCTTTTCCACCTTTCTGTGATCCCATGAATTGCAACATGCCAGGCCTCGCTGTCTATCACTAACTCTCGGAGTTCATCCAAACTCATGTCCATTGAATCGGTGATGCCATCCAGCCATGTCATCCTCTGTCATCCCCTTTTCCTCCTGCCTCCATTCCTTCCCAGCATCAGAGTCTTTTTCCAATGAGTCAACTCTTCACATGAGGTGGTCCAAGTATTGGATTTCAGCTTCAGCATCAATTCTTCCAATAAACACCTAGGACTTTTCTCCTTTAGTATTGACTGGTTGGATCTCCTTTCAGTCCAAGGGGACTCTCAGGAGTCTTCTCCATCACCACAGTTCAAAAGCATCAATTCTTTGACGCTCACCTTTCTTCAGAGTCCAACTCTCACATCCATACATGACTACTGGAAAATCCATAACCTTGACTAGATGGACCTTTCTTGGCAAAGTAATCTCTCTGTTTTTGTATATGCTATCTATATTGGTCATAACTTTCCTTCCAAGGAGTAAGCGTCTTTTAATTTCATGGTTGCAGTCACCACCTGCAGTGATTTTGGAGCCCCCCAAAAAACAGTCTGACACTGTTTCCACTGTTTTCCCTTCTATTTCCCATGAAGTGATGGGGCCAGATGCCATCATCCTCATTTTCTGAATGTTGAGCTTTAAGCCAACTTCTCCACTCTCCTCATTCACTTTCATCAAGAGGCTTTTTAGTTCCTCTTCACTTTCTGTCATAAGGGTGGTGTCATCTGCATATCTGAGGTTATTGAGATTCTCCCAGCAATCTTGATTCCAGCTTATACTTCTTCCAGCCCAGCATTTCTCATGATATACTTCTGCATATAAGTTAAATAAGCAGGGTAAAAATATACAGCCATGACGTACTCCTTTTCCTATTTGGAACCAGTCTGTTGTTCCATGTACACTTCTAACTGTTGCTTCCTGAACTGCATACAGATTTCTAAAGAGGCAGGTCATGTCATCTGGTATTGCCATCTCTTTCAGAATTTTCCACAGTTTATCGTGATCCACACAGTCAAAGACTTTGGCATAGTCCATAAAGCAGAAACAGATGGTTTTCTGGAACTCTCTTGCTTTTTCCATGATCCAGCAGATGTTGGCAATTTGATCACTGGTTCCTCTGCATTTTCTACAACCAGCTTGAACATCTAGAAATTCACAGTTCATGTATTGCTGAAGGCTGACTTGGAGAATTTTGAGCATTACTTTAATAGTGTGTGAGATGAGTGCATTTGTGTGGTAGTTTGAGCATTCTTTGGCATTGCCTTTCTTTGGGATTGGAATGATAACTGACCTTTTCCAGTCCTTTTTATTATATGAAAGCTATTCTAAAGATAATAACATGTTTGGTATTCTTATTTACAATTATCACAGTCTCAGAATTATTTTCAAAACATATTAATTAAAATGTTGGAATTTTGTTACATGAAAAACAATTTTCCCTAGTAGGAATTTTTTGAAATTGGTACGCATATGTTATGTTAATAAACCAGTTTATAATGCTTTGGAGTAGAATGTTGGAAAATGAGACTATAACTTTTGCCTTACATAACTTCTAAGGAAATAAAGAGACCATGTCTATATTAAAGTAGCTGAAATGAATCAGATCAAGTCTTTGGCTATTTTTCATTTTTATACATCTTAATATGATGCAGAAGGATCAGATCAATTTTACAAATTTACTTAAGATNTTTGCCTCACATAACTTCTAAGGAAATAAAGAGACCATGTCTATATTAAAGTAGCTGAAATGAATCAGATCAAGTCTTTGGCTATTTTTCATTTTTATACATCTTAATATGATGCAGAAGGATCAGATCAATTTTACAAATTTACTTAAGATTGTTTCTAGTTTATCAGATCATTTAAATATACTCTTCCATATTCAATATTATCACATATAGACTTAGCAATAATCTTTTATATCCAGCTTATTTTTAAATAAGGAAACAGTTCCATATGGACTGTGAGTGTGCAATTCCAATTTTGATAAGTGTATATGTGAACTATATAGCTGTGTAACAACTCTCCCTATGAAGATATAGATGATTTACATCACTGTGGAAATGTTCAAAATCATTCAAAATCAAGCCCCATAAATTAATATTCTTCTGAGTTCTATCATGATAAATTAATTTTGCGGTTTTTATACTTCACATAGATGATATTATGTAGTATCTACTCTTTTCTCTCTGTTTTTTCTCATTCAATAAAAATGTTCTGCGATACAACATAGCTGTCACATCACTGGTATTTTATTACTTTGTGTTTGTAGTGAAGAATTAAGCCTTCATCTTTTATCTTTTATTTCTGAGGGATGATGTCTAGGTCCTTAGGATGTCACACAGGGCAGGAATATGTTTGTTTGCTTGAGGGCTTTGGGTACCAGACAGTCTATCAACATGATTTATAAAGAGAGCCTTGTATCACACAGTATCAGTTCTTTTTTTCCAGGAGGACTGGAGAATACATGTATCAGTCACATCTCTAGAAGGGCTAAAGATGGGCAGAATGTGATCAAGCCCCCTTAAAAACTCTGGCACCAAGGCTTGGATGAAGTTCTCTGTGTGACAATACGCTTATGTTTTATCATGCAGCATAACAGGAAAGTAAACCATCCATGGCTGCATACTGCGAAGACAATGAAATCTCCAGGCTTCTTGAACTCTGACTCTATGCTCTACCTTCTCTTGGCTATTATATTTTTCAGCTTCATTGGAATATAGATGACATATATACATTGTGTACACTTAAGGTATACAATTTTGAAATTATGACATACATATTGTATTGTGAAATGATCACTATAATCAACCTAGTTAACATATCCACCAACTCCTCATGTAGCCATCATGTGTATGTGTGATGAGAGCACTTAAAATCTATCTTTTTAGCAAATCAAAAATATACAATACTGTATTGTTAAGTGGCATTACACTTTTCAGTGAAGAGTTGGGCTTACTCTTTGGGACCCTATGAACAGCAGCATACCAGGCTTCTATGTGCTCTACTATATCCCAGAGTTTGCTCAAATGTACCTCTATTGAGTTGGTGGTGCTATTTAACCATCTCATCCTCTGTCGCCTTCTTCTCCTTTCACCTTCAAACTTTCCCAGCATGAGGGTCTTTTCCAATGGGTCAGCTCTTTGCATCAGATAGCCAAAGTATTTGTGCTTCTGCTTTAGTCCTTCCACTGAACATTCAAGGTTGATTTCCTTTAGAATTGTCTGGTTTGATAAAGTCTCTCAGTCTTTTCCAGCACCACAGTTTGAAAGCATCAACTTTCAGCACTCAGCCTTCTTTATAGTCCAGCTCTCACATTTGTATATAATCACTGGAAAAAAAAAAAACACATAACTTTGAGTATATGGAACTTTGTAGGCAAAATGGTGTCTCTGCTTTTTAATATGATGTTTAGTTTTGTCGTAGCTTTTCTAAAGACACACTGCTGTACATTAAATCACCAAAACTATTAATCTTGCATAACTGACATTTTTTTACCCTTTAATATCTTTTAATATCCTGTGCTATGCTCCCACTTCTCATACCCTCTAATCTCTAGCAACCACCATTCTATGCAATACTTCTATAGTTTAACTGGTTTTGATTCAACATAGAAAGAGAGATTATACAGTGATTCTCTTTTTTGTGCCTGGCAACAGCTAAATATAAGAATACCATGAAACTATACCTTTTTGTTTATAACAGCATCACCAGTGCCTAAAACACAGACCCCAGGAGAAGGCTCTCAATAAATATGAGTAGAAAAAAGCATTAAAAAAAAAAAAAACACTGATTCTAAAGGATTGCCTATCCCTGCCATTATTTCTCATGGAGCATTACATGACACAAATTAATGGTTGATGAGATAACATCAAACAGAATTTTGAGGTAAGTTATGTTCTTAACATGGGCTTTCCAGGTAGCGCTAGTGGTAAAGAACCTGCCTGCCAAGGCAAGTGACCTAAGAGAAGCAGGTTCAGTACCTGGGCTGGGAAGATTCCCTGGAGGAGGGCAAGTCAACTGACTCCAATACTCTTGCCTGGAGAATCCTCATGGACAGAGGAGCCTGGCAGGCTACTGTCCATAGAGTCCTAAAGAGTTAGACCATGATTGAAGCCTCTTGGAGAAGGCAATGGCACCCCACTCCAGTACTTTTGCCTGGAAAATGTCATGGACGGAGGAGCCTGGTGGGCTGCAGTCCATAGGGTCGCTAAGAGTTGGACACGACTGAGCGGCTTCACTTTCACTTTTCACTTTCATGCATTGGAGAAGGAAATGGCAACCCACTCCAGTGTTCTTGCCTGGAGAATTCCAGGGACGGGGGAGCCTGGTGGGCTGCCGTCTATGGGGTCTCACAGAGTCAGACATGACTGAAGCGACTTAACAGAAGCAGCAGCAGCAGCAGAAGCCACTTAGCATGCACCAAGTACACATATTTATGTAACATATAAAAAGTTTCAGTAAACTAGCTTATAGTAGCCAGTATTATTCTTTTCCACAGAAAGGATATCTATTTGATCCAGATATATATATNTTTCTAAAGACACACTGCTGTACATTAAATCACCAAAACTATTAATCTTGCATAACTGACATTTTTTTACCCTTTAATATCTTTTAATATCCTGTGCTATGCTCCCACTTCTCATACCCTCTAATCTCTAGCAACCACCATTCTATGCAATCCTTCTATAGTTTAACTGGTTTTGATTCAACATAGAAAGAGAGATTATACAGTGATTCTCTTTTTTGTGCCTGGCAACAGCTAAATATAAGAATACCATGAAACTATACCTTTTTGTTTATAACAGCATCACCAGTGCCTAAAACACAGACCCCAGGAGAAGGCTCTCAATAAATATGAGTAGAAAAAAGCATTTAAAAAAAAAAAAAAACACTGATTCTAAAGGATTGCCTATCCCTGCCATTATTTCTCATGGAGCATTACATGACACAAATTAATGGTTGATGAGATAACATCAAACAGAATTTTGAGGTAAGTTATGTTCTTAACATGGGCTTTCCAGGTAGCGCTAGTGGTAAAGAACCTGCCTGCCAAGGCAAGTGACCTAAGAGAAGCAGGTTCAGTACCTGGGCTGGGAAGATTCCCTGGAGGAGGGCAAGTCAACTGACTCCAATACTCTTGCCTGGAGAATCCTCATGGACAGAGGAGCCTGGCAGGCTACTGTCCATAGAGTCCTAAAGAGTTAGACCATGATTGAAGCCTCTTGGAGAAGGCAATGGCACCCCACTCCAGTACTTTTGCCTGGAAAATGTCATGGACGGAGGAGCCTGGTGGGCTGCAGTCCATAGGGTCGCTAAGAGTTGGACACGACTGAGCGGCTTCACTTTCACTTTTCACTTTCATGCATTGGAGAAGGAAATGGCAACCCACTCCAGTGTTCTTGCCTGGAGAATTCCATGGACGGGGGAGCCTGGTGGGCTGCCGTCTATGGGGTCTCACAGAGTCAGACATGACTGAAGCGACTTAACAGAAGCAGCAGCAGCAGCAGAAGCCACTTAGCATGCACCAAGTACACATATTTATGTAACATATAAAAAGTTTCAGTAAACTAGCTTATAGTAGCCAGTATTATTCTTTTCCACAGAAAGGATATCTATTTGATCCAGATATATATATGTCTTAGAAGATAGATGGTAACTGCATGGATAAAAGCTGATCAGTTCTTGAGGATCACCCTCTTCCTTGCACCTACAAATTTGGGCAATTTAGAGAAGTCTTTATGTGACTGGCACTAGGCTTTGGTTTTCTTTGACAATTTTCATCACCTGCAATAGTAGTATCCCACATTTCAAGCCAGAAATATCAGCACAGGTGCCTACCTCCCACTTCTATAGAATAAGATATGCTCACATATCCTGCTGAAAAATAGTAGCTATGGACAAACATGACTTTGACTATGACTCCAGACTCTGATTAAACCACAGATGAGCACTGGAGCACTGGGCAGGCAAGTTATGTTTCTAGCAGTTTGATATAACATACTTGACAATTCTGGACAATGATTTCTAACAAAGCTTGTAATGTTTTCAACTAAATAGCATAAAAACAACTATCCAGTTTATACTGGGGAAAGAAGACAGATACAAAGAAAATTATTGATTTGCTGGTGGCACAACACTAAAATACATGTTCACAGCCTGAAGCCTTGAATTCTGCATAACCTGTTTTCATTCCTAAAAAGTTCTGGACCTACTATCTTTTTGCTCTTTCCAAGGGCTGTTGGTCTTTTTGTGTTTTGTATGAGGTACGACCTTATCCTCTGTATAGCTCTAAAATTTTTCTTTTATTACTTAAAATAATGTGTGTGAAGCTTTGATCCTTCTGACAAAAAGCCCTTCATTAAAAAATTGCAAATAGAACTACCTTATGACCCAGCAGTCCCACTGCTGGGCATACACACCGAAGAAACCTGAATTGAAAGAGACACATGTACCCCAATGTTCATTGCAGCATTATTTACAATTGCCAGAACATGGAAACAACCCAGATGTCCATCAACAGATGATTGTATAAGAAAGCTGTGGTACATATACACAATGGAGTATTACTCAGCCCTTAAAAAGAATAAGTTTGACTCNGTGTACACCTGTGGCTGATTCATGTCAATGTATGGCAAAACCAATACAGTACTGTAAAATAGAATAAAGTATTTTTAAAAAAGAAAAAAAAATACTTTTGCATGGAGTTCCATGGGGACAAATAACAAGAAAATCTTCCACTTTCTAATTTTTAACCTTAGAACTCTTATATCTTCTTTCTTTTTACCCTCAAGAGTATATATATTTGTGCATTAAATATGGGAAATGTATATATTTTGTGTGTTAAATTTGTGTTCTTCTTGGGAAGAACCTTAAGAAGACAGATTGGTGCTAAACACCAGACTTCTGTGTGCATTCTTACAAATCTTTCTCCACTCTGCTGTAGGTGTGCAGAGGCTGACCTGTTTGATTTACANATATTTTGTGTGTTAAATTTGTGTTCTTCTTGGGAAGAACCTTAAGAAGACAGATTGGTGCTAAACACCAGACTTCTGTGTGCATTCTTACAAATCTTTCTCCACTCTGCTGTAGGTGTGCAGAGGCTGACCTGTTTGATTTACAGGAATGAACTCTCTTATCCTACAACTTATGGTTAGGTTAGATACTTATTGGTCAATGAGTATCACTAACAGAAGGTCAAAGAGTAGAGGAAGATAAAGCTCCATTATGTACTCTACTTAAGTCTTTCCTCCAGAGGGGATTCCCAAGATTGGCAGCATCTCTGGGCAGGCCATAGTTTTACCTGGTAGTCTTCTTTGTCATTGTTTTACTTTGAATTCTGGTAGCAATTTACTCTTCTTTAGAGGTAGAGCCATGAGTTGATTCTAGCTATTTCCAATCCTGGGGTTAATATATAAGTCTAGTTTCCATAAACACTTTATTAAACTTCTCTAAAATTACCAGTTAAACTATGCCATCTGTTTCCTCTCAGGGCGCTAACAGATACATAACAAAAACTATATTTTCAGTAATGTGTTTAGGTTTTTTGCTTTTCTTTGTCTACCCCTGAATGACAAGCAAATTCTCACTTATCTTTACTGTATCTCCAAACCAGAGCACTTTGACATAAGTAATAAAAGAAATGAGTTAATGGTAGAAAATGCTCTCTGTTCCCATCTTAACCTTCATTTACATTTATTTCACTATTCTTATGCTTGCATGACTACTCTTTCTGAATCATGCATCTGTATATTATTTTTGCTTTTGGTCACATGAAAGTATCTCTGTATTTTAAAAAAAGACACTTTCTCCCTTGCCTAGCCACTTGGAATACCACTGATGGTTCTAGCTTTTACCATCTCAACACAAGCCAAAGAGTTTAGTTATGCTTAACAATCAGCCCTCTTTTGTCACCATATACACTCCCTTAGCAATTATATTCACTTCACAAATTTATCACCTCTTTGGATAGCTTTCAATAATATAGGATATGTTTAACTCTCCCTTGGGTTCTTTCTCTAAGCTGTAATTTCCTCATCTATATGTACAAAGTATTCATTACACAAATCACAAATCAGTTCATGTAAAGAATAAAGTTCCAGCCTTAGTATAAAACTAGTATTTGACTAATGGTAGCTATTAGTAGTAGTAGCATTTACAATGGATATTTGAGGAATATCTAAATTCCACCATATAAAAATTGAATTCATTGTTTTCTTCTACAAATTTACTCTTCCTGAGTAGTGGACACTGAATAAATTGGACTGCTAATCAAGCAGAAGTAATTGCCTTTGACTGTGTCTTCACTGAAACCAAAATATAACTGAAAGAATCTCTACATTCTACACCTTCACAAAGATCTTTACCTTCTGTATGAGTGAAACAGATCTGGTGTCTCATTTCTATCTGGTGGTTGGAAAATAATCTGCTTTACCCTTCAGAAATAATGACATACATTTGCATGGTCTGATTTACAAGATTAAATAACATATCTTGGGGTACAACAAAGGGCTGGATCAAAAAAAAGAACTGATGCTTTCGAATTGTGTGCTGGAGAGGACTGTTGAGAGTTCCCTGGACTACGAGGAAATCAAACCATTCAATTCTAAAGGAAATCAACCCTGAATATTCATTGGAAGGACTAATTCTGAAGCTGAATCTCCAATATTTTGGCCACCTGATGCGAAGAACTGACTAATTGGAAAAGACCCTGATGCTGGGATAGATCGAAGGCAAAAGAAGAAGGAAACAACAGAGGATGAGATGGTTACATAGCATCATTGAATCAATGGGCGTGAACCTGAGCAAACATGAGGAGATACTGAAGGATAAGGGAGCCTGACATGTTGCAATCCATGGGGCAACAAAGAGTCAGACACTACTTAAGGACTGGACAACAACAAAGTCACAAAGAGTGAGACTATCTTCAGTGTTCATCTAGAAAGGTAGCCCTTATTACATGGTAGACCAAAGTCTTAGGTCTGGGATTATCAAGACAGAAGCCATAGTGAAGTAAATGATATCTGTCAAATTATCTCATTGTATGCAGATCAGGAAGCAACAGTTAAAACTGGACATGGAACAACAGACTGGTTCCAAATAGGAAAAGGAGTACGTCAAGGCTGAATATTGTCACCCTGCTTGTTTAACTTATATGGAGAGTACATCATGAGAAATGCTGGGCTGGATGAAACACAAGCTGGAATCAAGATTTCTGGGAGAAATATTAATAACCTCAAATATGCAGATGACACCACCTTTATGGCAGAAAGTGAAGAGGAGCTTAAAACCCTCTTGATGAAAGTGAAAGAGGTGAGCAAAAAAGTTGGCTTAAAGCTCAACATTCAGAAAATGAAGATCATGGCATCCGGTCCCATCACTTCATGGGAAATAGATGGGGAAACAAACAGTGTTTGTTTTTCTAGGCTCCAAAATCACTGCAGATGGTGATTGCAGCCATGAAATTAAAAGACGCTTACTCCTTGGAAGAAAAGTTATGACCAACCTAGATAGTATACTCAAAAGCAAGAGACATTACTTCGCCGACTAAGGTCATGTAGTCAAGGCTATGGTTTTCCCTGTGGTCATGTATGGATGTGAGAGTTGGACTCTGAAGAAGGCCGAGCGCTGAAGAATTGCTGCTTTTGAATTGTGGTGTTGGAGAAGACTCTTGAGAGTCCCTTGGACTGCAAGGAGATTCAACCAGTCCATTCTGAAGGAGATCAACCCTGGGATTTCTTTGGAAGGAATGATGCTAAAGCTGAAACTCCAGTACTTTGGCCAACTCATGCAAAGAGTTGACTCATTGGAAAATACTTTGATGCTGAGAGGGATTGGGGGCAGGAGGAGAAGGGGACGACTGAGGATGAGATGGCTGGATGGCATCATGTACTCAATGGACGTGAGTCTCAGAGAACTCCGGGAAATGGTGATGAACAGGGAGGCCTGGCATGCTGCGATTCAAGAGGTCGCAAAGAGTCAGGCATGACCGAGAGACTGAACTGAACTGAACTGAAAGATAAGAAAATTTTAATTTTTCTGGAAATGGTTTAGTTATAGGAAGACAACAGTCCATCTCTTTGCTCTCCTTAATAAGCAATGGTCTAGAAATATGTGACAAGCAGGTTCAGTGGAAACTTGAAAATCACTGAATAGTTTTAACATACTTTCATTTGGTGGGAGGACAAGATGGACTTTGTGCCACCAGAGAATGGCAGGTTATATGATTTATAATTATGGTCATGATTATTCCACAATTTTCACCTTTATAAAATCCCTTTGATCTAGAATTTCCTTTTTTATCAGCGATTTTTTTCTGTTCTTTGGATCTAGCTCAAATTACTATTCTCCTCTAAGAAGCCATTAAAGATGTCCACAAATAGGACAAATCATAATAAATCCACATAACATTCTGTTCATATATTACAGGCTGTCTTACAGCCTACTTGAACTTATGTTTCAATGATTAGCTATTTAAAATCGGTCTCCTCCTCCTATCTGTGTATCTTCAGAAATCATGCAATGTTCCATTAGTCCAAAAACTAGTAAAACGTCAAATGTAGACACACAAAAAAACCTGTTGAAATAAAATGAATTTTTAAATCTAATACACATTTATTTACAGATTATAAATAAATACATTTATTTTAAAATAAAAATTTTAATCTAATACACATTTATTTACAGATTTTAAATAAATGCATGTATTTATAAAATAATGTATTATCAGTTCAGTTCAGTTCAGTCGCTCAGTCGTGTCCAATTCTTTGCGACCCCATGAATCACAGCACACCATGCCGCCCTGTCCATCATCAATTCCCACAGTTCACTCAGACTCATGTCCACTGAGTCACTGATGCCATCCAGCCATCTCATCCTCTGTCATCCCCTTCCCCTCTTGCCCCCAGTCTCTCCCAGCATCAAGTCTTTTCCAATGAGTCAACTCTTCGCATGAGGTGGCCAAAATACTGGAGTTTCAGCTTTAGAATCATTCCTTCCAAAGAAATCCCAGGGCTGATCTCCTTCAGAATGGACTGGTTGGATAAATTATTAATAAATTTTAATAAATTATATTAATATAAAATCGATGTATTAATTTTATATTAATATATTGATTTATATTAATATATCATATATTAATATAAAATTGATATATTATAAAATACATGATTTATAAATGATTTATTATAATATACATTTATTATAAATACATTTATTTACTAGATTATTATAAAAAGTTTTTGTCTTTTTCCCTTGTTTATATATCAGCATACAAATCTTTCAGCCTGTTGTTTTCAGCATAACCCTTTCTAAAGACACTTATAGGGACAGAGATTAATGCATCATCATCCCAGTGATAGGGCTTAACTAGCTGATCACAAAGAAGTGCTTCTGAAAAATGACAACATAAGTCTTCACAATAAATCTGGTTATCTCCAAAGACATACATCCACCTAAGTCTAAATATATCAATCCTTCCAGTTGCAGTCCACAGAAGTAAAACAAATTTCTCACAAGCCAGAATGAATAACACTTTTTTGAATTTACTTAACAGATTTAGCTGTCAGAATGGTTTTCACACAGAAATGCTTCACTTTTCATGCATCTCAAGCTAGTCTATTCTATATGATGCAGAATCTTGCTCTATATTAAAAAAATATTATATTGTATATATCATGCTAGTATAACATTTTCAATGATTCAATAAATAGTTTTTGGGTTTAACTACCATCATATCTGCAATATTATTTCAGCCTAGTAAATCATCAGTTCAGTGCAGTTCAGGAGTCAGTTGTGTCTGACTCTGTGACCCCATGGATTGCAGCACTTCAGGCTTTCCTGTCCACCACCAACTCCTGGAGATTGCTCAAACTCATTTCCATTGAGTCGGTGATGCCATCCAACCATCTCATCCTCTAATCATACTCCACTAATTTTATAACTCCTTAATTTAATTTTTTTACCTAGTAATTTGTACTTTGAAAATACACACAAATTTTCTCTTGTTTTTAATAGTTTCTTCTCTTGTCAAGTCATTGATCTCAGAGGATGGTATGTTTATTATTTGAATAACAATTCACAAGGGCTCTTCATAAATGGAAAATCAATAACATAATGAAACCAATAAAAAGCATGCCTCACTCCCTTTTAGTAAGTCTCTTGGAGAATAAAGCAATTTCTTTACATTTAACAATCAAAATTAAGACATTTAATTTTTAGTAAGAACAATAAGATATCTTAATACTGCTGTGTGTGCTCAGTCACTGAGCCATGTCCCACTCTTTGTGGACCCATGGACTATAGCCCACCAGGCTCCACTGCCCATGGGATTTCCAGGTAAAAATACTGGAGTGGGGTGCCATTCTCTTTTTTAGGCAATCTTCCTACCCAAGAATAGGACCTGAATCTCCTATGTCCCCAGCATTTAAAGGCAGGTGCTTTATCACCAGTGCGAGCTGGTAAGCTCAGTTTTGTTTATAGTAGAATTAATGGTCAAATCATGAAATTTGAGAGAAACTCTTCTTCAAAAAAGAGGTAAATTATAGATGAAAAATATCTGATTCTTTTGCTAATAAATGATTGTTAAAAATAACGAATGCTTCATATTTTTTTCCAGAATCATTTAAAACACATCAATAGACACAATAATAGAGGGATTATTGCAACTTTTTTTCAGCATGTTTACTGTGACTACATGCATGTGCTATAATTTAAAATATTAAAGTGTAGAAAATATCAAGAATGATTTAATAAACATTGTGATATAAAATTCCTCATTAACTCTAAGCTAAAACCTCCATTTTTTAAAGTATTTTCTAAAGTATTCATATTTTCTAAATTTGTTTCAGAAAGTGCCCCTCTAAGTACAATGAAACTATTTAAAAAGCAACTAAAAGACCACATTCTTATTTTTATATATATTTAATTAATTAAATTTCTGAACAAAGGTACACCCTGTCCTGGCAGGAAATCAGCAAAATTATATTGTGCTTCTTCTATGTGTTAGATACTAGGAATAGGAGAGTGAACCAAAAACATGTAGAGTTTATATTCTAGTGTGAGAGACTGACATGAAACAACTACTGGGGAACAATAGTTTGAGAATTTAAATATGCATTAACATCAGCTCTGCAACTCTGAGAAGCACATGCATAAAAATATCTTTTTTTTTAAGTTCAACTTCTCAACCAAAGTCTACCCTCATACCAAACCGCCTAATCAAATCTGTTTGCATATCAAATAGATCTTCCTTACTGGATATATCTAAAACTAAATGCTGTATCCTCCAAAAATCTGCCTTACTCATTATTTTGTTTTCTCTCTGCTGATATGCTGGATGCTATATTCACTGCCAAGATCCCTCATCAGCACCGAGGTACTCACTCCCTCAGGTGCCAGGAATGTTGGCTGCTTAGAAATCACAGCTGACTTCTTCTCCCGGCATTTCCTACTGCAAACGGGTGGAAGCTCAGATGGTAAGATTATGCCCCATTTCCAACATTAGTGAATACTGAACACAAGGACACCAAGGCCCAACAATCTTGCCAAAACTTGGACAACTCAAGAGTGTCCACCTTAGCTCCAGAATTACTAGTAGCATCAGCTAATGCATCTTTGTAACTGAATATCTCAACTTCCACCTCTGCTCTGTCCTGCTTCCCTTACTCCTTACGATCCATCTTCCACAATAAACCACCTGGGTGAGATCTCCATTTCTGATTCTGTTTAAAAATGAGAGATTTTTGACTGAAGAGAGTGGGTCCTAAGTGTGGTTTTAGAAGTAGGCTGTAAAATATGATTTGGGAGCTGAGTCACCAACTGACTGGCATGATAAGCTATCCCTGGGGGTGGAGGACTGACCGCTCCTGGCAAATTCTAGAGGTGTCATTGTTTTATCAGCATATTTCACAGACACAGAATAACGTTAGTGAAAGAGAACACAGTTGTGTATACAATACATCAGGTATTTGACAGATGAGAGAAAATATTAATTATACAGGACAATGAACTCAAACAGTGAAGAGTTTAGGACAATCAGCAATATAAGTGAAGTGTAAAACCTAGAGGACTTTCTTGTCAGTATATAAAAGATCCTCTTCTCTTGGAGCTGAGGGACAGATAAAGTTGAGGCCAAAGCACAGAATGTCATTGTAGGTGAGGCAGAGTTTCAGGGAAGCTTTAATGATCGATTCAGGCACTAACCGGGAACGAAGGTAATCTGAGACTTGGGATGTATACATCTGGCTCAATGCACTTGAAAATCTATAGATGTGAATCAATTTCCAACTCTTGTTTGACAACAATCCACAGGTTTTTTTCTTTGCAAGACAATACATGCACTCCTGAGCATATGCCCCTCTCTTCCTTCTTGGCCATTGGACCAGGAACTATGGTTGAGCTTCCCTGGTAGCTTAGCTGGTAAAGAATCTGCCTGCAATGCAAGAGATCCCGGTTCAATTCTTGGGTTGGGAAGACCTTCTGAAGAAGGGATAGGCTACTCAATCCAGTATACTTGGGCTTCCATGGTGGCTCAGATGGTAAAGAATCTTCCTGCAAAGTGGTAGACCTGAGTTTGATTCTTGGGTTGGGAAGATTCCCAGGAGAAAGGCATGGCAACCCACTTCAGTATTCTAGCTGGAGAATCCCCATGGATAGAGGAGCCTGGTGTGCTACAGCCTATGGGTTTCAAAGAGTTGGACATGACTGAGTAAATAAGCACATGGTTGGGTCACAGCACTTCCCCAGGAGTTCTGAGAGTCCCATAGGGAACAGGTTATATCCAGGAGCACAGGAGTGGAGAATCCAGCCAACATTTTCAGAAAGCAGCAGCTTGCTGAAAATTTTAAGAAATGAATTCTGAAAATGATGAATCTAGGGGAAAGGGACAGAAAGTTAAACAAAGGAGAAGTTATCAATATAAGCGCACTCTATCACAATGCAGTTTTTTAACTCTGTGTCAGGGACCTCATAAAAAATGGAAGTTAATATGATGCTGAAAGAAGAAAGAGACAGAACAGGCTCCATCTTGAAAGAAGAACTCCATCTTGGGTTTGACTATGAACTTTGATCTATATGCTCAGTATCTATGGAAACAACATATCAACTGGAAAACCAGACCCCTCTTGCCACCCCAACACCCCCCTACGCCTCCCTGATGGAAGAGCCCCAGGGCTCATACCTAGACTCTCCATCACCTGAAAGAACACCCTAATTATCTGTGTAACCTAATAGAATCACAAATTATATTATGCTTATTGGAGTATGACCACAGGCCTATTGATAATTGTCCACTGTTAACTACCTTTAGGCCTAAGACATATGAATCACAGGCTTTCTTTGACTGTATCTTTCTTTTCTTTTGTTCAGACTAGTTTCAGGGAATTTGGGGAGGTGGGTTTGGGCACGTACACTTAGGGTATATAAGGTTTTCACAAAAACTGGTTGGGGTCCTTGGCTAAGAGGAGACTCTGCCTTGGGCCCGCCGGTGTAATAAACTGCACTCCACTATCTGCATTGTCCTTCTGAGTGAGTTTGTTTCCCAGAACATGTGGCTACAACACTGCCTCTAAGCTGGAGCTTGGAAACTGGAAGCTTGCTGAAAGGGATGTCACACCTTAAATGATGTAGCATCTCTAAAGAAGATGCTATTGAACTGGGCTCACTGATAGCAATGCCATGATATAATCTTGCAATGATAGAGACCAAGTGGTAACAGCTTTCAAAGAAAAATAGGCACAATGACAATAAAGAGTGGAAATGTTTGAAGGCAGCCAGAAGTCTTAATTTCAGAGAACTGTGGAGACAATTAGGATAGATCAAGACAGATGGGTAGCCAACAATATATCAAACAGTAATATAACAAAAAGAAGTCAAGGGTAAACAACTGGGATTTTAAAGGAATCTGACGTAATAAAAAGTCAGTCGAACTATTGTACCCCATTTCATTCCTCCAATTGTCACGTGAGTGCATGTTCCTTGATTCTTTGTCTCGTCATAACAAAGATTTGGAGTGATGGATATTAAAGCCCCTCATCGTGTCACAGCTCTCAGGTCTTGGATAAACTATGTTATTGCTCTCAGGTCTCAAATGGGCCATGTTATAGCTCCTAGAAAAATCAGTATTACAGCTCAGTGTTACAGCTCTATTTTATTTAGAAGATAGCAGGAAAATCCATCTTTGAGGCATGAGGGCACATCGGTCTAAAGACACGAGGAAGGAGAAGAGCGCCCCAGCGTGCAGGAGAGAGAGAGAGCTAGCTTTGGCTCTTCTATTTATTTATATGTTTATCTCTCCCTGGGCTTGTCCTATGTAAATTGGGCCAGCCAGAAGTGTTGTTTTACCTGAGGTCCTAACTCGGGTCCTTGGACCTTCTTTTGTTTCATTTTCATGGGCTTTTCCCTTCCTTGTCTTGTAGTCACCACCATTTTGGACTCCTTTTCCCTGTTCTACCTACCTAACACACCTATAAAAAGAAGACAAATAGTGGCAGACACCAGTGAACAAGCTTACCATACAGTAACCTCAACTGAAGGTTTCCCAGGTGGCTCAGTGGTAGAGAATCCACCTGCCAGTGCAGGAGATGCAGATTTGATCCCTGGAGAAGAAGATCCCCTGGAGAAGGAAATGACAACCCACTTCAGTATTCTTGCCTGTGAAATCTCATGGACTGAGTAGCCTGGCAGGCTACAGTCCATGGTGTCGCAAAAGAGCCAGACACGACTTAAGTGACTAAACAACAACTTCAACTGGAGCTGCTCATGGAATGGAATGGAATATTGGAATCCTCTAGAAAAAATTAACAAAGACTCAGGTACACAGTATGGGTTCACTGATCTGGCAAATGCTTTTTATTTTTACCTCTAAAGGAGAATCATAAGCATTCACAATCAAATGGGATGACATATAGTACACATTTACAAATTTCTCCAGGCTAAATTTAACCCTTCTGCCAATTATAATAGTCCAAAGAGACCTAAACCATTTGGACATTCTATAGAATATCACATTGCTCCAATATCCATTTTGTCAATAGTAGAATGTGGACTGGATCTAATAAACAAGGAAATGGCAAATAAATAGGAAGCCTTGGTAAAACACATGTACCCCTGAGGAAGAGATATAAACACAATGAAGTTAGGGACTGCTGCATCAGTGGAGTACTAGGAAATGTAGTGATCATCCGGATGCTGCAAACATCACCTCCAACCTAAGGGTTATATCACTGAATCTCACACAGGCTAATACTTTAGAAGGAAGCACAATACCTGACAGGCTTTTTGGTGTCTGAAAGCAAGCTATTCGTGCTCCATGATAATTCCCTAGCCATATGCTGAGTGACAAGAAAAGCCGTTCCATCAAAATGAATAAAGAGAAACCTCAATTAAATAGAGCTGGGAGACTACAAGGGGAAAATCTCACGCCATGTGACAATAGAAGAGCCCAACAGATGAAGAAAGAGTCCTCGTCTTCCCTAGGACTCAAGGACTCAATCAGTGAGAAGTCATGGACACTGTTTATTACACCCCTTTTAACTTCCTTTTCCTCTCTAAAAAGGCCTTCTTTTGCCGTGCGGGGACTTGAACATGGCTCACATGGTCATGGACTCTGAATTGCAAGTCTGATAATTCCAAATAAACTCAACTTTGATGGGAAAATATCTGCAGTCTATTTGCTTCAGGCCAGCAGTTCCACAGTAAGAATGAATTCTGCTGCAGGTCTAGACCATGGTATAAGAAATCCTGCCACTTGTGTCCTGTGACTTGGCAGGAATTATGGCAGTAGTGGTATATCTGATGGAAAAAGATACTACTTGGAGTTTATGGCATGCTCCATAGGAAAATCAATCACAACTTAAACCTAAATTCTTAGAATGGCTTATGTAGTTTTGTATTATCTGTTCTCTGTCCTCTCTCTGACCTCATCTTCCGTTATTCCCTCAGCACTCTTCATTCCAGTCACAGTGGCCTCTGTTCTGTTCTAGGAATGCTCCCCAAACAGGGTGCTGGCTAATTTCCCTGCTGCCTAGAAGGCTCTTCTCCCAGATGTCTGCATGACTAATTCCCTCACTTCCTTTAAATAATTGCTCAAAGTCACCTTGTTAATAAGGTCCATCTTGTATTGCAGTCTGCACTCTTGCTCCAGCATTCCTCACATCCAGTATTCCAAATCTCTATTATCCTTCATTATTTTTCATTTTTAAAAATAACACAAGTTCTGAAATCTTTAGTATTTAAGAACTTGTGTTATTTTTAAAAATTGAAAAAAAAAGGCAGATAATTTTACCTGTTTGGGATTTTTTTTGTTTGGGTTCTTTTTCATTTTTTGTTTGTATTTGTCTCTCTTTACTGCTAGAATATAAGGCAATGATTTTTATTTTCTTCTCTGACAAGTGTCTAGAACAATTGCTGGCATAGAGTCTGTGCTCAATACATTTTATGGAATGAATTGGGAGAGGAGAACAATCACCACTTTGATTACAATAGCCTTTGAAATAAAAGACTTTTTACTTCAGAAAAGAACTGAAGACAGGGATGAAAAATCATACATACAGCTGAATAATTCCTAAGGGCATCTATTAACAAGAGTGGAGATAAACAACAATTCAAACCTGTGAGGAGAAGTTGATACAGTTGGTTAAACAATGATACGCTAAATTAATCAGTGTTCTGAAACCTCCTTAACATATACAGACTTTCTTCTCTATCTTCTCTTCCCAGAGCACAACATAAATATTATTGTTCATAGTGATGACTTGAGATTTATAAAGAAAATGCTGCTAAAACACATTCCATGTGTACTCTTTATATGTTTGGAGAAGATAATGCATTTATTCATTATTATCCATTTTGTATAATTCAAAAAAGTTTGAGTGTTCAAAAAAAAGTATAAATGGTTAATTTCTCAGTTATTTAGAAAATCTTGCTGTAGATTAGCACCTTGGCCAGTAATTCTAAGTGAAAAAAGAGATGCACAATGTCACACTGTGAAATCTCAATTATCAGTGTGTCATTTTTCCAGTCTGTGGACTGTGGATTACACACCATGTGTTTCAAATCACAGAGAGACTGCTCTGCACCACACAGAGCATTTCTGTCAGACTGTCTCCGACTTTAACCTCTGCCTATCCAGGTGCTTCCACATGTGGGGGTTACCACCTGCAGATTCTGGAATTGGCAGCAGTCGAAAACTAATTCAGACCCAGCTGAATCCATAGGAGATATTTCCATCCTAAGGCGATGACTTAATAAAATCATAAGTTAGTCCCACAGAGAACCTTAGATAACTATCTGATCCCACGGCACATAAGCAGAGCACTAAGAGGGCAGGTCTGAGGACAAAATGAGTGGCACAGTGGTCACTTAAAAGTCTGACTTTTTCTAGCCTCCTTTAAACAGAACATATCTGTTTTACTTCTATTTCCTGAGGTTCCACTTGAGAAAATGTTTTCAACCAGAGTTTCAAAGATTTTTTTTTAATTGAAAACACTACCAAATTTTATTCTTCACAGATAAAGAACCAAATTTCCAGAGAATGGAAAGAGCCCCATGACTCAGGCACAAATGGTCTTTTGTTTAATTCATGCATGAAACCGTTTTTTATACTATAGTCTAAGTATTGGAAAGGTTCTGTAAATTTCCTGAGGTTAATGATACAGAGCCAATGTAAGTGGTGGGAAAGTCTTTGGAATTCAAAGTTTAAAAAAATGTACAATCAAAGAAGTTTCAGGCTGTAAAAACCAAAACCGAGGAGGAGTAGCACAGTGATTTGAGGGTCAATGGAAGCAGAGCTATTAAGATATACCGGCTACTCTAAAATCTACATCTTCAGTTCTTAACTTTCTTTTGATTCCAGTTGTCTCTTTGACCTCTCCACTAGATATGTAAGAGACTTCTTAAGCTTTAATGCACCTTCCTCAAGAAAACCTTTATTTATCTCCTTCAAATCCTTGTCTCACAGTTTATCCCAGCTCTGTATTTAAAACTGTAGACTCAGAAGCTCAAGCCAAATATCTAGGATTTTATCCTGGTTTCCCTCTTTCTTTAGTTCCCTCATTAAATATATGCCCTCATACTATCCCAAAACATGGCAATAATATTTTTATTTTCTCATTTTCACTAATCTAAATCTAGTTCAATTCACCACTTTCCTGCAACTGAACACTGAAAAAGGCATTAACTAGCTATAGCTGCTGGGAGAAGGCAATGGGGCACCCCACTCCATTACTCCTGCCTGGAAAATCCCATGGATGGAGGAGCCTGGTAGGCTACAGTCCATGGGGTCGCTAAGAGTCCGTCATGACTTCACTTTCACTTTTCATTTTCTTACACTGGAGAAGGAAATGGCAACCCCCTTCAGTGTTCTTGCCTGGAGAATCCCAGGGACGGGGGAGCCTGGTGGGCTGCCATCTATGGGGTCACACAGAGTCGGACACGACTGAAGCAACTTAGCAGCAGCAGCAGCGGCAGCGGCACTATAGCTGCTATTACTCTGTCACCTGTTACTGACATAGCACCCAGAGAAATCTGCTTTGGCCATCTAATGTGATCATTTAGTTATTCTCAAGCATCTCATTAAGATTTTTTGGATTGCATTCATCATAATTTGTTATTTGTTGGTATTTATGTCTGTGTTTAAAGTTTACCTGCCTGTACCTAATCAAATGAAAAATTCAATGGTCATTTCTATCTCATTCTCACTAGCTTCTAAAATATGACCAAGAACATGATAGCTGCTCAATAAATATTTGTGGAATAAATGAAAAGCTAAAAAAATGCAAAATTACATGATAGTACACTCATGCCTTGATGTTTTTAAATTCCTATTTTCTAATTGTTCTATTACTGTGCTGAGTCTTTCTTAACACTACCAAGTTTACCAATAACAACATGAAAAGGGCAGGGTTCGAAACACTGTCAGATATATTATCAGTGCTTTTCAGCCCTACAGTTGTTGATTCAGTTCAGTTCAGTCACTCAGTTGTGCCCGACTCTTTGCGACCCCATGAATTGCAGCACACCAGGCCTCCCTGTTCATTACCAACTCCCAGAGTTCACTCAGACTCACGTCCATCGAGTCAGAGATGCCATCCAGCCATCTCATCCTCTGTCGTCCCCTTCTTCTGCCCCCAATCCCTCCCAGCATCAGAGTCTTTTCCAATGAGTCAACTCTTCGCATGAGGTGGCCAAAGTACTGGAGTTTCAGCTTCAGCCTCATTCCTTCCAAAGAAATCCCAGGGCTGATCTCCTTCAGAATGGACTGATTGGATTTCCTTGCAGTCTAAGGGACTCTCAAGAGTCTTCCCCAACACCACAGTTCAAAAGCATCAATTCTTTGGCTCTCAGCTTTCTTCACAGTCCAACTCTCACAGATATTAATGATAATTAAAAATGTGTTAAGTGATGTTGATTTTTTTAAAACAAGAAAGTAATCTCTTCTAGTGACTGCCTTATCAATTCTACATTTCATTTTTTGGGAGGAGAAATACATGGTATAGGCTTGTCCTGTCACCATGACAAGAATTATAGCACTTAAGGCTGAGCAGCTTGCAATTAACATGAAGCACACTGGAATTAGCAGAGAATACTGCTGTGATGATCTGGATTAAGTACGAAGTGGGAAGAGCAGGCAAGTTATCTTGTCAAAACCTCAACCTGTTCTGTTAATAGTCCAGCTACTGTGTACCCCAAAGCCTTTCCCCACCCCTTTCACTCCCTGTATGAATTCTTGTGCTTCTGAGGTAGTGCAGTGGTAAAGAATCCACCTGCCAATGAAGGAGATGCAGGTTCGATCCCTGGGTCGGGAAAATCCCTTGCAGAAGGGAACTGCAACCCACTCCAGTATTCATGCCTGGTAAATTCCATAGACAGAGGAGCCTGCCTTGCTACAGTCCATGGCATTGCAAAGAGTTGGACACGACTTAGTGACACAGCACATGTATATTTGCTTTTAGGGTTCCACATCTTTTGGTTGTCCTTTGGTTACCTCTTAAGTTACATTTTACATATTAGCAGTAACTTGACTCTAACTGAACAGCACATCTAATAATGTGATGAAGAGTCTTCCTATAGTGGCACTCAGAACCTAAGCCATAACCATTTGTGGATTATGTTCAGAGTTAGAGGAAAAAAATCTATGATAAAAAATAAATTNGACACTGTTTTCACTGTTTCCCCATCTATTTCCCATGAAATGATGGGACCAAATGCCATGATCTTCATTTTCTGAATGTTGACCTTTAAGCCAACCTTTCTCACTCTCCTTTTTCACTTTCATCAAGAGGCTTTTTAGTTCCTCTTCAATTTCTCCCATAAAGGTGGTGTCATCTGCATATCTGAGTTTATTGATGTTTCTCCCTGCAATCTTGATTCCAGCTTGTGCTTCATACAACCCAGTGTTTCTCATGATATACTCTGCATATAAGTTAAATAAGCAGGATGACAATATACAGCCTTGACATAGTCATTTTCCTATTTGGAACCAGTCTGTTGTTCCGTGTACAGTTCTAAATGTTGCTTACTGACCTGCATACAGGTTTCTCAAGAGGCAGGTCAGGTGGTCTGGTATTCCCATCTCATTCAGAATTTTCCACAGTTTATTGTGATCCACGCAGTCAAAGGCCTTGGCATAGTCAATAAAGCAGAGGTAGATGTTTTCTCTGAAACTCTCTTCCTCTTTCCATGATCCAGCAGATGTTGGCAATTTGATCTCTGGTTATGCTGCCTTTTTAAAACCACCTTGAACATCTGGAAGTTCACGGTTCATGTATTGCTGAAGCCTGGCTTGGAGAATTTTGAACATTACTTTACTAGTGTGTGAGATGAGTGCAGTTGTGCGGTAGTTTGAACATTCTTTGGCATTGCCTTTCTTTGGGATTGGAATGAAAACTGACCTTTTCCTAGTCCTGTAGCCACTGCTGAGTTTTCCAAATTTGCTGGCATACTGAGTGCAGCACTTTCACAGCATCATCTTTCAGGATACTTGGCAAGATGTTAAGTTTGGATCTCCTATCTACAGCTTATGAAGTGAAAAAGTGTAAGTCACTCAGCTATGTCCGACTCTTTGTGACTCCATGGACTACATTCACCAGGCCAAAATACTGGAGTAGTTGCCATTCTCATGTCCAGGGGATCTTCCCAACCCAGAGATTAACGTANTGAAGTGAAAAAGTGAAAGTCACTCAGCTATGTCCGACTCTTTGTGACTCCATGGACTACATTCACCAGGCCAAAATACTGGAGTAGTTGCCATTCTCATGTCCAGGGGATCTTCCCAACCCAGAGATTAACCTAGGTCTCCCACATTGCAGGGAGATTCTTTACTATCTGAGCCACAAGAGAAGCCTCCATTCATTCCATCATGCCATTCTGTGCTCTTATTATTTTCCCTTCATCTTTCATATTTGAAAGTTTCCTGATTTTTAACTGCACCCATATGTTTTCAATTCAATCTATATAAGAATTTTTGGTCTCTATATATCCAGCATTTTCAGTATAGGTTTTTAATTTCAATTCCTTGTCCAGGAATTATTTTTATTTCCAGTTTATGTGTTGTTGTTCAGTTACTAAGTAGCATCTGATTATTTTCGACCTTATGGACTGTAGCACATCAGGCTCCTCTGTCCTTCACTATCTCCTGGAGTTTGCTAAAAGGCATCCTAGTGAATTAGTAATGCTATTTAATCATTTCATCCTCTATCATCCTCTTCTCCTCCTGCCTTCAATCTTTCCTATCATCAGGGTTTTTCCAATGAGTCTGCTCTTCACATCAGGTGGCCGAAGTATTGGAACTTAAGCTTCAGCATCAGTCCTTCCAATGAATATTCAAGGTTGCTTTCCTTTAAGATTTACTGGTTTGATTCCTGACAGTCCAAGGGATTCTCACGAGTCTTCTCTAGCACCACAGTTCAAAACCATAAATTCTTCCGTGCTCAATCTTTATGGTACAATTCTCACATCCGTACATTACTACTGAAAAAACCAGGAGGAGACCCGAGTTCAATCCCTGGGTAGGTAAGATCCCCTGAAGAAAGGAAATGCTACCAACTCCAGTCCTCTTGCCTGGAAAATTCCATGGACAGAGGAGACTGGCAGGCTACAGTCCATGAGGTTGCAGAGTTTGATATGACTGAGCGATGAACACTTTTCACTTTTTTCTGTCCAAGGAGCAAGTATCTTTTAATTTCATGGTTGTAGTCACTCTATGCAGTGATTTCGGAGCCCAGGATAATAAAATCTGTCACTGTTTTCATTGTTCCCCCTCTATTTGCCATGAAGGGATGGGACCAGATGCCATGATCTTAGTTTTTAAATATTGAGTTTTAAGACAGCTTTTTCACTCTCTTTAACTCTCATCAGGAGGCTCTTTGGTTCCTTCTTGCTTTCTGCCATTAGAATGTTATGATCTGCATACCTGAAGTTGTTGATATTTCCAGTCAATATCTATAACCTTTTCCACACATCCAAAGCTTGGGACCACGTGCTGCCAATGACAGTTATCCAAATTTAGTTTGAGTGTACCAAGATGGAATATATTTTTAATATTAATATACACAAAAATAATTATAAAGGTAAATTATCTATCAAACACATTTAGTGACTTTTATAATACATATACATGACCTTTGTCCACTGACAGTAATTGAGACTAAGGGCCAACACACAGGAAGATTTCCTTTCTGTTCTAAGAAAACCTGCTATTAACCATTATTATTGTTATTATTATTGTGATCAAAAATATCCAAAGCATCACTTACATTCTTTTCCATCACAGACTTACCAGGTTGCACCTGGTGAATCTAGACTCTTTAAGATCAGTAAGGCAAAAAGCCCTGTCCAGTCTGTCTCTAACTTGGTGTTTGTCATTGCAAAAAGTCACATAGGTGGACTTTCTGTGCTTTGTTGTTCAGTCTCAATCATGTCCGACTCTGCAACCCCATGGACTGCAGCACTCGAGGCTCCCTGTCCTTCACCATCTCCTGGAGCTTGCTCAAACTCATGTCAATTGAGTTGGTGATGCCATCCAACCATCTCATCCTCTGTCATCCCCTTCTCCTTCTGCCTTCAACCTTTCCCAGCATCAAGATCTTTCCCAATGAGTCTGCTCTCGCGTTAGGAGGCCTAAATATTGGAGCTTTAGCTTCAGCATCAGTCCTTCCAATGAATATTCAGAATTGATTTCCATTAGGATTGACTGGTTTGATCTCCTTGTAGTTCAAGGGACTCTCAGAGTCTTCAACATCACAATTCAAAGGCATCAATTCTTTGGCATCAGCTTTCTTTATGGTCTAACTCTCACATCCATACATGACTACTGGAGAAATCACAGCTTTGACTACACAGACCTCTTTTGGAAAAGTAATGTCTCTGCTTTTAAATACACTGTCTAGGTTTGTCATAGCTTTTATTTCAAGGAGGAAGCGTCTTTTTTATTTCATGGCTGCAGTCACCATCTGTAGTGATTTGGGAAACCAAGAAAATAAAGTTTGTCACTGTTTCCATTATTTCCCCATTTATTTGTTACAAAGTGATGGGACTAGATGCCATGATCCTAGATTATTGAATGTTGAGCTTTAAGCCAGCTTTTCCACTCTCCTCTTTCACTTTCATCAAGAGGTTTTTAAGCTCCTCTTCACTTTCTGCCATAAGGGTGGTGTCATCTGCATATATGAGGTTATTGATATTTTCCCCTGCAATCTTGATTCCAGCTTGTGCTTCATCCAGCCCAGCATTTCTCATGATGTACTCTGCATATAAGTTAAATGAGCAGGGTAACAATGTACAGCCTTGATGTAGTCCTTTCCCAATTTTGAACCAGTCCCTTGTTTCACATCTTGTTCCAACTTTTATTTCTTCATCTGCATACAGGTTTCACAGTAGGCAGGTAAGCTTATATCTATTTTATTTTCAATTTATCTATGGCTTTCAGGTGAATCTCTTAATATTTGGTCTTCATGACCTTCTATTTACTTTGATTTTTGGCATTACTTTGCTAATTAATATTTACTTTCCTACCTTAAACTTTCTCCTTGGCTTCTGGAGATAGTTCTAAATCTTGGCTTCAGGCCTCGAACATTGATGTGAAGTATTGTCACCCAGAGTCCCTGCTCTCCTGAGTGAGAAGAGGGAGCTGACACCATAGTAGAATTTGCAGGGAGACTTACAAATTATGTTTTCTCAAATTCTGAGGACAATGTGATGGAGCCTCAGTCTTATAANAATCTTGACTTCAGGCCTCGAACATTGATGTGAAGTATTGTCACCCAGAGTCCCTGCTCTCCTGAGAAGAGGGAGCTGACACCATAGTAGAATTTGCAGGGAGACTTACAAATTATGTTTTCTCAAATTTTGAGGACAATGTGATGGAGCCTCAGTCTTATAAATAACAAAGAGAAGAGGTGTCTTTATTTTGACATGTTATGAGTATAGTTAGTCAGGGAAACAATTTAGTCTTTCTACTTGTTTTTCCATCAGGTTAGTGCTGTGTGCCTTTAAATTTTAATGTGTTTTTAAAATACCAGTAAAAATTTAAAAATAACTATAGTAACAAAAATGCTTGTACTCACAGACTCCCTATATATAAACAGATACTGAGGACTAATCAAAAGGACAATGAATATACTTTTGAATTATCTCTTATGGCTCAATATTCATTGATCTGAATAAAATGCCTTTAAGGTTCAGTTGAGTCTGAAACCTCATATAGTGAGTTTAGTGAAAGTTGCTCAGTAGTGTCGATCTCTTTGTGACCCTAAGGACTATACAGTCCCTGGAATTCTCTAGGCCAGAATACTAGTGTGGGTAGCCTTTCCCTTCTCCACAGGAACTTCCCAACCCGGAGATCGAATCTAGATCTCCTGCATTACAGCATATTCTTTACCACCTGAGCCACAGGGAAACCTCCTACAGTGGCTATTAAAAGATAAATATTAGCAATTTAAGTCAGTGTTGTTCATTGGTTGTCCATGGTTAGACATGGAGGATAAGAGATGAATACAAACATACTGACTTACAAATAATACAGGAGAATTGCACATCTCCTTTTTAGAAAATAGTCAAATAAATGCATCAAATTGAACACCAGGTGATATTATTTTAACAACACCTATTTGCGACTTATCTTGACTATGTTCATTTTCACACCAAGTGGCTGGATAATTTGACAGCCCACCTGCAAAAAGTTCCTGGCCACATAAATATCACAGCCAGCACTCATTTCCTATTCACTTTTAGATGCAATTTAAACACTGATTTTAATTTTTAAAGGCAGTTTGAGTTCCAGATACCCAGATGCCTAAATTTTATACTTCATTTTTATAAGAACATGGTTCAGTTTAAGAGTTCCTGTGAACAACTTCTCAATTTGATTTTTGGAGAAACAGACAGATAAACTTTAGGGGCCCAGGTGTACATGTGTTTTAAATGGGGCCTTGTTATTTTGAATTATCTTTTGGCAAAATTCATGATTTATTATTTGTTTGACCATCAATATATTACAGACACCTGCAACTTTTTTTATATACTTACTATGTAGACTGGTATATTTACCTAAAGTAATAATACTCAGAAAAAATTTTAAATTTTACATTATTTTTTCTCAGCTTGTATATTACAAGGAGAATCAGTATTAGGAAAATTACATTAAAAGTTTAAGCAGAGACATCTGTGAAATTGGAAAACAGCAACAACTGAGTTCAATTCTAACTATGCTCCTACATGAATATAATGGAATCTAACCAGAAATTAAAATTCCTATTCCATTAAATCAACTATTTAAGTGTAAGGTTCAATGTTTGAAACTAGAAATCACACCACAAAATGACTGATGAAGGAAAGTTCCTATTAACTTCCCATTCAGAGCTTTGAAAACATGAATAGCAATTTGCAAATCTTTTTGGCTTTCCCACAGAGTTTGAATAAATTTCAGATTCAGTACAGTAAAACAGTATCTAATGTTTTGTATCCACTCCTGTGTAGATATCAAAATCCAAATTTTACTTTTTGTAAAACAGCACTTTATTTGATCTTTCAAACATATATTACAGAACCATCAAAGGAAATGTCAATATGTAACAGGACAATGCTTTCCAGCATACGGCAGAAATATTAACGAGTCAATGATTACATTGACTTTTGTGATATGAACTGTAGTATGACTCCTGCTGCTGCTGCTGCTGCTAAGTTGCTTCAGTCGTGTCCAACTTTGTGTGACCCCATAGACACCAGCCCACCAGGTTCCCCTGTCCCTGGATTCTCCAGGCAAGAACGTTGGAGTGGGTTGCCATTTCCCTCTTCAATGCATGAAAGTGAAAAGTGAAAGGGAAGTTGCTCAGTCGTGTCCGACCCTCAGGGACCCCATGGACTGCAGCCTACCAGGCTCCTCCATCCATGGGACTCTCCAGGCAGGAGTACTGGAGTGGGGTGCCATTGCCTTCTCCGGCTATGACTCCTAACTGCCTCCAGTCTCAGATTGATCTCAGGTATCCCTGGTCTGCAGGAGCTTGAAGAAGAACTTCAGTTTCTAGCCAGAAATTGAGGTCAAGCTGTAGCAGGGAGCATTGAATCCCAGTCATTAGACCAGCAGTCAGTGACAAGGTCCTGGCCCATCAGCTGTGCGGAAACAAATCTCCACCGAGAGAAGGAAATTAGTGAAACAATGAAGTATTTCTTAGGAGTAAAAAGAGTAAGAGTACATGTGGATAGACCCACAGGTGAGCTCAAAGAGAATCATGCCTTCACGGTAGTTTGAATCACTTATATGGGACATTTCTTCAGGGTCTCCTTTGGCCAATCATCTTGCTTTGCCTGGTTCTGAGTCCATATTTGCTATCTCTCGATCCTCTCATGTGTGCAGGCATATCTTAGCCAAAATGGATTCTAGAGAAGAGGCCAGTGTGTAGGTTGGTGTTATTTACCTATGGGAGTGATGGGAGTGACACCCCCTCCCATCTAACCTCCAAGCAGCCTTTCTGAGAAGGTATCCTTGACCTTGACAGTGAGAAGTATGTGGTCTCTATCTTTTATCTGGGCAGAGCCCAGATCTCTCGCTCTTGCATTTTGGAGCATCTGTCCACAGGGAACAAATTCCAGTTGTTCAGCCTGGGGACCATTTTCGTCCTGCCTTAAGATCACTTTTAGAATTTGGGATAACCAATTCTTAGTTATATTTGAGCTAAATATGGAGGCTTAAATTTGGGCCCAAATAATTTCTGAAGTGAAGTCATTCAGTCGTGTCCAACTCTTTGTGACCCCATGGACTGTAGCCTACCAGGCTCCTCCATCCATGGGATTTTCCAGGCAAGAGTACTGGAGTGGGGTGCCATTTCCTTCTCCAGGGGATCTTCCCAACCCAGTGATTGAACCCAGGTCTCCTGCATTGTAGGCAGACGCTTAACCATCTGAGCCACCAGGGAGGTTTCAAATAATTTCTAGTAAAACTATTTAACTATACATTAGATTTTACATTTTATAATATAAGTAAAATACATTCTACATACATGAAAATACTAGGTGATCAACCTTTAGAAAAAAGAAGTATATATCTATTGTTACTTCTAGGAACATATTTTTATAATGGCACCTTTGATCCTCACTAGAGGATATCTATTTTTTTTCTCTCATTGTCAAAAATATCAGTGGTCCCTTTCAGAGATGAACAAAAGCAGTGTGGCCTAAAGGACTATGAAAAACCATTTAGCTCATGCTATATGGAATGTAAAAGCTCTAATTATATAGCAGATATAGTACTGAGGAGGAAACTTAAAAAACAACTATTAGATATTGGATTTCCCATGGCACTAAATTTTTGAGGGATCTTACATAATTGTTATGCTTTAAAAATCTCCATGTACACTTGCTTATTTAAAGCTCACAACTTCACAACAATGGAACAACTACTTTTAGTAGTTGTTCTTTTCAATGGAACAACNAGTTTGAATAAATTTCAGATTCAGTACAGTAAAACAGTATCTAATGTTTTGTATCCACTCCTGTGTAGATATCAAAATCCAAATTTTACTTTTTGTAAAACAGCACTTTATTTGATCTTTCAAACATATATTACAGAACCATCAAAGGAAATGTCAATATGTAACAGGACAATGCCTTCCAGCATACGGCAGAAATATTAACGAGTCAATGCTTACATTGACTTTTCTGATATGAACTGGAGTATGACTCCTGCTGCTGCTGCTGCTGCTAAGTTGCTTCAGTCGTGTCCAACTTTGTGTGACCCCATAGACACCAGCCCACCAGGTTCCCCTGTCCCTGGATTCTCCAGGCAAGAACGTTGGAGTGGGTTGCCATTTCCCTCTTCAATGCATGAAAGTGAAAAGTGAAAGGGAAGTTGCTCAGTCGTGTCCGACCCTCAGGGACCCCATGGACTGCAGCCTACCAGGCTCCTCCATCCATGGGACTCTCCAGGCAGGAGTACTGGAGTGGGGTGCCATTGCCTTCTCCGGCTATGACTCCTAACTGCCTCCAGTCTCAGATTGATCTCAGGTATCCCTGGTCTGCAGGAGCTTGAAGAAGAACTTCAGTGTCTAGCCAGAAATTGAGGTCAAGCTGTAGCAGGGAGCATTGAATCCCAGTCATTAGACCAGCAGTCAGTGACAAGGTCCTGGCCCATCAGCTGTGCGGAAACAAATCTCCACCGAGAGAAGGAAATTAGTGAAACAATGAAGTATTTCTTAGGAGTAAAAAGAGTAAGAGTACATGTGGATAGACCCACAGGTGAGCTCAAAGAGAATCATGCCTTCACGGTAGTTTGAATCACTTATATGGGACATTTCTTCAGGGTCTCCTTTGGCCAATCATCTTGCTTTGCCTGGTTCTGAGTCCATATTTGCTATCTCTCGATCCTCTCATGTGTGCAGGCATTTCTTAGCCAAAATGGATTCTAGAGAAGAGGCCAGTGTGTAGGTTGGTGTTATTTACCTATGGGAGTGATGGGAGTGACACCCCCTCCCATCTAACCTCCAAGCAGCCTTTCTGAGAAGGTNTGCAGGCATATCTTAGCCAAAATGGATTCTAGAGAAGAGGCCAGTGTGTAGGTTGGTGTTATTTACCTACGGGAGTGATGGGAGTGACACCCCCTCCCATCTAACCTCCAAGCAGCCTTTCTGAGAAGGTATCCTTGACCTTGAAAATGAGAAGTATGTGGTCTCTATCTTTTATCTGGGCAGAGCCCAGATCTCTCGCTCTTGCATTTTGGAGCATCTGTCCACAGNTACAGGCATTTCTTAGCCAAAATGGATTCTAGAGAAGAGGCCAGTGTGTAGGTTGGTGTTATTTACCTATGGGAGTGATGGGAGTGACACCCCCTCCCATCTAACCTCCAAGCAGCCTTTCTGAGAAGGTATCCTTGACCTTGACAGTGAGAAGTATGTGGTCTCTATCTTTTATCTGGGCAGAGCCCAGATCTCTCGCTCTTGCATTTTGGAGCATCTGTCCACAGGGAACAAATTCCAGTTGTTCAGCCTGGGGACCATTTTCGTCCTGCCTTAAGATCACTTTTAGAATTTGGGATAACCAATTCTTAGTTATATTTGAGCTAAATATGGAGGCTTAAATTTGGGCCCAAATAATTTCTGAAGTGAAGTCATTCAGTCGTGTCCAACTCTTTGTGACCCCATGGACTGTAGCCTACCAGGCTCCTCCATCCATGGGATTTTCCAGGCAAGAGTACTGGAGTGGGGTGCCATTTCCTTCTCCAGGGGATCTTCCCAACCCAGTGATTGAACCCAGGTCTCCTGCATTGTAGGCAGACGCTTACTCATCTGAGCCACCAGGGAGGTTTCAAATAATTTCTAGTAAAACTATTTAACTATACATTAGATTTTACATTTTATAATATAAGTAAAATACATTCTACATACATGAAAATACTAGGTGATCAACCTTTAGAAAAAAGAAGTATATATCTATTGTTACTTCTAGGAACATATTTTTATAATGGCACCTTTGATCCTCACTAGAGGATATCTATTTTTTTTCTCTCATTGTCAAAAATATCAGTGGTCCCTTTCAGAGATGAACAAAAGCAGTGTGGCCTAAAGGACTATGAAAAACCATTTAGCTCATGCTATATGGAATGTAAAAGCTCTAATTATATAGCAGATATAGTACTGAGGAGGAAACTTAAAAAACAACTATTAGATATTGGATTTCCCATGGCACTAAATTTTTGAGGGATCTTACATAATTGTTATGCTTTAAAAATCTCCATGTACACTTGCTTATTTAAAGCTCACAACTTCACAACAATGGAACAACTACTTTTAGTAGTTGTTCTTTTCAATGGAACAACTACTAATACTACTAAATTTTTAAAATAAATAACTTCAAATCAGAAAATTTAAATAATCTGTCACAATTAAATAATCAAGAATTATATAGTTCATTATATAATTTATTATAGACACCTAGTGGGACACATTCGCCTCTTAGAAATAAAAGCAATGAAACAAGATTACTCAACTATTTTTCTTTCTCTTTTTCCACTGTTTTAGAATAATGAGCTTCCCTGGTGGCTCAGAGGGTAAAGAATCTTCCTGAAATGCAAGAGACCTGGGTTCAACTTCTGGGTTGGGAAGGTCCCCTGGAGGAGGGGAGGGGATGGCAACCCACTCCAGTATTCTTTCCTAGAGAATCCCCATGGACTGAGAGAGGAGCTTGGCATGGACTGAGAGAGGAGCTTGGGATCACAAAGAGTCAGATATGACTGAAAGACTAACAGCACAGAGTGAGTAACAGCAGAGTCAAAGCAGGATTTGCTAAACAATGATGTAACTTTGAAGACAAGAACTATTCTAGTAGAGTTGGAAAAAGCAGAGAATAATGTAGAATATTCTTTTTTCTAGCAAGCCTCTGACTCTAATTACAATACAAATGAAGAGTGCAGATGATTCTCCCAGCACTGTTCTCTGGTTCACTTCATTGCTAACACACCAGCTTCTGTATGCATAATTATGAGTGTCATTGGGAATGAATTGTTTATATTCTTAACCACAAGAAATAAGTCAAATCCTTTTAAATCTTATGAAAAATTAATGCTTAACAAAAGAAGCATAGTAATTCTGTTATTCAGCTCTGTTCTCCTTTGTCATTTCAATCTGATAAACATTTTCTTCATGCTCCTGCTCTTATCTACTGTATCATGAGTTTATTTTGTCCTCTTAATTTAAAATTGAACAGTGTGACATTCTCTTTAGGTCTGATAGAGTGTTGCACTGGGCTTTTTTCAGTTATTTTGATTACTTCCTAGTATTAGACACTGTTCTTTTCCATTTGATAAAGTGAATCCAGAACATGAATACTTTATAAGTAGGTATACAGAAAGTATCCTTTGAAAAAGTCATAAAGTATACAGAATAAAAGTGAAAATGAAGTTGCTCAGTTGTGCCTGACTCTTTGTGACCCTATGGACTGTAGTCTGCCAGGCCCCTTGTCTGGGATTTTCCAAGCAAGGATACAGGATTGGGTTCCTATTTACTTCTCCAGGGGATCTTCTTGACCCAGGGGTTGAACCCCAGTCTCCCGCACTGCAGGCATCTTTACCATCTGAGCCACCAGGGAAGCCAATGCAGAATAAAGAAACTGTATAATTTAATACTGTCCTTCACATACTTCTAGTCTTAATGGTGAAATAGCCTTAGTCCATCCTACAGTATATTTACCCATGATTCCAGGATGAATTTAGATTCACATCCATTCAATGGGAGTTCTTTCAGACTGCTGGAAGTTGTTTAAACTAATTAAATAATTTACAAAAATATCAATATGGAACTTTTTATTCAACATGATAAAAATTTTACATTCCTTAAATCAGAATAGATACTTGTAGGCACCTACGTCACAGAAATATTCTGAATTACTAGGAAGAAATATTATCCAACGTTTATTTAAAAATGATTCATGTAAAATATTGGAAAGAATATTAATGTCCAATATTAGCTAAAATGTCAGGTACATTATGAAACATCTAAAATAATGTGTATAAGGAATATCTAATCACAGAGGAATCTACACTAGTGGTTACGAGTACAGGTCTCATTAGACTTTCTGGGTTCTTCTACAACCTTCTCCCACAAAATATCTTCCAGAAACTCTAATTGGGTATGCTTGGGAACAGTTATTCATTCTTTGCCTCTTTTTCTCAGCCATTAAACAGAGATAATAGCTACCTCACAGGTTTTTGTGAACACTTAATCTTTGAGGACATTTTATACTGTCCAACACATCCATTGGGACATTCAGTCCATGATTTGTTAAACAATAGAAACATTGAACTTTGCCAAAATATCCTTGAGATTTTCTCCTGTCGCTGCTTTTATGTTTGTCTTGTAACACTTAAATATCCAAATTGAAGGTGATGCACTACCATAAGCTTTTGAAATTTGCTATGCCAGTCTTCCATTGCATTGTTCATTCTACGATAGCTGTTCACTACGGGTGTATAGTCATTCCAAGTTTCAGTGGAAATCTTGGAGCTTCTGGTTTTCTTCTATCTCTACCACACCTTACGTGGACTCTCACTCTCTCAACATAATATAACAGGTCATCTAAACTTTCTTCTGCTTTCTCCACAGCATATTCAAGATTTCATTTACATCTTCTAAATCCACAAATGGAAGAAATCCAAACAACATGGACATATAGTTACATGCATTATTCTCCATTTTTCATATACTCCCATGTTAGACCCACATAAGATATTTTCACCACAGTGATTGTGAAGAGTGAAACGATCAACTTTTTATGAGTACATTTGGTAAGAGTAGTCAAATGCATTCATATTTGCAATTTCAAAATCCATCATGCACAATGAAGGGTTAATTCTGAGATTTCTTTCTTATGCAAACACAAGTACTTTCACACACACACACACACACACATATATATATATATATATATATATATATATATATATATATATATAT
>SJYW01001764.1:159230-205457 GCA_006410735.1 Raphicerus campestris | reverse complement strand
ATATATATATATATATATATATATATATATATATATGTATATATATCAGTGTCTTCTGGTGTTTTCATTGTTAGTGCATAAATGAATATCATACTATAACCCAATACTACAGAGTACACATACATAACTCAGTGAACTGTGTCAGTGCCATTGTGAAGATGCCATCACCGAATAATGTGGTAGTGACACTTAAATATCAAATATTATCATAAGCTGTATAAATAATTCTTTCATCATCTTAAGCACTGGAATCATGCATAAAAAGCTGCACTACTTCTGGTCATTTTATACTTCTGTGGAATTCCAATTCCATGCAACAAAGTTGGATTTGGAGGTTGATATCTGTTTTAAATTCAATTTACTTGTTTCTTTAATGAGTTTCTGTCTGCTCTTCATCATGAATATCAGGAGAGTTCAAGTACCTGTGATAGTACTGCATTTGGTTCTTTCACATGTCATTTTAACCTATTCACCGTCTTCTTTACTTCATCATCAAATTTGTACTTATGTTTTCCTTTCCCATCTATTGATAGAATGATTATACTATTATCCAAATCCTGACTAGTTGAACACTGGACATTGAAAGTTACCCTCTCTTCACAACACTTGTACCTTTTATTCCTATCTCTACTAAAGGAAGGGAAATGGTAACAAAAGCTATTATAAGGTAGCACTAACTTTGTTTTTTTGTAAGTATGCTATTTCTGCCATATTTCACCAAGAATGTTCAAATAAAGATGTCACACTGACAGGTAACAGAAAATGGTTATCTATGGATGTATGGATGTATGAATGAATGGATGAATTCCTTAGGTACGGAAAACCTTACAAATGTCTTATGTATTCAACTCCAAGGTCATTCACATTGAATCGGCCAATAAGTAGGTATCAATCTGTGTGGTGGTCTACATGAATTTCAGCTTTGTGTGGGAGTTACACCCTCTAAAACCTCTGAAAAGCAGCACTTATTGTGATCTACTAATATCATGCCTTTATAAGACATTGATTCAAGAGAAATATTGCCCATTAACCTCACAATGGAATGACTGTAGAAGGTTAATTATATGCTCATATCTCCCTCAAGGTATCTATTACACTCAACTGCTAAAGAGAAGGAGAACCATACCCATCCTCACTCCTCCTAAATGTGTGAAACTCTAAGGTGTTTCTGTCAGTGTGTTCATAGGCCATTTTACACAGCAACTTGATCAATTTCCTCCTTTTAAACTCTACACCTACTGAATGATCAAGCCACAGCCAAACAAATGTCCAGTAGCATACTAATAAATCATGCATTATGAGATCCTGTTCTATGCATTTCTCAAACTATATATATATGTAGTTATAAGTAGTACATATATATACACACACACATATAACTAGTATATATACAAGTAGTTATATAAGTTCCATTCTTCTGCAACATTCAAACCCTGACCCATCTACTTAACCCTATGTGTCATTACCTGTCTACCAAGGCAAGAAAGATTATTATTGGCAATACAACCACAACACAATTATTGTGCCTAATTGTTGTTCAGATGCTAAGTTGTGTACAACACTTTGTGACCCCATGAACTGTAGCACACCAGGCTTCCTCTGATACCTCCTTGAGTTTGCTTAAACTTACATCTACTGATACCATCCAACCATCTCATTCTCTGTTGCTACCCTCTCCTCTTGCCCTCAATCTTTCCCAGCATCAGGGTCTTTATTTATGTGTTAATCTTGTCAGCACAAAGTATAAGTAAATATTGGAGGCTATTTGAACCCAGGGATGTTTTCTAAGCATGGGCATTTTTAACAGACTCAAATATTAAGGACCCATTTTTTGTGGGCCAAATATGCTCATGTATGTTTTGGATAAAACCACATTTCAAGGACTTTTGGCATAGACCAAATACCAGTGGTGCAACAGCAAAGAATCCACCTGCCAATGAAGGAGATGCAGGAGATGCAGGTTTGATCCTTGGATTGGGAAGATCCCCTGGAGGTGGAAGCAACCCATTCCAGTATTCTTGCATGGAAAATTCCATGGACAGAGGAGCCTGGTGGGCTATAGTCCATGGGGTCATAAAGAGTCAGACATTACTGAGCATACAATATCTTAATGGAGCAAATATCTTAATGGATGCCTTGGACAAGACCAAATTTTAAAAAAAAACTTTTTGGCAGACCAAATGTCTCAAACATTTGGAGAGGACCTAATCTAGGCTAATTAATTTAATAAATCAATGCTCATTAAGCTCTTTGAATAGTACTTGAAAGGTAATTAATGCTTAAAAAAGATGAGCAATTTTTAACTCTAAAGTAATATTTTAATAACAGTAATAAATAAGAATAAAAACATTGAAATTATTACTGATATTAATTATACTTTGATATTACAAATGAAAGCTTTATTTAAAATTTATTAACTTCATTTTTTAAAACAATTCAAATATATTTGCAAATAAACCTATATTTTACAACAAAGGTTAAAAATGTGAAAATATATTCAATAATTAATATAAATGATAAAATCCATTACTGATCACTGACTTCTAGATCCTTTGAAAAACTGTGAGACAGACTTCCTACAAGACTATTTCCTGAGCAGCATGGAAAGGCCAGAATCTGCAGCAATTGCACTTGCCAAACTCCCTAGCTACTCGGACCTGGGAAGGGCACAAAACACAGGCCCAACCAAATCTGCACCTAGGAGGGCTTCCTGAGTGCCGAGCCTGAGTGGCTTAGACCAGGTAGGTGCATGAAGCCTAGGGCAGGCCTCAGACGGTTATCTGGCAGATCAACGTAGAACCTGAGCAGTGTGCACCGTGAGCAGGGGCAAGCCCAGCGTAGAGTCAATCACCGCCCTCCCTGTGTCAAGAGGGAAATCAGACACGGAAGAGACCAGCAAACAGGGAAGTTAAACAGAGGGAGCTGCCTTGGTAGCGACCCCACACAGCCCACAATGCCAGAGACAGGGCCAGATATACCTTTACTACTTTTATGATCAACTTTTTTTTTTTTTTTNTCTTCTGCAACATTCAAACCCTGACCCATCTACTTAACCCTATGTGTCATTACCTGTCTACCAAGGCAAGAAAGATTATTATTGGCAATACAACCACAACACAATTATTGTGCCTAATTGTTGTTCAGATGCTAAGTTGTGTACAACACTTTGTGACCCCATGAACTGTAGCACACCAGGCTTCCTCTGATACCTCCTTGAGTTTGCTTAAACTTACATCTACTGATACCATCCAACCATCTCATTCTCTGTTGCTACCCTCTCCTCTTGCCCTCAATCTTTCCCAGCATCAGGGTCTTTATTTATGTGTTAATCTTGTCAGCACGAAGTATAAGTAAATATTGGAGGCTATTTGAACCCAGGGATGTTTTCTAAGCATGGGCATTTTTAACAGACTCAAATATTAAGGACCCATTTTTTGTGGGCCAAATATGCTCATGTATGTTTTGGATAAAACCACATTTCAAGGACTTTTGGCATAGACCAAATACCAGTGGTGCAACAGCAAAGAATCCACCTGCCAATGAAGGAGATGCAGGAGATGTAGGTTTGATCCTTGGATTGGGAAGATCCCCTGGAGGTGGAAGCAACCCATTCCAGTATTCTTGCATGGAAAATTCCATGGACAGAGGAGCCTGGTGGGCTATAGTCCATGGGGTCATAAAGAGTCAGACATTACTGAGCATACAATATCTTAATGGAGCAAATATCTTAATGGATGCCTTGGACAAGACCAAATTTTAAAAAAAAACTTTTTGGCAGACCAAATGTCTCAAACATTTGGAGAGGACCTAATCTAGGCTAATTAATTTAATAAATCAATGCTCATTAAGCTCTTTGAATAGTACTTGAAAGGTAATTAATGCTTAAAAAAGATGAGCAATTTTTAACTCTAAAGTAATATTTTAATAACAGTAATAAATAAGAATAAAAACATTGAAATTATTACTGATATTAATTATACTTTGATATTACAAATGAAAGCTTTATTTAAAATTTATTAACTTCATTTTTTAAAATAATTCAAATATATTTGCAAATAAACCTATATTTTACAACAAAGGTTAAAAATGTGAAAATATATTCAATAATTAATATAAATGATAAAATCCATTACTGATCACTGACTTCTAGATCCTTTGAAAAACTGTGAGACAGACTTCCTACAAGACTATTTCCTGAGCAGCATGGAAAGGCCAGAATCTGCAGCAATTGCACTTGCCAAACTCCCTAGCTACTCGGACCTGGGAAGGGCACAAAACACAGGCCCAACCAAATCTGCACCTAGGAGGGCTTCCTGAGTGCCGAGCCTGAGTGGCTTAGACCAGGTAGGTGCATGAAGCCTAGGGCAGGCCTCAGACGGTTATCTGGCAGATCAACGTAGAACCTGAGCAGTGTGCACCGTGAGCAGGGGCAAGCCCAGCGTAGAGTCAATCACCGCCCTCCCTGNTAGGAGGGCTTCCTGAGTGCCGAGCCTGAGTGGCTTAGACCAGGTAGGTGCATGAAGCCTAGGGCAGGCCTCAGACGGTTATCTGGCAGATCAACGTAGAACCTGAGCAGTGTGCACCGCGAGCAGGGGCAAGCCCAGCGTAGAGTCAATCACCGCCCTCCCTGTGTCAAGAGGGAAATCAGACACGGAAGAGACCAGCAAACAGGGAAGTTAAACAGAGGGAGCTGCCTTGGTAGCGACCCCACACAGCCCACAATGCCAGAGACAGGGCCAGATATACCTTTACTACTTTTATGATCAACTTTTTTTTTTTTTTTTTAGTTGATGCGGAAGCNTTTGGAACTCTGCATTCAGATGCTTATATCTTTCCTTTTCTCCTTTGCCTTTCACTTCTCTTCTTTTCACAGCTATTTGTAAGGCATCTTCAGAGGCCATTTTGCTTTTTTGCATTTCTTTTCCATGAGGATGGTCTTGATCCCTGTCTCCTGTACAATGTCACGAACCTCTATCCATAATTCATCAGGCACTGTATCTTTAGTTTATTCCCAAACCTGAAACATTGTTGGGCCCAGAGTTATCTCTTCAGATTTATTTTTCGTCTACATTCTCAGTTCAGGTTCAGTCACTCAGTCATGTCTGACTCTTTGGGACTCCATGGACTGCAGCACACCAGGCTTCCCTGTCCACCACTAACTCCCAGAGACCACTCATACTCTTGTCTATCACATTAATGATGCCATCCAACCATCTTATCCTCTGCCATCCCCTTCTCCTCCTGCCTTCAATCTTTCCCAGCATCAGGGTCTTTTCCAGTGAGTCAGTTCTTCACATAAGGTGGCCAAAGTATTGGAGTTTCAGCTTCAACATCAGTCTTTCCAATGAATATCCAGGACTGATTTCCTTTAGGATGAACTGGTTGGATCTCCTTGCAGTCCAAGGGACTATCAAGAGTCTTCTCCAACAGCATAGTTTAAAAGCATAAATTCTTCGGTGCTCAGCTTTCTTTATAGACCAATTGTCACTTCCATATATGACTACTGGAAAAACCATAGCTTTGACTAGATGGACCTTTGTTGGTAAAGTAATGTATCTGCTTTTTCATATGCTATCTAGTTTGGTCATACATTCTAGTTTCTATCAAATCTTTGGTGAACTCATGAATTGCTTTAACTATGCTGAAAACACATAGATTATTATCTCATGCCAATAGCTCTCTCTCCACATCTAACTCATGTAACCAACCTACTTAACTTGACATTTTCACCTGAAAAACCAATAGAATTGTTAAACCAAATATACTGAAAACTGAACTCCCAATTACTCTAGTCCCCTACGTCCCAATGCAAATCTATTTTTTCACCATCTCTGCTGCTGCTGTTGCTGCTGCTAACTTGTTTCAGTCGTGTCCAACTGTCTGACCCCATAGAGGGATCCCCCATCCCTGGGATTCTCCGGGCAAGAATACTAGAGTGGGTTGCCATTTCCTTCTCCAATGCATGAAAGTGAAAAGTGAAATTGAAGTCGCTCAGTCGTGTCTGACTCTTCACGACCCCGTGGACTGCATCCTACCAGGCTCCTCCGTCCATGGGATTTCCCAGGCAAGAGTACTGGAGTGTGATGCCATCACCTTCTCCACACCATCTCAGCAAAAGACAATTTAATTTTTGGTGTCACACAGAGATAATATGAAGCACATTAAGTTATTGGGTAAGTTACAAAATCCTTGCTTTTTAGGTAGGTCATTCAAAGACAGTGACACAGGGCTTACCATGAGAAACTCCATTTTTGGCCGTGTTGTCTTATTTTCAACATCTACTACCATCCTCTCTGCTGACTGACCTCTTAACTGTTGTATGCCTCAGGATATTTGCACTTCTGTTTTCTCTACCTAACAACATGTTCTTCTTTCACATACTTGCGTGACCAAACTCCCTTTCTACATTCAAATCTTTTAGTTCAGTTCAGTTGCTTAGTTGTGTCCGACTCTTTGCGACCCCATGGACTGCAGCATGCCAGGCCTCAAATCTTTATAAAATGTCAATTTTCAATGAAATCTCCTGTGACTATTTTATTTAATTTTGCAAAACCAATATTTTCGTTTATGCAACTCCCTAACCACCTTCTGAAGCCCCTTTTATTTTTCTCTTTAGTATACATCATCATTTTCCATACAATTATATTAACTATTCCTCGCTTTTGTCCTAATTTTCCCACTAAACAAGGTTACTATAGGCAATAATTCTTTGTTTATTTTTTTCATTGCTGTAGTGCCTTTGCCTAGAAAAGTGTTTGTATATATTGCTCATTTGTGTTGACTAATTGAATTGATTATTTATAGTCAACAGAAATATTCTGAACTGTGATGGGGATGCAATTTCTTTATATCTTATTGAAAGTTTTATATTTGATTGTAGAGTATTTATGAATATTTATGTTTGCTGCTTCCACAATGTTTGAATTTACAGACAAAAAAGGTTAATTCTATCAGTGAGGAAGTTATAATATTAAATCAACTTGCTATTATTTTTTAAATGTCTAAAAGGCTTCTGGTTTGATATTCTTAAAAGCAAACCAAAATAACAACAACAAAAAAATTCAAATTCCAAAAGCATGATTGATGTATTTTTTTATATTACTGGAAGAGTTTTAAATTTTTCTGTAATGTAGGATAGTAGCAAAATGTCGAGGAAAATTATGTTGTTTTACAAAAATGTTGCATTCCAATTCAGAGGTAGTCTTATTTTACTTAAAAGTTAGGTTCTAAAACAAATATGTATGGCACATACAGTAAAAATTTCTCTTTATATTTTCATTAATGACACAAATTATAAAGCCGAGCCTGTAGAGTGATATTTTATGTAAGTGAATAATATATAAATTGACATATTTAGCATAATACATATGCAAATTATAAGAGTTTAAAAATATATATTTATTTAACTGATCATATACAGTTGACTTTTGTTAAAAATCATGTAATCCACAGCTCTGACATGGGATATAAGACACTTGGATTATATCCTAGAAATTGTAGAAATGACTCAGATCTATGAATATGATTCAAAGGATTAATGTAAAACTTAATAAAGTTAAAATAATATAAATTTCTGCTAAATGATAATATCTTTAAATGGCATAAAGTGTTTACTAATCCATTTTATACAATGATTTAAAATTCTTTCTACAAAATTATATAATGTTTAATCTTTGTCATCAAATTTTTACAATTGACCACCAAAATTGATTTTACTGAGATAGATCACATCGAATATTACTTGTATGCCGTATTTTCACAGATCTTACTCAGGAATTAATAGGACCTTTCCACAGAAACAAAAAAATAATTGTATTCAGTATTAAATTTATTTAGTATAACTATATTTCATTGAGGCCAGTTTAATAGTTGTTTCACACAGTTAAAGAATTACTTGTCTACATATTTTAAGGTATTTTATCAGGCTAAAATTAATTTAAAAAGCTGTATTTCAAAAGGTGGTGAAATGTGCATTATTAGACATTAAAAACACAGGTTCATATTTCATTATGTAATGCTGTTAAACTTTTAAGAGCAGAATTGGCATGTCAGTGGCCAAGTTCCTTTATAACATATTAATTTGAAAAGCCACATAAATCATACACTTGCAACTTGGCACCTTCAAATATCTTTCCCAATCCAAATACTGGTACCCAAACAGTGTTCCATATAAACTTAAAAACTTATAAAGAGTTTTAAACTCAGTTGGTGGTCCCTCCATCGTCCACAGTTCCATTCCCCACACATTAAGATTGTAGCCAAGGTAATTCACACAGAGTAAGAAATCAAACATATTAAGGCTAACAATATGTCAGACGCTATCCTAGGAGCATTATATACACTATCAGTTTAAAATCTTCATAAAAATCCTTAGAGGTAGTAAATTTATTCTAATTACATAAACAGCTAGTTAGAGACAACCCACCTAAACCAGGCTTTTGGGGAAAAGCCTCAAGTCCTGATTAGGTTACTAGTTAAGAATAATAACAGTAAAAGTGATTCAGTGCCAGGCACTGGGCAATATGGCTTACACACTTTATGGTATTTATCTCAATAACCTCAAAACAAAAGTGCTATTACTATCCTCATTTTTTTAGAGACTGAAGCTGAGAGGTTACATAAATCTCTCAAGGCCACACAAATAGAAGATGGAAGTGTGAACACTCCTTTCAACTTGCTCAACCTAAAAACACAACCACTGGATCTACCTCCCTTAGAAGCAACAGAGCTTAACGGCTACCTCAGAAGATTCCAACTACATGGACCCGAAAATTACAGGAGAAAAAAATCGGGTACGTTTTACTGCTGTGTGACCAGGGGAAAGCCACTTTCTTCATATTAAATAGGAACAGAAAGATTCATTCCTGAAAAGATTGTTGTGGGGTTTAAGTAAGGAATGAACTTAATGTACTTAGCACAACATCATTAAAGTTCCCCCACCCTATACCCTAGGCCAGCAGAGGAGTAATACAACTCTTTCCTCATCACAGTAAGGCATAAAGTCAAAGATGTGTCTGAAGCTTTGCCACAGATTTCTCCCTAAGTGACCTGAGCTTAGAGTTAGATAACTGGTTAGAAGGCATAAATTCACCGAGGAGCACAACACAGAATTATAAAACAAAACCACAAAACACCAAGAATGTAAGTCATCTCATAATGACAAAAATACCAACCATCTGGCTTTAGAATTTCATTAGAGACTTTACTAAAGAACGTATCTCAAATAATATCTCAACGACATTTTATAATGAGGAAATCTGTTTTTTAGTTAGCAATATAATTTGTTAGTATAACTGAAAAGTGAACTTATCAGTTTATTAATTTATATGACAAGTCCCCATTATAATTTACTACATTAAAAAAATGACAGAATTTCAGACAGCAGTGAGTTTCTAAGATAAAGAAACCTTAATCATTGTTATGTTTATTAATAGACCACCATTCAAGCCTTCTTAAAACTATGTAAAACAAAGCAAAATGAAATAAATTATGTGTTTATGAAAACAAAAAATAGTTCAAAAGGGTTTACATATTTGACACTATACTTCTTTTGCTAAGGGATTAATTAAAACTTTATTGAAAACTAAACACTCTGGGTTAGGCAACAGTTATTATAGAATATTTATTATATCATTTTGGCTAAGTAGATTTTTATTCTTAAAACAAATTAATAATTAAAACAACACAAGAGTTTTTCTGCTTTTCTATCTGGTAAGTGGTATCTGTTTTGTTTTTTACATTTGAAACTATATTTGAATGAAAATTTAATAAATATTTATTGAGTTACTACTAGAACAAAACATTTTGCCAGGTCCTGAGAGAGAAAGAAAGATAAATAAGATTTGGTTTATGACCTCTGAGATGTTGGCATATTGTTTGTCAGGAATGTAGATTATATAATGTGATGGAACAGAAAATTAGATTGAAAGGTAGGGTAGGGCCAGATTATGACACTTCATCCATATTGTGATTAAGACTTCGGATTTATCAATACAATCAGGAAGCCTTCCCTGGTGGCTCACTGGTATGCAGGAGAACTGGATTCAATCCCTGGGTTGTGAAGATCCCCTGGAGAAGGGAAAGGCCACTCACTCCAGTATTCTGAACTGAAGAATTCCATGGACTGTATAGTCCATGGGGTCACAAAGAGTCAGACAGGACTGAGGGACTTTCACTTTCACTTTTCATACTATCAGGAGATTTAGCACCTGACAGACCAAGTCTGCTGTTGTTGTTTATTGAACAATAGTTGATTTACAATATTATATTAACTTTAGGTGTACAGTATAGCAATTCAGTATTTTTAGTTTATACACTTGTTTTTATATAGTATCTTGTATCTTGTATAGTATCTTGTATAGTATCTTGTGTCTTTAGATCTAATAACCCTAACATGCCCTCAACTTCCCTCTCCCCACTGGTGACCACTAATTTTATTTTCTATATTCTGTCTGTTCCTGTTTTTCTATATACATATGTGTTATACTTTAGGTTTCACACCTAATTGATATCAGTACAGTACTTGTCTTTCACTGTCTGACTTTTTTCCACTAAGCATATTTTCCAGGTCCATCCACTTTCCAGGTCCATCCATATTGTTGCAAACAGCAGTATCTCATTCTTACTTATGACTGAATAATATTCCATTATATATATATTAACCACTTCTTTAATCATTCATCTATTAATAGACATTTGATTCGCTTCCATATCTTGGCTATTGTAAATGATGCAGCTACAAAAACTGGGGTACATGCATCGTTTTCAAATTAGTGTTTTCATTTTTTCCAGATGTGTACCCAGGAGTGGAATTGCTGGGTTGTTCTATTTTTAGTTTATTGAGGAACTTCCACACTGCTTCCCATAGTGGCTGTACCAGTTTCAGTTCAGTTGCTCAGTCGTGTCTGACTCTTGACGACCCCATGAATCTCATTACACCATGCCTCCCTGTCCATTACCATCTCCCGAGTTCACTCAGACTCACGTTCATTGAGTCCGTGATGCCATCTCATCCTCTGTCGTCCCCTTCTCCTCCTGTCCCCAGTCCCTCCCAGCATCAGAGTCTTTTCCAATGAGTCAACTCTTCTCATGAGGTGGCCAAAGTACTGGAGTTTCAGCTTTAGCATCATTCCTTCTCAAGAAATCCCAGGGCTGACCTCCTTCAGAATGGACTGGTTGGATCTCCTTGCAGTCCAAGGGACTCTCAAGAGTCTTCTCCAACACCAGAGTTCAAAAGCATCAGTTCTTCAGCGCTCAGCCTTCTTCACAGTCCAACTCTCACATCCATACATGACCACAGGAGAAACCATATCTTTGACTAGACTGACCTTAGTCGGCAAAGTAATGTCTCTGCTTTTGAATATACTATTTAGATTGATCATAACTTTTCTTCCAAGGAGTAAGCGTCTTTTAATTTCATGGCTGCAGTCACCGTCCACAGTGATTTTGGAGCCCCCCAAAATAAAGTCTGACACTGTTTCCACTGTTTCCCCATCTATTTCCCATGTAGTGATGGGACTGGATGCCATGATCTTCGTTTTCTCAATGTTGAGCTTTAAGCCAACTTTTTCGCTTTCCTCTTTCACTTTCAACAAGAGACTTTTTAGTTCCTCTTCACTTTCTGCCATAAGAGTGGTGTCATCTGCATATCTGAGGTTATTGATATTTCTCCTGGCATTCTTGATTCCAGCTTGTGTTTCTTCCAGCCCAGCGTTTCTCATAATGTACCAGTTTAGATTCCCATCAATAATACTTCCATCTGGTCAGTAGTGAGATACTGATAAAGTCACTATAAGATACTATCAAAAAATGTCAAAACGGGTCTGATAGCAAATTTCTTTTAGTGATTTGCAGCCAGTATTTTCTCACTTTCCCTTGGAACTTTCCACATTTCTAGAATTTGTGATCCCTTTATATATTTACTTTATTAACTCCTACTCTTTTCAATCTTCTTTTAGGAGTCAACCAAAACTGTACATATTCAGAAGATTTACTGATATCATTACATCCATGATAGACAAGCTCCCTTTTTAAATTTTTAAGGCAACATCTATTTTTCTAACTTGAAGTTACATTTCTATAAATAATTATGCAACAGAATTTATAGTCACCATAGGTGCTAACACAGCTTTCCTTTGGCTACTAATCATTTTCACTGCTTAGTAAATACACAGTAAATGCACAATAAACATTTAGAAAATAAAAATATAAAAAATGCTAGTACTTAAAGCCCTAGTATAAATGTATTATATTTTAAACAGTTTAATTTTGAAAAACTATGCTGAAGAGTAATAAAGTTAATGAGAGATACATTTCTCATTAAAAGAAAAAATAAAACAATGGGGCACAATGTTAATTGTGAGATATTTAGATTGCAGATTTCAGAAATAAACTGCATACTGGCGATTAATGTTAAGGTCGACTATGTGTAAAAGCTTGTCAAAAAGATTACTAACAAAATGACTGTGTATAAAGTGAAATATAAACTTTAGGAAGCTCATGGCTTGGTACAGAGAAACTACCAAGAAGATAATATTTTATCTGAAAAAAAGGAAATTGCTGAGATAATTTTCATAAACCACAATAATGTAAAAACAATAACAATAATAGAATAATATACTGTTTATAAAAGTAATTGTCAAATAATGACCTCTATATCATAATTTTCAATCATCACAAATTAAATAAGCAAATCTCTTGGTCTCTGCCATTTAGGATTTCTCTCCTCAGATTTAAAAAACTGCTTTTAGATTGTTTCTATACAGTAGTAAAAATGGGAACAAATTTTAAAAGATTAACCAAACCATCAAAAATATTTTTTACTCCTGTGAATTGTGAAAGAACATTTCTGTTCTATTTGGATAACATTTGAAAAGAAGGTAACATGCCAAAAGAAACTAAACTAGCAATAGAGTTTAATCCTGAATCCATATTTTAGAGCAAAAAACTACAAGGAAATATAATAACCTATTACATCTTGGATTTCAGTATATGAAATAACACTTGGGAAGCATCCAAAATATTCTGAGGAGGAAGTAAAGTGAGGAAATGAGAAAACTCATATTTCCTATAATTTTCAATAAAAAACTCTCCTATAAAATGTTTATCATTCAAACAAGATTTCCCCTTTGTTTTTAAATGGACTGAACTGGGTAACGTTCAGAGTTCTAAGAGAAGGAGAGGGGAGTTCATTCTTTCCATATCAGGTCCCCTATCAGTAATGGGTGCTAAGAACACTACATTATAGCCTCTGATATAGATTTCTTAAAATTAAAAAAAAAATTAATTTGTCAGATTAAAGGTGAGTCCTTTCTCTGTGCATGTATTATCCATTTTATAAAACATTAAAATGCNCAAAGTAATGTCTCTGCTTTTCAATATGCTATCTAGGTTGGTCATAACTTTTCTTCCAAGGAGTAAGCGTCTTTTAATTTCATGGCTGCAGTCACCGTCCACAGTGATTTTGGAGCCCCCCAAAATAAAGTCTGACACTGTTTCCACTGTTTCCCCATCTATTTCCCATGTAGTGATGGGACTGGATGCCATGATCTTCGTTTTCTCAATGTTGAGCTTTAAGCCAACTTTTTCGCTTTCCTCTTTCACTTTCAACAAGAGACTTTTTAGTTCCTCTTCACTTTCTGCCATAAGAGTGGTGTCATCTGCATATCTGAGGTTATTGATATTTCTCCTGGCATTCTTGATTCCAGCTTGTGTTTCTTCCAGCCCAGCGTTTCTCATAATGTACCAGTTTAGATTCCCATCAATAATACTTCCATCTGGTCAGTAGTGAGATACTGATAAAGTCACTATAAGATACTATCAGAAAATGTCAAAACGGGTCTGATAGCAAATTTCTTTTAGTGATTTGCAGCCAGTATTTTCTCACTTTCCCTTGGAACTTTCCACATTTCTAGAATTTGTGATCCCTTTATATATTTACTTTATTAACTCCTACTCTTTTCAATCTTCTTTTAGGAGTCAACCAAAACTGTACATATTCAGAAGATTTACTGATATCATTACATCCATGACAGACAAGCTCCCTTTTTAAATTTTTAAGGCAACATCTATTTTTCTAAGATGTGTATAAGAGACAGCTTCTCATGAGGTGGCCAAAGTACTGGAGTTTCAGCTTTAGCATCATTCCTTCTCAAGAAATCCCAGGGCTGACCTCCTTCAGAATGGACTGGTTGGATCTCCTTGCAGTCCAAGGGACTCTCAAGAGTCTTCTCCAACACCAGAGTTCAAAAGCATCAGTTCTTCAGCGCTCAGCCTTCTTCACAGTCCAACTCTCACATCCATACATGACCACAGGAGAAACCATATCTTTGACTAGACTGACCTTAGTCGGCAAAGTAATGTCTCTGCTTTTGAATATACTATTTAGATTGATCATAACTTTTCTTCCAAGGAGTAAGCGTCTTTTAATTTCATGGCTGCAGTCACCGTCCACAGTGATTTTGGAGCCCCCCAAAATAAAGTCTGACACTGTTTCCACTGTTTCCCCATCTATTTCCCATGTAGTGATGGGACTGGATGCCATGATCTTCGTTTTCTCAATGTTGAGCTTTAAGCCAACTTTTTCGCTTTCCTCTTTCACTTTCAACAAGAGACTTTTTAGTTCCTCTTCACTTTCTGCCATAAGAGTGGTGTCATCTGCATATCTGAGGTTATTGATATTTCTCCTGGCATTCTTGATTCCAGCTTGTGTTTCTTCCAGCCCAGCGTTTCTCATAATGTACCAGTTTAGATTCCCATCAATAATACTTCCATCTGGTCAGTAGTGAGATACTGATAAAGTCACTATAAGATACTATCAGAAAATGTCAAAACGGGTCTGATAGCAAATTTCTTTTAGTGATTTGCAGCCAGTATTTTCTCACTTTCCCTTGGAACTTTCCACATTTCTAGAATTTGTGATCCCTTTATATATTTACTTTATTAACTCCTACTCTTTTCAATCTTCTTTTAGGAGTCAACCAAAACTGTACATATTCAGAAGATTTACTGATATCATTACATCCATGACAGACAAGCTCCCTTTTTAAATTTTTAAGGCAACATCTATTTTTCTAACTTGAAGTTACATTTCTATAAATAATTATGCAACAGAATTTATAGTCACCATAGGTGCTAACACAGCTTTCCTTTGGCTACTAATCATTTTCACTGCTTAGTAAATACACAGTAAATGCACAATAAACATTTAGAAAATAAAAATATAAAAAATGCTAGTACTTAAAGCCCTAGTATAAATGTATTATATTTTAAACAGTTTAATTTTGAAAAACTATGCTGAAGAGTAATAAAGTTAATGAGAGATACATTTCTCATTAAAAGAAAAAATAAAACAATGGGGCACAATGTTAATTGTGAGATATTTAGATTGCAGATTTCAGAAATAAACTGCATACTGGCGATTAATGTTAAGGTCGACTATGTGTAAAAGCTTGTCAAAAAGATTACTAACAAAATGACTGTGTATAAAGTGAAATATAAACTTTAGGAAGCTCATGGCTTGGTACAGAGAAACTACCAAGAAGATAATATTTTATCTGAAAAAAAGGAAATTGCTGAGATAATTTTCATAAACCACAATAATGTAAAAACAATAACAATAATAGAATAATATACTGTTTATAAAAGTAATTGTCAAATAATGACCTCTATATCATAATTTTCAATCATCACAAATTAAATAAGCAAATCTCTTGGTCTCTGCCATTTAGGATTTCTCTCCTCAGATTTAAAAAACTGCTTTTAGATTGTTTCTATACAGTAGTAAAAATGGGAACAAATTTTAAAAGATTAACCAAACCATCAAAAATATTTTTTACTCCTGTGAATTGTGAAAGAACATTTCTGTTCCATTTGGATAACATTTGAAAAGAAGGTAACATGCCAAAAGAAACTAAACTAGCAATAGAGTTTAATCCTGAATCCATATTTTAGAGCAAAAAACTACAAGGAAATATAATAACCTATTACATCTTGGATTTCAGTATATGAAATAACACTTGGGAAGCATCCAAAATATTCTGAGGAGGAAGTAAAGTGAGGAAATGAGAAAACTCATATTTCCTATAATTTTCAATAAAAAACTCTCCTATAAAATGTTTATCATTCAAACAAGATTTCCCCTTTGTTTTTAAATGGACTGAACTGGGTAACGTTCAGAGTTCTAAGAGAAGGAGAGGGGAGTTCATTCTTTCCATATCAGGTCCCCTATCAGTAATGGGTGCTAAGAACACTACATTATAGCCTCTGATATAGATTTCTTAAAATTAAAAAAAAAATTAATTTGTCAGATTAAAGGTGAGTCCTTTCTCTGTGCATGTATTATCCATTTTATAAAACATTAAAATGCATTAAGTAAATTGTAATCATAAAATTAACCCCACAAATATTCAATCATCAGTACCTACTATATATAGATCAGTCAAATTATCTATAGGGCTAATTTCATTCATGTGCCCTTCACTCATAAAAATATAATCAGGGATTGAATGTCCTTAAATTTATTATGGAATGTTTCACATGAAAACTATTCTTGAAACCTTGTTTTGACAGGTGACATAATTTGAATATTAAAGTGATTTTAATATGATGATGTGACTTTTTAATTGCTTTAAATCACTGCAAAACTATTCCTGCTGGTTAATTTATAATCAGCTACTTTTTGTCTATTTATATTATCATCTGGCATTTGTAGCCTCCAAGAATTTTGCTTACTCTTCTTTTACCATCACTTTCTGGGCCCCTGGTTTTCACCTCAGTTTTATTTTCTTCCAACTTGTTGACTGTGAAAATACACAAATAACTTTTGTTATTGAAATGAAGACCAACAACCTAGCTCTTTACTAGGCACCTTTTGTAATTCTATTTGTAATGTCCTCCTGTGGAACCTTCTAGACTTTTTCTTGTAAATCATCTACAGTCCATTCTGGCAAGATTAGATACCAGATCAATTTACTGATACTTTTAGTTCCTATGTTTTCATTGGCTTTTCTGTCCCTTCATGAGCCAACCTGAAATATTTTTGTATCAGGTAAGAAATAGGTACCAAGTAATTCTGAATCCATTTCACTTTGCTCCCAGTAATTTGTTTCCTGGCCTTCCAGATGAGGGAGCACTTTCTGCTTTATTTCAAAAATTATTTCCCTGACCTTTTAATTTATTGTAGACTTGAAATCACTTCTTCCCATCCCCGCCCCCATTGTGGAGGTCTCCCCAGATAGCAATATTTTATGAAAATCTCTCTTAATCTGAACCATTTCCTGTAGATTATTTACTGTAGATCACTGACTGATTGTATACAATCTGACAGGAGAACAGAGTTCATATACCAAATTGATCCCTTATTCTCTTTTTCTATAACAACTTTACTAAGATATAATTCACATACTATAAAACTCACCAATTTGTTTACCAGTCAATTTTTTTTAAAAAATTTAACCTGTTCATTTGTTACCATTAAGTTTTAGATTACTTTCAACTACCCAGAGCCCTAATCTCCGCATCTTCCAGTCGCCCTCCTTCCAGCCATTGTTCTTTGTTGTTCAGTCACTGAGTCATAACTGATTCTGCTGTGACCACATGGAGAACACTAGGCTCCCAGGTCCATGGTTTTTCCCAGGCAAGAATACTGGAGTGGGTTGTCATTCCTTTCTCCCAGGGATTTCCCTGATCCAGGGATCAAACCCACATCTCTTAGATTGGCAGGCAGTCTTTACCACTGAATCAACAGGAAAGCCCCTTCCTAGCCACGGACCCATCTACGTCTCTAGAGATTTGCCTATTTTGGACATTTACCTTTTGGTTTTCATGGAACAACCCACCTGAGTGATTTCTCCACAGAGTGTGTCAATCTTTCTACAATCTTTCCACACACACCCGTGGTGTGGATGAACCATGAATTACTCAACCATTTCCTACTGATATAGATGTATCTTGTCTCTCTTCTGATGCTGTTACAGAGTTCCACTGAATAACCTTGTGCATACATCATTTGGTCTTTTTACTACTGCAACTATGGGAACTATTCTTAGAAGTGAATTGCTGAGTCAAACAGTAAATGCTATCTATTGCCAAATTACCCTTGATGGCATCTATACTATTGATATTTTGCATTCCCATCAGCAATGCATGAAAGCACATGTTTCCCCACAGCCTTCCCAACAGAATACACTGTAGAACTTGAATTTCTGCCAATCTAGTATATAAAAAAAAGGTTCAGTCCACTTCAGTCCAGTTCAGTCGCTCAGTCGTGTCCGACTATTTGCGACCCCATGCACTGAAGCAGGCCAGGCCTCCCTGTCCACCACCAACTCCCGGAGTTCACCCAAACTTATGTCCATTGAGTTGGTGATGCCATCCAGCCATCGCATCCTCTGTCGTCCCCTTCTCCTCCTGCCTTTAATCTTTCCTAGCATCAGAGTCTTTTCAAAACAAGGTTAACTTAGTGTAATTTTTCTTACTAGAAACTCACAGAACAAAAACTAACCATTGAAGGGGAAAGCTCTGTGGTACTTAGCACATTTACAATACTGTGCTACCATCACCTCTATCTAGTTTCAAGATATTTTCAGCACCCCAAAAGGAAAACTCCGTACTTATCCAGCAGTCACTCTTTATTCACTCTTTTATTCCAAGCCCCACTCACTCCCCTGACAACCACCAATCTGCTCTCTGTCTCTAGGGATTTGCCTAATCTGGCTATTTCATATATTTGGAATTATATAATACGTGACATTTTATGTTTGGCTTTTTTCACATAGATATCAAGATTTATTCAGAATTGTAGTATGTGTCAGCACCTCATTCTTTTTTAATGACTAAATAAGAACATATATACCACATTATTTTTTCTCCATTCATCTACTGATGAACAGTTGGGTTGTTTCCATCTTTTGACTGTGGTGGACAGTGCTACTAGAAAATTCTGGTACAGGTGTTTGTTTCAGTAATTTTTAAAAATTATTTTGGATCTGTACCCAACAGTGGAATGATGAGGTCATGCAGAAATCCTGTTTAATTTTTGAGGAACTGTTAACTGCTTGCCAGTGCTTTACGCTTTCATATCCCCACCAGAAGTGCGTGAGGACTCCACCTATTTCACATCCTCACCAACACTTATTTTTCTCCTTGTCCTTTTCATTTTCCTTCTCCTTCTAATTTCTTTCTCTTTTCTTAATTCTCATTTTTATCCTCATCATCAAAGCCAACCTACCGGGTGTGAAGTAGTATGCTGTTTTGGTTTTGATTTACATTTCCATAATAATCAATGATGTTGAGCATCTTTTCATGTGTTTGTTCATTGAACATCTGTATATCTTCTTTGCAAAATAACTGTTCAAGTCAGTTGTCCATCTTCTTTTTAAGGTTCTTGGATGTTTATTCTCTTATCCTTAAGAGGATCATTCTCCTCCAGAGACAAAACTCCTGACACACCCTCTTTTGTATTTGTTTCATTTGTCTGTTTGCTGTGGAGTTGTAAGCGTTCTTTATATACTTTAGGTGGTAAACCCTTATCAGATATATGACTTGAAAATAGTTTCTGCTGTTATAAAGACTGACTCTCCTCTGTGTTGATAATGTTCTTTGATACTCAGAGCATTTAATTTTGATGAAGCCCGCATATATACATACACACCCACACACACACACACACACACACACACACACATATATTTTTTTTTTTTCTTTTGCTGCTCATTCTTTCAGTGTCATTTCTAGGAATCCACTACCATGAATTCATAGTCAAAAATCATGAAAATTTATACCATTTTTTCCCTAAGATTTTCATACTTTTAACTCTTCTATTTAGGTCACTGATATATTTTGAGTTGATTTTTACATGAAGTAGGAGTTCACCCTCATTCTACTGCCTATTTATATCCAGTCAATTGATTATAATTTATTGAAGAGATTACTTTTAGCCCATTGAATGTTTTTAGCAACTTATTCAACAGTATAGGGCCATAAATGTCTGAGTTTATTTCAGGATTCTCAATTCTACCTCTTGGGTTAAATTTGCATCATTATCCTAATATCATATTGTTTTATATTGCTTGTTTTGTAGCAAGTTTTGAAATCTGGAACTGTGAGCCTTCCTTCTTTGTTGTTCTTTTTCAGTATTATTTTGATAACTTTGCTGCTGCTAAGTCATTTCAGTTGTATCTGACTCTGTGTGACCCCATAGACAGCAGCCCACCAGGCTCTGCTGTCTCTGGGATTCTCCAGGCAAGAACACTGGAGTTCTTGCCATTTTCTTCTCCAGTTGCCATTTCCTTCTCCAGTGCATGAAAGTGAAAAGTGAAAGTGAAGTCGCTCAGTAATGTCCAACCCACAGCGACCCCATGGACTGCAGTCCACCAGGCTCCTCCATCCATGGGACTCTCCAGGCAGGAGTACTGGAGTGGGGTGCCATTGCCTTCTCCCTTTGATGACTTTAGCTACCTTGTAATTCCATATGAATTTCAGGATCTACTTTTTCCATATCAGCAAAATAGGCCATTGTGAATTTTGGTAGGGATTTCATTTATCTGTAGATATCTTCAGGAAATTTTGTCAACTCAACAGTATTTTGTCATCAAATCCATGAACACAGATTTTTTTTAAATTTATTTCTGTCTTATTTAAATTAAGTTTCCTTCAGCATTATTTTATAGTTTTCAATATATACATTTTTTATATATTTGATTAAATTTATTTCTAAAGGCTTTTCTATGCTCTTGTAAATAAGATTGCTTCATTAACTTCCTTTTTTTACTGATCATTTCTGCAATACAGAAACACTATTTTTGTGTGTTTCTATGTACCCTGTAACTTTGTTGACTTCATTTATTAATCCCTGCAAGTTTTTGGTAGATTCTTTGGGATTTTTCTATACATAGGACAATATCATCTGCAAATTAAGATAGGCCAGTTGATAGTCTGGTGATATTTTCAAATTTCAGTTGGAGAAGTAACTATCTAAAGAGGTGTAATATCCTGCTAAACTGTTAAGTAATAGCTTGAAGAAAACACAGTTACAGACCTTTAAGAGCTGCCCACACAAGATTTACTTAAATTTTTAAATCTCAGATCAATTTTAAAAATTAAGAAAATTTTAATTTAAATTTTTAAATTAAAATTACAAATAAAAGAATAAGGACTTTTGCTTATTATCTGGTTAGGCAGTTCCTACCAAATCCAGCTATGCCACAGATAGCAAATATAAGCTTAAAGTAAAATGTACACATAAAGCTTATAAAAACTATCCAAAAGGCAGCAAGATTCTGTAGGCAAGTCAATACTTGGAAGTTGTTCCACATTTTTCCAGTGTTAGCTGGAGGGCTGCCTAAAGTCAGCGCATTGTATAAAGGATAAAATCCTAAAACAAAAGCAAACAGACTTTCTGCCCTAAAGAATCAAAGAAAGAATATAAGACATTCATAGTTGCTAGAAAACTGAGGTTTTAATTTTTAAAAAGAGAGAAACCTTGATTGGGCACCTCAAATGTTATATACCAAGTCTTCCCAAACATCTGGGTCACCTTTGAACTACAAATGTACCAAACAAACTCTTGCTGAGAATGAATTAAACTTTGTTTCCACCTAAGAGAGAGCTTTCAGTTTGGTTAGGGCCAAATTATTGCCTGCTAAGACAAACCANACAGATTTTTTTTAAATTTATTTCTGTCTTATTTAAATTAAGTTTCCTTCAGCATTATTTTATAGTTTTCAATATATACATTTTTTATATATTTGATTAAATTTATTTCTAAAGGCTTTTCTATGCTCTTGTAAATAAGATTGCTTCATTAACTTCCTTTTTTTACTGATCATTTCTGCAATACAGAAACACTATTTTTGTGTGTTTCTATGTACCCTGTAACTTTGTTGACTTCATTTATTAATCCCTGCAAGTTTTTGGTAGATTCTTTGGGATTTTTCTATACATAGGACAATATCATCTGCAAATTAAGATAGGCCAGTTGATAGTCTGGTGATATTTTCAAATTTCAGTTGGAGAAGTAACTATCTAAAGAGGTGTAATATCCTGCTAAACTGTTAAGTAATAGCTTGAAGAAAACACAGTTACAGACCTTTAAGAGCTGCCCACACAAGATTTACTTAAATTTTTAAATCTCAGATCAATTTTAAAAATTAAGAAAATTTTAATTTAAATTTTTAAATTAAAATTACAAATAAAAGAATAAGGACTTTTGCTTATTATCTGGTTAGGCAGTTCCTACCAAATCCAGCTATGCCACAGATAGCAAATATAAGCTTAAAGTAAAATGTACACATAAAGCTTATAAAAACTATCCAAAAGGCAGCAAGATTCTGTAGGCAAGTCAATACTTGGAAGTTGTTCCACATTTTTCCAGTGTTAGCTGGAGGGCTGCCTAAAGTCAGCGCATTGTATAAAGGATAAAATCCTAAAACAAAAGCAAACAGACTTTCTGCCCTAAAGAATCAAAGAAAGAATATAAGACATTCATAGTTGCTAGAAAACTGAGGTTTTAATTTTTAAAAAGAGAGAAACCTTGATTGGGCACCTCAAATGTTATGTACCAAGTCTTCCCAAACATCTGGGTCACCTTTGAACTACAAATGTACCAAACAAACTCTTGCTGAGAATGAATTAAACTTTGTTTCCACCTAAGAGAGAGCTTTCAGTTTGGTTAGGGCCAAATTATTGCCTGCTAAGACAAACCAAAATCAACACTCTTCAGAAGAAAAAAATATGTAAAAGAAAACAGAATTTAGAGTGTTTCTAACTTTCAGAGTATACAGAATACAATCCAAAATTACTTGGAATACATAAACCAAGAAACTGATCTACCTTTAAGGGAACCCATGGTGGATTCATGTTGGTGTATGGCAAAACCAATAATATATTGTAAAGTAAATATATATATATATCTGTCTCTTATACACATCTTAAGCAGCAGCCCAAAAGGAGCTGGATCTTACCCTGTGGGCAAACTGGGAAACACAGAGCTCAGAATCGCCCATGCACCCAAGGGGCGCAAGCCTGGGGCCGCTTACAGATTAGTGGTTTACAGATGCTGAAGAATGAGTGGCGGGGAGTTTGGGGCAGATGCTTTAAGGACAGAAGTACATGCCTTGGTAGTTGGTAGGTATCTGGGGCACGTGAAAAAAGCAGAGTCCAAAAAAAAANTTAAAAAAAAAGAACTTTCCACAGTTTGTTGTGGCCCACACAGTCAAAGGCTTTGGCATAGTCAATAAAGTAGAAGTAGATGTTTAAAAAAAAAAGAAAAGACAATAAGAGATGACCTACATTAAGATGGCCTTCATGTAATGAAGAAAATCATGATTAGATGGTTTATTCATAATAAAAAATCTGAAAAATAAAACAGAAGGAAACTAATAAAGGGCATCTACCAAACCTCACTGATGACATATTTAAAGGTAAAAATGGACAAGTTTCCCCTAAAATCAGGAAATCTGGAAAGAAATCTGCTTCTCACCACTTTTCTGGAGGTAATAACCTGTCTCTTATACACATCTAGATGTGTATAAGAGACAGTAATAAAGGTAAGCTGGNCTAATAAAGGGCATCTACCAAACCTCACTGATGACATATTTAAAGGTAAAAATGGACAAGTTTCCCCTAAAATCAGGAAATCTGGAAAGAAATCTGCTTCTCACCACTTTTCTGGAGGTAATAACTGTAAGAGGAAAATAAGAATAAAATGAAAATTATAAGGCAAAAAATAAAACTGTCTCTATTTGCAGATAACAAGAGTCTTCGTACAGACAATCTTAAGGAAACTATCAAATTAATAAATAAATTTAGCAAGATCATAGGACACATAGCAGCTAAACATAATAATCCATTTTTATATGCTGGTATCACAATATTAGAAATTATATTTTAATAATCAGAGGTTAAAAAATTCTTAGAAATACAAAATTTCTTGAAAGACCTCTAGAAAAGGGCATGTGGGGCTTTAATATAATCTGGGTAGAGACTATACATGTTCACTTTATCACTACTTTAAAAATCATACATAGATGTGATACATATATTTCACAGGAAGAATAAAATGTTTATAGAACCTTCCTAGCATAGGGTAAATTATCATTCCCCCTGGGTAAAATCCCTTTAAGTACTATTCTAAATGAATATTTCATCAGGATAATAGTATCACCTTAGTAGACTCAAAGCATGTACCTCTATTCAAGCAAAGTTACTTAAATCTATAACTTTCCATATTCAGATAGATGTTCTCACTTATAAATAAGTCAGCTCATGTCCTTTTTCTGCTCAAAACCCTCTAATAGGTTTATATCCATTTCAGAGTAAAATCTAGATTTAATGATGCCCAACATGATCCACTGCACACCTCCATGATCTGCTCCAGAGCAGCTCTGTTTCTTCCATACATGTCTCTGCTCATTCCAGTTTTATTGCTGGTCTTTGAAAAATATTTCCACTCATATACTTCTATTTTTTTGAACTGGAAATCTCTTTCCTTAGATTATTAATCTACTTTCAAATGTCTGCTCAGATTTCACTCCCTCAGAGACTCCTACCTGGTCATGCTCTTAAAATGGCACTTTCTCAGTTTCTATTATCCAAACTGCTCCTTTTTTTTTTCCTATTGGAGAAGGAAATGGCAACCCACTCCAGTGCTCTTTCCTGGAAAATCCCATGGATGGAGGAACCTGGTAAGCTACAGTCCATGGGGTCGCAAAGAGTCAGACACGACTGAGAGATTTCACTTTTTTTTCCCAATAAAACTATGATCCTTACAACATATTATATATATTTTAAATATATGTATATGAACATTATATATTTATATGAATATCATATAGTTCTATATTATATAGCTATATAATATATATGTATTTTTAATTAGATTCCTCTCCTAATGAACTATAAATTAAGTGTCACTAAATTCTATAGGAGCACAAACATGGTTTCATTTGTTGCTATAACTTCAATGTCTAAGACTACCACCTACATGGTTTACCCTCAATAAAGGGTCATGGAAATAATGAAGTAAGGACAGTTTGCAAAACTTTGCACAGACTCCCCATTAAGTTTCTTTTATTAAATGTGATTAAATCCATTAATCTCAGATAATGTTAAAGTTCATAAGGTTAATTAACAGTCAACTCTGTGAAAGATCAGTGTTACTGTGCCTCATGTTGTCATGTCAGCTCAGTTTCAGAGGATCTCCTTCATGACTTGGAAGAGTTTCACCACTATGCAGACTATCACATGCAGATAAAATTGTTTACAATGTATCACTGAAGTTTTACAATGTGTCTTAATAGTAACAAACACCACTTTTCCCAAGGGAGATGTAATTTCTTTATGTAAACATTAGGAGTTATTTCTGGCCATGTTCACTCATTCTAAGAATTGCACAATGTGCAAGTTAAAAATATTCCCTTTGCTGTTGCTACAGTGTGATTACATGAAATTGCCAACGGTCATCATAATAATATATCCAACTTCATCAATTTTCCTGAGTAATTTTATAATTCAGTTAGCTTTTATTGCATTTCATCACAGTTCTGCATTACTACATAAACTCCTTAAGGCATTTCACACATTAATAGTTATTTCATCCCAAATTTTAATCTTGAATATCAGTTTATTTGGGTCACTGTGAAAATGGAATCCATCTGTATATTGACATGACTTTGACAGAAAACAAATGGTTGCCAAACATTCTGTAGAATTACACAGTGCCAATTTGGTTTTGGCAAATATTAATGGAAAATAAAGCACTAATGAACCTTTTTGCCTAGAATAATATTTGGTGTTTATATAGTTTCTCTCATCAAAAGACATCAGACTGCAACAAGTGAAAATCTCGTTAATCTTAAAAAAAAAAAAATCCCTGTGAGAAAAGTAGAGCTCATTTATTTTTGCTTTAGTTTCATACACTTTGTGTTCTACCTTCCCAGGGACAGAGAGAAAGCTTTTAAATAATGACATATACAAAAGTGAAAAGGAAGTTGTCCCTTATTCACAGAAAAAATTATTTAAACCAGACTTGCTTAAATATTGGATTCAAATTAAATTTTGATAGGGTTCTTTAGAGTATTTCACATATGAAGACAGATGTTAATGATTACATAATTTTTGAAATATGTTATAAATTGATTAAATCTAATATTGGTTAGGAAGCACTTTGTTACATGGTATATTACAGTTCCTTGACTATGTCTCAGATGATATATTTCCATAAGTGGCAATTTTATTAGTTCATTCACTCATTGCTTTAAAATGTTCCTAAATAAAACTTTGAGTCAAAAATAAATCTTGGAACGTGGATTCTTCTGCTCCAACTGCCTCCTTAGTTGCCAGTTATTGACTTTCTCTTCTTTCTACCTCAAGCCAGAATCCAGCACTTCTTTCTCCACCCTCACCTTTCTCCGTGTCCCAAATTTCGTCTGTATTACAGTGATTCTCCACATGTGATCCATAGACCAATGGCATTAACTGGGGCACAGGGTATAAGAGCACAACATCAAGCCCTGCGTCAGACCTAGTGCATCAGAATCTCTGGGACAAGAGTCCAACAGTCAGTGTTTTGGGCTGTGAATGATGCTGCTGTTGTGTGAGAGTCACTATTTTATATATTGTAACCACGCCCATGAATGTCTTATGCTACAGGCTTAGACTCACTTTGCTCAGGATAAATAGTGTATATGGCATTCTATCTGTTGCAGTGCTTAATATAGCTATTTTCCTTATTTCTGAGGACTACTCTAATTATGTAACATTAAATTAAGGTTGACAAAGACAAAAGAAAGGAGAAATGCCCAGAAAAACAGATGGGCTTTTTGAGGATGGACAAACTGCAAAAGCCCGTGACATGAAAAGTATGTTGTATGCAAGTAACTTGAAGTGGACAATAATCATTCAGCTTAGTGGACACATGTAAAGGATGAGAGAGATGACAGAAAATAGGTATGTAGGAGCCAGATCTGGCTTCTTTCATTTAGAAAAAGATGCGAAATTCAGATGTATTATGTGAGTTGATCGTGTGTCCTCCCTATTACTTTATTTGAGTCTAGGATATAATAAATGTAGTAGAGTTTCTTTAAACATTCAAAGTAAAAAGTTTCTATTTTATTGTAAAAAAAAAGATGTGAAAAGCCTCTGTGGGTGAAAAGCATTGGAGAGACATAAACTACTGGTGTCTGTAAAAGATGTTTGCTTGTACCATTACATTTTTGAAAGGTCTAGTAATGGAACATGGCATGAAAGGAAAAATAAGTGTGCTTAATAAAATATAAAATACAAAAATAGCTCACACCTCCATCACAGCACAGAATTATGATTTCTTTTTTCTTTTTTTGAGATGAGAACATTTCAGTTCTACTCTCAGCAATTTTCAAGTTCACAGCATAATTCTGTTCATTATAAGCACAATGCTATTCATTAGATCCCCAGAATACATTTATCTTCTAATTGAAAGCTTGTACCCTTCAAATTAATATATAAAAGTATGTCAAAGCAATATATTATACACATTAAGCATATAATATTTCATGCAATTATATCTCAATAAAAATAATAAGAACAAAATTCATTTCATATTCTTAAAACTTGGAAAATGTTTAAAAACTCAAGGAAAAGTATCTACATTCAGTAATAGGAAGTAGAAATAGCAACACTACTATTAGGATAGAGTACTTCACAACAGATAGTCCTAGGTTCTGACTGAGTTCAGTGCAGTTCACTTCAGTTTCTCAGTTGAGTCCAACTCTTTGCAACCCCAGGAATTGCAGGACGCCAGGCCTCCCTGTCAATCACCAACGTCTGGAGTACTCAAACTCATGTCCATCCAGTTGGTGATGCCATCTCATCCTCTATCGTCCCCTTTTCTTCCTGCCCCCAATCCCTCCCAGCATCAGAGTTTTTTCCAATAAGTCAACTCTTCACATGAGGTGGCCAAAGTACTGGACTTTCAGCTTTAGCATCATTCCTTCCAAAGAACAACCATGACTGATCTCCTTTAGGATGGACTGGTTGGATCTCTTTGAAGTCCAAGAGACTCTCAAGAGTCTTCTCCAAAACCACAGCTCAAAATAATCAATTCTTCGGTGCTCAGCTTTCTTCACAGTCCAACTTGCACATACATACATGACCACTGGAAAAACCATAGCCTTGACTAGACGGACCTTTGTTGGCAAAGTAATGTCTCTGCTTTTCAACATGCTATCTAAGTTGGTCATAACTTTCCTTCCAAAGAGTAAGCATCTTTTAATTTCATGGCAGCAGTCACCATCTGCTGTGATTTTGGAGCCCAAAAAATAAAGTCTGACACTGTTCCCACTGTTTCCCCATCTATTTCCCATGAACTGATGGGACCAGATGCCATGATCTTTGTTTCTGAATGTTGAGCTGTAAGCCAACTTTTTCACTTTCCCCTTTCACTTTCATCAAGAGGCTTTTTAGTTCCTCTTCATTTTCTGCCATAAGGTTGGTGTCATCTGCATATCTGAGGTTATTGATATTTCTCCCAGCAATCTTGATTCCAGCTTGTGCTTCTTCCAGTCCAGAGTTTCTCATGATGTACTCTGCATATAAGTTAAATAAGCAGGGTGACAATGCAGCCTGATGTACTCCTTTTCCTATTTGGAGCCAGTCTGTTGTTCCATGTCCAGTTCTAACTGTTGCTTCCTGACATGCATATAGGTGTCTCAAGAGGCAGGTCAGGTGGTCTGGTATTCCCATCTCTTCAAGAATTTTTCACAGTTTATTGTGATCCACAATAGTCAATAAAGGCTTTGGCATAGTCAATAAAGCAGAAGTAGATGTTTTTCTGGAACTCTCTTGCTTTTTGATGATCCAGCAGATGTTGGCAATTTCATCTCTGGTTCCTCTACCTTTTCTAAAACCAGCTTGAACATCTGGAAGTTCACAGTTCACGTATTGCTGAAGTCTGGCTTGGAAAATTTTGAGCATTACTTTACTAGCACGTGAGATGAGTGCAACTGTGTGGTAGTTTGAGCATTCTTTGGCATTGCCTTTCTTTGGGATTGGAATGAAAACTGACCTTTTCCAGTCCTGTGGCCACTGCTCAGTTTTCCAAATTTGCTGGCATATGGAGTACAGCACTTTCACAGCATCTTCTTTCATGATTTGAAATAACTCCACTGGAATTCCATCACCTCCACTATCTTTGTTCATAGTGATGCTTTCTATGGCCCACTTGACTTCACATTCCAGGATGTCTGGCCCTAGGTGAGTGATCACACCATCATGATCAATTTGGTCATGAAGATCTTTTATGTACAGTTCTTCCATGTATTCTTGCCATCTCTTCTTAATGTCTTCTGCTTCTGTTAGGTCCAGACCATTTCTGTCCTTTATTGAGCCCATCTTTGCATGAAGTGTTCCTTTGGTACCTCTAATTTTCTTGAAGAGATCTCTAGTCTTTCCCACTCTGTTGTTTTCCTCTATTTCTTTGCAGTGATTGCTGAGGAAGGCTTTCTCATCTTTTCTTGCTATTCTTTTGAACTCTGCATTCAGATGCTTATATCTTGCCTTTTCTCTTTGCTTCTCGCTTCTCTTCTTTTCACAGCTATTTAAGGCCTCCCCAGACAGCCATTTTGCTTTTTTCCACTTCTATTCCATGGGGATGGTCTCAATCCTTGTGTCCTGTACAATGTAACAAACCTCAGTCCATAGTTCATCAGGCACTCTATCTATCAGATCTATTTCATTAAATCTATTTCTCAATCCCACTCTATAATCATAAAGAATTTGATTTAGGTCATACATGAATGGTTTAGTGATTTTCCCTACTTTTTTCAATGTAAGTCTGAATTTGGCAATAAGGAGTTCATGATCTGAGCCACAGTCAGCTTCCAGTCTTGTTTTTTCTGACTGTATAGACCTTGTCCATCTTTGGCTGCAAAAAATATAATCAATCTAATTTCACTGTTGACCATCTGGTGATGTCCGTGTGTAGAGTCTTCCATTGTGTTGTTGGAAGAGGGCGTTTGCTATGACCAGTGTGTTCTCTTGGAAAAACTCTATTAGCCTTTGCCCTGCTTCATTCTGTAATCCAAGACCAAATTTGCTCCAAGTGTTTCTTGACTTCCTACTTTTGCATTCCAGCCCCCTATAATGAAAAAGACATCCTTTTTTTGTGTGTGTTAGTTCTAAACGGTCTTGTAGGTTTTCATAGAACTGTTCAACTTCAACTTCTTCAGTGTTACTGGTTGGGGCATAGACTAGGATTACTGATTGAGTAATCTACGTTTATGCTCTGAATGAGTAGCATCATTTATATAATAAGTCTTTCTTAAAGTTACTTAGTCTCAGTGGGCACCAGTGTTGTGCTGTAGTACAAGAGGAAATAACATATTTTTGCAAGTCCTCACTTAAGATTAATATAATAGTAAGGCCCACAGCTAACATCATACTCAGTGGTGAAAACCTAAAAGCATTTATTCTAGGCTCATGAATAACACAAGGATGCTAACTGTTTACTTTTATCCCAATAATACTGGAAGTCCTAGCCTGTGCAATTAGGCTAGGAGAATAAATAAAAGGCATCTGAATTGGAAAGGAAAGAATAAAACTGTCACTATTTGTAGATGACATATTATATATAGAAAACCCAAAAACCATAAAAAATATAAGAATAATAAATGAATTTAGTAAAGTTTCTGGATATAATAGCAATACACAGAAATGTTTTTCATTTCCATGAATCAATAACTAACAGAAATAAAAATAAAGAAAATAATCCTATATGCAATTGATCAAAAAGAAGCAATAACCTGGGAATAAATTAACTAAGGAAGTGAAAGAGTTGTAAAGTGAAAACTTTAAGACATTCATGAAAGGAATTGAAAAAGAAACAAATAACTAGAAAGAATTTCCATGTTCATAGACTAAAAGAATTAATATTGCTGAAATATCTGTATTACCAAAGCAATCTACAGTTTCAATGCAGACCTTATCAAAATTCCAGTGGCATTTTTCACAGAAATAGAACAAACAGTCCTAAAATTTGTATGGAATCACAAAAGACTGGGAATAGCCAAAGAAAGCTTGAGAAAGTGCAAAGCTGGAGGCATTATGCTCCCTAATTTCAAATGATATTACAAAGGTACGCTAACTAAAACAGTACTGTATTGGCATAAAAAGAGACACATAGATCAATAGAACAGAGGAAAGCCCAGAAATAAATCCACATAAATATGTCAATTCACAAAAGAAGGAGCTAAAAATACACAATGGGGAAGAGACAATCTCTTTAAGTGTTAGGAAAACTAAACAGCTACATGCAAAAGAAGAAAATTCAACCACTCTCTTATTTCAGAGGCTCCCCTGGTGGCTCAGGTAGTAAAGAGTTCACCTTCCAATGCAGGAGACACAGGTTTAATCCCTTGGTAAAGAAGGTTCCCTGAAGGAGGAGATGGCAATCTGCTCCAGTATTCTTGCCAGAGAAATCCCTTGGACAGAGGAGCCTGGCAGGCTATAGTCCATGAGGTTGCAAAGAATTGTACACAATTTAGCAACTAAACAGCAACATGCTACACCATATACAAAATTTAACTTAAAATGTATTAAAGGCTTGAGTGTAAGAACTGAAACCATAGACATCTAGAAGAAAACATAAGTGGTTAGCTCTTTGACATCAGTCTTGGCAATTTTTTGGATTTTTTTGGAATTGACATCAAAAGTAAAGGCAACAAAAGCAAAATTAAACAAATGGAACTACATCAAAGTAAAACTAAAAAAAAAATTTTGTATAGCAAAGAAAACCATCAACAAAGTAAAAAGGCAACCTAATGAATTTGAGAAAATATCTGCAAATAATATATCTTATGAAGAGTTAATATCCAAAATATATAATAACATACAACTCAATGTGAGAACAGTCAATTTGATTTTTAAAAAGGCAGAGCATCTTAATACATATTTCTCCAAAGACGAGATACACATGGCCAACATGTGTATGGAAAAATGCTCAGCATCACTAGTCAACAAGGAAATACAAATCAAAACCACAGAGATAATCATCTCATGCCTGTTAAAATAGCTGTTATCAAAAACAAATGCTTCCTAGAATGTAGAGAAAAGAGAACACTTGTGAAGTGTGGCTGGGAATGTAAATTGGTATAGCCACAATGGAAAACTAAATGAAAGAGCCTCAACATGTACAAACTGAAATACCATGTGATATAGCAATTTCACTTTGGGGTATTTACCTGAAGAAAACAAAAACACTAACTCAAGGAGATTATGAACCCCCATATTCACTGCAGCATAATTGGCAATATCCAGAATAGAGAAATAATCTAAGTGTTCACCGAGGGATGAATGAATAAGCATGTGGTGTGTGTGTGCATCTGTGTATGTGTGTGTGTCTGTTTCCCAGCATGGAATGATGCCATGAAAAAGAATAAAATCTTGCCATTTAACATAACATGGATAGCCTTTCAGGTCATTACGGTAAGTAAAATACATTAGACAGAAAAGACAAATACTGTATGATCTCACTTACATGGGAAATCTAAGACAACAAAAGGAAAAACACAAGCTTACAGAGAACAGNTTAACATAACATGGATAGCCTTTCAGGTCATTACGGTAAGTGAAATACATTAGACAGAAAAGACAAATACTGTATGATCTCACTTACATGGGAAATCTAAGACAACAAAAGGAAAAACACAAGCTTACAGAGAACAGACAGGTAGTTGACAGAGGTGAGCAGTGAGGAGGGACCAAATATGTGAAGGAATTAAAAATGTACAAACTTCCAATTAGAAAATAAATAAATCATAGGGATGTAATATACGTCCTGGTGACTATTGTTAACAATACTGTATTAAATATTTGAAAGTTGCTAAAAGAAAGCAGACTCTAAAAGTTCTCATCACAAGAAAAAATTTCCCTAACTATGTAAGCACGGTGACAGATGCTAACTAAAGTGACTAAAGTGTCATGATTATTTTGCAGTATATACAAATATCAAATCATTATATTATAAGCCTGAAACTAATATAATGTTATATGCCAATCCTAACTTAAAAAATGATATTTCAAGTAAAGATCTTATCAGAGAACAACTATCTCCAATTTAGCTATTAACATCCTCCATAGGGTCTCAACACTGCAAATATATGTGAACAAATGTGTACATGAACCTTTATTTTCCTATATAATAGCAACAACAAATTAAAAATACAATAGAAAAACATATAAACAACCTAAGAAGGAAAGCTATCACTTAATAAGAAAATTCAAGCATAAACTGTGAATTTATCAAAGCATGTAAACAGTAGAACAGACTGCTAGTGCTAGTATTAGTCACTCAGTCATGTTCAGCTCTTTGTGATCCTGTGGACTCTTTGTGAGCCCACCAGGCTCCTCTGTCAATGGAATTCTCCAGGTAAGAATACTGGAGCGGGTAGCCATTCCCTTCCCCAGGGGATCTTCCCCACCCAGGAACTGAACCTGAGTCTCCTGCATTGCAAGCAGATGGTTTACCATCTGAGCCATCAGGAAAGCCCAGAAGAAAACATACAACTATATATTCTAAGCATGTATCAGTCTCTGAACAGGTTGTCCTTTTTCATATCAAAAATAATTTTTTAATTATTTAAAAAGATTTTGAAATGCTAACTTTGTTTATGACATTGGGATAAAATGCATTTGGATAGAAACAAAATACAAAAATAAAGGAAAATAAATATTATCATATTAATATTTCAAAATTCCATGAGTCACAGAGATTTCTCAAATGTATTTATATATGGTAAAATTTACTCTTTTGAGACACAGTTCCAGGAGTATTTACAAGTGATAAAGTCTTATAAACAAGCACCACAACTGAGATAGAGAAATTAGATCATCTCTCAGATATATCCCCTTATGGTCCCTGGTAGCCAGACCCTTTCCTCTCCTCTACCCCTGACTATCAATAATATTTGTTCATATAACCTTTTCCAGAATGTCATATAAATAGAATCATCCAATGTGAAGACTTTAGAGTTTTGCTTCTTATACTTAACACATTTTGCAATTCAGACACATTGTTCCATGAATCAACAGTTTGTTGCTTTCTGTTGCTTAATAAATAAATTCCATTGTAGGGATTTAGTACAATTTCTTTATCCAAACACCATTTAAAGGGCATCTGGGTTGTTTTCAGGTTTGGCGCTATTACAAATGTTCACATACAGGTTTACATGTAAATATCAGTTATCATTTCTCTTTGGGTCTCCTGCAATACAGGCAGATTCTTTACCAGCTGAGCCATCAGGGAAGCCCAAGTATACAGGAGTGGGTAGCCGATCCCTTCTCCAGCAGATCTTCCAGACCCAGGAATTGAATTGGGGTCTCCTGCACTGCAGGCAAATTCTTTACCAATGAGCTATCAGGAAAGCCTCACTTCTCTTTAGTAAATATCTTTGTGTGTGATAACTGGGTCATACAATAAGTGATGCTTCACTCTATAAGAAACTACAACACTTCTTCAGAGTAGTTGTATCATTTCACATATAGACACTGTGTGAGTTCTAACTGCTTTATTCTGTGTTAGCACCAGACATTCTTGGGTTGTTTGCTTCTTTGTTTTTTTTTTAACACAGCCATTTTAATAGGTTTAAATGGTATCTCATATATGGCTTTAATTTTGAAACCCCAAATAACTAAAAATAAACATCTTTTATCTCTATATATTTTGGTTAAGTATTTTCTTAGCATTTTTCTCTATTTGTACACCTGTGGCTGATTCATGTCAATGTATGGCAAAACCAATACAGTACTGTAAAATAGAATAAAGTATTTAAAAAATAAATAAATAAATAAATAAAACAAAAAAAAAGAAACAAATAGAGAAAAAAAATTGTTTTTGTCATTATTGAGTTTTCAGAATTCATTATATAGTCTAGATACAAATCCTTTATCTATTATTTTCAAATATTTTCTCTAGTCTATGTCCATTCTGTTAACTTCACTTATCAAAGTTGAGAGTTTCAAAATTGTGTTTATCATTTTCTTTAAATGGGCTATGCCTTTGGTATTGTACTAACAAATCTTCACCTTATGCAAGGTCACAAATCTTTTCCTTCAAACTTTTCTAGTGGTGATGTCAAAAGGAACAACCACTTTGGAAAAGAAGTGAACAGTTTTTTTTTGAAAAAGAGGTGAACAGTAAAACATACTCCTGTCATAAGATTCAGAAATGAGACTCTTAGTTACCTAAGAGAAATGAAAGCACATATTCACATGTCCATTAAACGTGAATCAATATACAAATCATTATCTATCCATATGTGGAATAATAGTTACTAATAAAAAGAATTTATTGACATACAACAAATGTTTCTCAATGTAATCATACTAAGTGAGAAGAAGCAAATAAAAGGAATTCATAAATTCATATTTTATTAATATAATATTCTAGAAAATGCAATCAACCTATGGTGATCAGAAACAAAGCAATATTTTGTCTGAGGAAGGGGTAGTGTTGGGGAGAGAAATTGGGTTAAAAAGTGATAAAATAGATTTGGGAGGTTTTGCATACATTTATTATCTATATTTGGTGATGAGCACATGAATGTATACATATGTGAATACCTATCAACCTGTACATTTTAAATGTTTAGAAAGTGATCTAGTTTCATTCTTTTACAAGTGGTTGACCAGTTTTCCCAGCACCACTTGTTAAAGAGATTATCTTTACTCCATTGTATATTCTTTCCTCCTTTGTCGAAGATAAGGTGTCCATAGGTATGTGGATTTAACTCTGGGCTTTCTATTTTGTTCCATTGATCTATATTTCTGTCTTTGTGCCAGTAGATGTCCATCAGCAGATGAATGGATAAGAAAGCTGTGGTACATATACACAATGGAGTATTACTCAGCCATTAAAAAGAATAAATTTGAATCAGTTCTAACGAGATGGATGAAACTGGAGCCGATTATACAGAGTGAAGTAAGCCAGAAAGGAAAACACCAATACAGTATACTGACACATATATATGGAATTTAGAAAGATAGTAATGATGACCCTGTATGTGAGACAGCAAAAGAGACACAGATGTATAGAACGTACTTTTGGCCTCTGAGGGAGAGGGAGAGGGNGACACATATATATGGAATTTAGAAAGATAGTAATGATGACCCTGTATGTGAGACAGCAAAAGAGACACAGATGTATAGAACGTACTTTTGGCCTCTGAGGGAGAGGGAGAGGGAGAAGGTGGGATGATTTGGTAGAATGGCATTGAAACATGTATACTATCATGTAGGAAATGAAGCACCAGTCTATGTTCAATACAGGATACAGGATGCTTGGGGCTGCTCCAGAGAGATGATATGGGGTGGGAGGTGGGAGGGGGATTCAGGATTGGGAGCTTGTATACACCTGTGGCAGATTCATGTCAATGTATGGAAAAACCAATACAGTATTGTAAAGTAGAATAAAGTAAAATTAAAATAAAAATAAATATGTTTAGAGTATTTTGTGTCAGTTATGCTTCACTGACACTTTAAAACATCCATGCAACTGACATGACAAATCAACAATAGAAAATCTTCAATTAATGGATTACAAATACTAAGATATCTAGACTTTAACATATGGGTAGGAAAATAATTTAGGAAACTACAAATACATCTGAGAAATTAAGAGACATAACTACAAATCTTCAGCTTTTACATCTATCCTTTATATCATCATAATCATAATAAATATTTAATTCCTATAGCCACCTTGATTAAAAACAAGATGCTTAACATAAATTTTGGAAAGTTATAAAATGAGTATTTACTTATAACTATTTGCCATCAATTTATTCCATGTAGAAAAATTATAACTTTGCAACTTTCCATGTATATAGCTGTACAAGTTAAGATTTATTTCCTTGTTTCCTCAATCCATGTCTAAAAATACACATTTTGGGAAGAACTAAAGAATGCCTCAGGTGTGTATTTGTATTTGAAAGAATGCCTGAATCTTCAAGCAGATTTTAGTTTGTGGTAAAAAGCAAAATTAGAATGGAATTTGTTTTTTAGTATTATTCCTCTTGAGAAAATGTTGTCTGATAAATAATAAGCCATGTTTCACCTCCTGGCAAAAACAAAGATTTATACAAGTTACCTGGGGATATTTGTGATACAGCATGTCAAAATTAACATAACTAGAGACTATCACCTTTTCCCACAGATCTCTTAGGGGTATTCTGTTTCATATTCCTCTGGTTTTCAATGGTGTAACATCTGAATAAACATCCATATCAAGCTTTAAAATAAGCATGCTTAGTCCATCAGTGTGCCTCTAAATGTACTAAATGCTGGTGCCTATTACCGTTGTTGTCTCCCTAGTAACCAAGGAAACCGATGACTTGCTCAGGGAAAGTGAGTGTCAACTCTGTCTCAGGAGTCAGAGTGTGGTCTGGATCAGAACCACTCTGAGGGGAAAAAATTTGGACAGAAAGCAGTAGTCCAAGAGCTTAACAATTTGTTTCTCTGTGCATCCCTTACATGGTATCAGGGACACTCCCATATATCTTCTCCATATTACATTCTATCCGTATTATAAAAATATCCTCTGGTGGACTAAGAATGTTCATTTCTGATGATGCTGAACCATTCTGAAGCTTACTCATCAGGGTGTAGATCTTTCTTAGACTCAGCTGGCATGATGCATTGATCTGTAATGTTTTCCTTGCTTTCCCAGCACTATTAACATACTTGCTAACATGTTAATATATTCTCCTTATTTCCAATACCTATTCAGACTTCCAATCATCAAAAAAAAAAAAAAAAAACCTTATCCTTTGATTATCAAATAGATTTTTAATATTTTGATGTTGTTTTCAGAGCCTCTGATTTTCTGTTTTTCAAATATTATGTTGCCAATGTTATGCCCTTCATTGATTTCATTATTATTATTGGTCAATGTTTTATAATATCCATCAATAATTTTCTATCATTATCCATCTTACTCTGGGTCATTTGAGCTGAACAAGTGACAGCAACGGAGTGCAGATGAAGCTAATATTTTCCAAAAATGCATTCATGCCTCAATTTTAATATATTACTTATTAAGAGTGAGAATCAATTTAAATGACAATATTTAGAGTACAAAATTTTAAACCATTGGCTTAACTTTCAAAGGGAATTTACAGTATTTTTTTTTCAAGCTTTGAGTCCACTTGAGACCTTCTCTGTGGACTTGTAGGTGGATGTACATGTTAACTATTGTCTCAGTCATTGTCCATAACAAACTGCCACAAAATACAAATGGGAAATGATCATGTATTTCCCATTCCCACATCTAAGGGTCAACTGCAGAGCCAGTGCTCCACATGTTTTGTCCTAGGTCCAAGGATGGAAGGACAGAGGCTGTCCAAGGCATGGTTTCCTGTGACAAGGGCAAACACGCAAGACAGTAAGGGAAATAAATAGCGCAAGCACATTGTAAAGTTCTGTGTGGACTGCATCCACTGGCTAAAGGAAGCTACACGGCCAAGCTCAAAGTCAAGAAGTGAGGAAGTATCCTCTTCCTATACAGGGAATGGTNGGGAAATAAATAGCGCAAGCACATTGTAAAGTTTTGTGTGGATTGCATTCACTGGCTAAAGGAAGCTACACGGCCAAGCTCAAAGTCAAGAAGTGAGGAAGTATCCTCTTCCTATACAGGGAATGGTATCTAGGAGCGAAGTGGTTGAGTATTTACTGAAAAATAATCTACCACACCAGGAGAGGACTTGTAAACCCTTTTCAAAAGTTGAAAGTTTAAAGAAGTAAAATAGTTACCAGGCTGGCATTAGTGGTTCAGTGAGAAAGACACACTGATTTATTTTCCCATAACGATGTAGTTACATATGGAGATTAGAATCAATTTTTAAATTACATTTCGGGTTAAGTGTGTTTGAAAACTGGCCTGAAACCAAACCACCATGAATAGCATTATTTATGTGTTCCAAGTCATAAAAGTTCAACCTATCAACACATTTTAGGGGAAAAATAGTAATTTGGGGATGGAGAGCAACATTGCTATGCTTTTCTATACTTTCCACAGAACACCTAAAATTGTATTTTTGATTGAGATGATGGAAGCTTAGAAGAGGATGTGAGTTTAATTAGACATGCATTTCCAGAAGGTCTGCACAGAAACACAGCCCACAGCATACATCATTTTCTGATACATTAACAGACGGTTACTTTGGAGTAACCATGGACTGTAGCCCACCAGATTCCTGCCTATGGGATTTCCCAGAAAAGAATCCTGGAGTGTGTTGCCATTTCCTTCTCCAGGGTATAGTTCCAATTCAGGGATTGAACTTGTATCTCCTGCTGTGCAGGCGGTCTGCACTACAGGTGGATTCTTTACTGACTGAGACACAAAGGAAACCCTTAACAAATTGCACTGCGCTGTGCCAAGTCACTTCAGTCATATCCATCTCTTTGAGCCCCCACGGGCTGTAGCCCATCAGGCTCCTCCATCCATAGGAGTCTCCAGGCAAGAATACTGGAGAGGGTTGTCATATCCTCCTCCAGGGGATCTTCCTGACCCAGGAATCGAAACTGCATCTAATATCTGCTGCATTGGCAGGTGGGTTCTTTACCACTGGTGCCACCTGGAAAGCCTTTAACAAAATGAACAGTGGTAAATATAACCTTAAAAAATGCTGAAGTAGGATATACAGCCTTATATTGATATTTGCTTATCTCCCTTTCTCCCTCTGAGGCATTCAGGTGACTCAATAGCACACTTGTCAAAGAACAGATAGGTGGTGCTAAAAGGAAAACACACAGGCTATGCATACATAACACATACAACATGATAACCTCTAAAATATCTGAGGGTCCTAAACTCCCTTGATATTTAATCAGGCTCTAGAATCTGTATGAACAAATTTATTTCTTAGAAATTTCATTTTTCCATGCTTATTATTAAGACAATAAAATCAATAAGATTTTGAATATTCAAAATCATAATCTAATCAACATCCTATAATCTAATCAATAATTAATAGTGTTAAAATAATATAATCAATATATTTTATTGAGTTATAAATGACATATAATGTATTAGTCTCAGGTATAGAATATAGTGATCTGAAATTTGTAAAATATTACAAAATGACTACTACAATAACTCTGGTTAATATCCATAAAATATCTATTTAAATATATAACTAGTCCTTTTAGATTCTCTAATAGAAGTAGGGAGTTTATTCCCCCTATAACAAAAAATCAATTTACGTTTGTTATTTATTACTTATATATCTTCAAGCAGATTGCACTAATTCCAATATTAACATTTCTGACCCAAAAACTGTCTAAAATTTTATTCCAACTTTTATCACCAGATTTACTCTGTTATTATTCAACAATGAAATATCACAAAGTAACATATTTTATAAACAGTCCATGACATATATAAAGGCAGAATTTTATGAAATTTGTCTTGGTATTTGATTCAGGATAAGTTGATTTAAGATAATTTGGCACAAATTGCTGAAACATTTTGCACTACTTGATCCATAACACACTTTTATAATTGTAGCAAATTCACAACTATGGAATACAATAATCAAGACATAAAAATAAATCAATCTTTTTGTGATATCTGATTGATCTATGAACTATACAAGTGGGCACCACATCTCTACCCCACCCTAAGTTCTCTAGTGTCAGCCTGTGAGGGTCTCTCATACAAAGCAGTTGTTTTTTATGTGGCTGCCAATCATAACAGTAAGTTGCCAACTAAAATGTACTATCTTGAACGTGGAAATAAAAATCTGTTGGCCTGCTACAGTTTTATAAATCTAGGTTTAGGAAAATCTTATACTGGTTAATATGGACAAGTTTTCAAGTCACATGTCAACTTGATAGCTTCTTGTAAATTAGCAACTGTGGAACATAAAAGACTTGTCTTAAATNCGAAAATGTACTATCTTGAACGTGGAAATAAAAATCTGTTGGCCTGCTACAGTTTTATAAATCTAGGTTTAGGAAAATCTAATACTGGTTAATATGGACAAGTTTTCAAGTCACATGTCAACTTGATAGCTTCTTGTAAATTAGCAACTGTGGAACATAAAAGACTTGTCTTAAATACAGGCAAAACTGGAAGTATACATCTTTTTCCCCATGTCCCTAACTCTTAGCGGCTGGATGTCAAANGGGGATAGTTTATTGTCACCTACTTCTTCACCTCAATATAAGAATGTGCATATTAGACAAAAACATATAAGCACATTATAAGACAATCTCTTGGTATACTTCTAATCCATTTGAAAAGTACCTTTGATTTACATACCCTGAATAGGAATGGAAACAAACTATTTTCTCTATTGATAGAAATGGTAAACTTTCTGATATTTGAAAGACATGCTATATTACCAAAAATGAATATTATACCATATTTACATATTTGGGAATTATCTTTCAGATTTCATGTGTCCATTACTCATAGATGGATAGCATTTATCATGCATGATTACTAAGACATAAAACCTGGAGAAGGGGTGGTACATTTGTTAGGATGAGATTCACCAGATTTATCTAAATTCTCAGAAGATAAAATCTCACATGTCTCAAACAAGATAAAGTTTCTCTGTCATATAAATAAAGTCAGATATCATGAGTTTGGGGCTAATCCCAATTCCATTAAAAAGGATTTCTTAGGTTGATATATATCCAGTAACATCTTATTGGTAGAACTTTAGTCACCTTATCATTTATAGTTGCAAGTGAAAAGTGAAAGTCACTTAGTCATGTCTGCCTCTTTGTGACCCATGGACTATACAGTCCATGGAATTCTCCAGGCCAGAATACTGGAAAGGGTAGCTTTTCCCTTCTCCAGGAGATTTTCCCAATCCAGGGATTGAACCCAGGTCTCCCGCATTGCAGGTGGCTTCTTCACCAGCTGAGCCACATGGGAAGCCCAAGAATGCTGGAGTGGGTAGCCTATCCCTTCTCCAGTGGATCTTCCCAACCCAGGAATCGAACTGGGGTCTCCTGCATTGTAGGTGAATTCTTTACCAACTGAGGTAACAGGGAAGTCCAGTAACCCAGAAAATGTTGTATTTATTCTGAGTACCAAAATAAAAACTTCTATGAGATGTACTTAAGACACTCCAAAGAATAAAAATATAAAATTTATGAGGGCTCAGCTTTGACAGATCACAAAAATAAAAGCAGACAATAAATAATATAAAAATAATAAAAATACTTTATTGATTATTTAAGTACCTCTGTGGCACAGCAAATTCTAGGCATTGGGATTCCTAAGTGAAAACACACACACATGTACAATCTCTGCCTTCACGTGGCTTATATTTTAGTGGATGAAGACAGCTGTTTTGCTTGTGTGTTTGTTTTATTTTCCAGTGCTTCCAAGTGTCGGAGAAGGCAATGGCACCCGACTCCAGTACTCTCGCCTGGGAAATCCCATGGACGGAGGAGCCTCGTAGGCTGCAGTCCATGGGGTCGCTAAGAGTCGGACATGACTGAGCGATTTCACTTTCACTTTTCACTTTCATGCACTGGAGAAGGAAATGGCAACCCGCTCCAGTGTTCTTGCCTGGAGAATCCCAGGGACAGAGGAGCCTGGTGGGCTGCCATCTATGGGGTTGCACAGAGTTGGACACGACTGACGCGACTTAGCAGCAGAAGCAGCTTCCAAGTGTTGTGCTGTGCTCGGTCGCTCAGCGGTGCCTGACTCTTTATGACCCCCTAGACTATATCTCACCAGGCTCCTCTGTCCGTGGAATGTCCAGGCAAGAATATTGGAGTGTGTCCATGGAATGTCCAGACAAGAATACTGGAGTGGGCTGCCATTTCCTATTCCAATATTTTCATAGGTAGAACTACTTTACTAAAATTGAGTAATCATCCTGACTTTCTTCTGAGAAGCCTCCTGGTACTTAAGATTCCAGGTGGTTTTGTAATGATAAAGTGGCATGCATTTCCAATACTTTGGCAATAAAGCATTCAACCCCACATTCCTATTGTGTTAATGGTATCATCCTCTTGCTTACACATCTGTGTCTCTACTTTGTAGAAAAACAAGACACAAATTATTGTCTCCACAAACTTACTATAACTTCCTTCATCATTAAAAAAACAAGAAACCCAATAATTTTATTTGCTAATTCTTTTTTCATCAATAGATGGGACATTTGCAACATATTATTCCCTCCCTCATAATCTATTCTATAATAGATCCTGAGTTTTGTTGTGATGGAATTATCTGTTTAGTTTCAGCCTATGACTGTATTTTCTCTTTTGTGTGTTTATTCAATTTCAGGAATACTTATTAAGCATCAATATAAGATTTTTCCACCAATTTTGAACATTTTGTGAATCCATTGTCATCTTGCACTTTTGTCATTGTTCAGCCGTTAAGTCATGTCCAAATCTTTGCAATCCCATGGACTGTAACCCACCAGGCTCCTTCTGTGCATGGGATTTTTCAGCCACGAATACTGGAGTGGGTTGCCACTTCCTTCTCCAAGTGATCTTTCCAGATCAGAACCTGTGGCTCTTGCATTGGCAGCTGGATTCTTTACTGAAACACCAGAGAAACCCATTTTGAACTTTAACTGCATTTAAAAATAGTTACAGCTCAGAAAAACAGCTTTATAGCAACATAAAACTAAATATGAAGGGGTTTCAAAGAGCCCACCACACAGGGGCTGAAGTGTTTGCGAAGATGCTATACCTTTTTTTATCTCCACCACTTGTTTAAGGCCTTTGAAAGAAAACATGTGCCACCTTATACTCTCTGATATGAAATTCTTGTGACAAAATAATTGGTGAACATGATTTTAGCAGAAAAATAGGGGGATAAGATTTCCTGTCAAAAAATGTAATATAGCTTTTCAAAAGCAAGGAGGATAATTATATATGTTTCTCTCTGCATGTATATATACAGTATAATGCATTGTGTAATGTATTGTGAATATACATATGACAAAGTAGGTAGAAGAAAGGGTAAAATCAGATTTGTATCCATTAACTTGTAGACATATCCATTATACATTAAGTTGCTGTTGCTATTTTGTTAAGTAAGGTTCAGATGTGTTTATTTAGTATGATTATATTGACATAAAAACAAAATGTTAAAATCCAAATGTATCTTTGTACATACACACACATATATTGTGGAAACACGGAGAATTTGGTAAAAGTGTGAAAGAATGGACACATTTCCTAATGCATTAACACCTAAGGGCACCCTGTGAAAAACATTTAAGTGTTGTAATTTATGAACTGCATTTTTCCTCTTTGATGCCCTGTGAAACTAGTAAAAATATAACATTTTCAATTAACATTTAACTGCTTTTTATTTTATTTGCAGAATATGATAGAAAAGCATTCAGAGGCATAACTACTTGAGCTCTGGTATACATTTGGGATTAAATATGTTTAAAACATATTTTTCAGATTTTCAATTTGACAAAATATACTCAAAAAATACTCAGGTAGTTCCATCTGTTTCTCAGTTGTAGCTTGCTGCATTTGGCAATATTTTTAGAGGAATATTAATATGTATAAAATTTAGATTTTTATAAAATAAGTCACCCATTCACCATAAATAATATTATGCCATGCATTTTAAATTCAATTTCAGATATTCAGCTAGCTGTAACTGCCAAGATAATACTACAATCAGGCTTATTTCTAAGTTAGTAATGTGGTCCTTAGTTATAATATGCAACTGGAAAAGACTGATCCCCCAAATACCAGTCCTCACCAAGTTTTAAATTGCTACTTTAATTGGAGCAGAAAGAATTTACTTTCTGCCAGATATGTTAATATGTGCCTATGAGAAACTCTATTAACTTTCTTCATATTTTAAATGTATTCCAGTGATGGCTTATCATCTTGTAGATTCATACCAGGCATCCGCCAAGTTGGCCGAGGACTTAGTGAAGAACTACTCTCAACAGCAGCTGGCAGTGAGCAGCCATCCTCACTGTTGTGTAGACACACACACACACACACACACACATACACACACACACTCACAATCCCCTCCAAGATGTCCTTACTGCATGTAATTCAGCATTTGTAGGACATCTCAACAGCCAGCTTTGCCTTTCATTTCCCCATCTAATACTTGAGTTTCTATGTATATATAATCTCATTTCCACCAAATTCTGCATGAAGATCTGCCTAGTTTTCAAACAAGGAAATAAACAGTCTTGAGGCCTTTCGATGTCTCTCACATCATCCCCTTAATAGCCACATTTACCCACAATGGACCATCAACGCAACAAGGTTTTTCTCCAGCGTTATGGAGATACCACTGACAAAACACTGTCAATTTTATTTATTTATTTATGTATTTTTTACTTTACAATACTGTATTGGTTTTGCCATACATTGACATGAATCCGCCATGGGTGTACATGAGTTCCCAATCCTGAACCCCCCTCCCACAACCCTCCCTATACCATCTCTCTGGGTCATCCCAGTGCACCAACCCCAAGCATCCTGTATCCTGTATCGAACTTAGACTGGCGATCCATTTCTTACATGATAGTATACATGCTTCAATGCCATTCTCCCAAATCATCCTACCCTCTCCCTCTCCCACAGAGTCCAAAAGTCTGTTCTATATATCTGTGGCTCTTTTGCTGTCTTGCATACAGGGTTACTGTTACTATCTTTCTAAATTCCACGTATATGTGTTAGTATACTGTATTGGTGATTTTCTTTCTGGCTTACTTCACTCTGTATAATCAGCTCCAGTTTCATCCACCTCATTAGAACTGATTCAAATGTATTATTTTTAATGGCTGAGTAATACTTCATTGCGTATATGTACCACTGCTTTCTTATCCATTCATCTGCTGATGGACATCTAGGTTGCTTCCATGTCCTGGCTATTATAAACAGTGCTGCGATGAACATTGGGGTACACATGTCTCTTTCAATTCTGGTTTCCTCAGTGTGTATGCCCAGCAGTGGGATTGCTGGGTCATAAGGCAGTTCTATTTCCAGGTTTTTAAGGAGCCTCCACACTGTTCTCCATAGTGGCTGTACTAGTTTGCATTCCCACCAACAGTGTAAGAGGGTTCCCTTTTCTCCACACCCTCTCCAGCATTTATTGCTTGTAGACTTCTGAATCACAGCCATTCTGACTGGTATGAAATGGTACCTCATTGTGGTCTTGATTTGCATTTCTCTGATAATGAGTGATGTTGAGCATCTGTTCATGTGCTTGTTAGCCATCTGTATGTCTTC
>SJYW01001764.1:53106-132810 GCA_006410735.1 Raphicerus campestris | reverse complement strand
GAATTGATGCTTTTGAACTGTGGTGTTGGAGAAGACTCTTGAGAGTCCCTTGGACTGCAAGGAGATCCAACCAGTCCATTCTGAAGGAGATCAGCCCTGGGATTTCTTTGGAAGGAATGATGCTAAAGCTGAAACTCCAGTACTTTGGCCACCTCATGAGAAGAGTTGACTCATTGGAAAAGACTCTGATGCTGGGAGGGATTGGGGGCAGGAGGAGAAGGGGACGACAGAGGATGAGATGGCTGGATGGTATCACTGACTCAATGGACGTGAATCTGAATTAACTCCGGGAGTTGATGATGGACAGGGATGCCTGGTGTGCTGCGATCCATGGGGTCGCAGAGTTGAACAGGACTGAGACTGAACTGAACTGAACCTATTTAGTTTGATAAATTTCTTTGTCGAAGTTGGCTTTGTGTGAAATTAATATAATGATACTAGCTGTCTTCTGATGAGTGTTAGCATGGTATATATTTTCTCTTTTATTGGTATAATACCTGTGTCCTTATGCATTTAAAGTGGGCTACTTATCATATATTTGGATTTTGTTGTTTTGTCTTGTCTACTAGTGTCTGTCTTTCATTTGTGTTTTCATATCATTCACATTTAAAGTAATTATCTGTACAACTGTTGACCTCTGAGACTCCTGAACTTCTCCTTACCCCGGTAGGACCATACCAAGAAGATACAGAGGTCCCCTTTATGATACTAGGGATCATCCCCATGTATGCAGTCCTCTTGCTCTGTAAACCCTCAAACCTGAGAAAAAAGGCTTAAATTTTAAAAATGATTCTCTCTTTGCAGAAAAAGGTACTTGGCACAAATCTCTGTATTCTCCTCTACACTGGGTTTGGTAAAGCCTTAAGAGAAACTAGGGACATAAACATCACTATTCCAAGTCAAGTGGGAGAGCTTCCTAGAACTTTTAAAATAAATCAGTGAGAATAAATCTTCAAAATGTCTCTATTAATTTAAGGTTTCTGCCATCATTGCTTTACATGTGGTTAAACAGCCAACTATGCTGGGACCTACTAAACTTAATTTAGTTACTGTACATCTCACATTATCATATAGCATACTTTTTGCTCAAGTAACTTGGCAGAAATTTGATTTCTAGACTCCCTAACCTGGGCACAAGTACAGACATTCCCTGTAACCATCCACCACATTCTTTTCTTCAGTACTTGATTCAATGTCTTTCTTCATCTCAGAGTTGCACCTGATGACCATACTTCAATGTCTCAGCCAATCTCACTGCAAAGCAGGTACACAATGTAATTTAGCAATAAGTGTGAACTTTTCTTGCTTTAGATGTTTCTTGCTTCATATATTGTCTAACAAGATAGGTGGCTTGTTTATAAGAACAAAATTGGTATAACCCTTTCATTACTTTTATATAAAAGTCATGTGCTTAGCTTCCAGAGCAGAATAAAGCATGCTGTCTTTGACCAGTACTGCTATAAAAGGAAAAGGAAAATCCAGCAAGGAAAAAATCTATTTTGAAAGGTAAAGAGATGCTTATATCTGAGGGAGATAGGATGCTAATATGTATATACTGGAGAATGCTCCTGGATTCCCAACAAGGAAGCATTAGATAACCCCAGAAAGGGCAGATTCAGTGTAGTAGTAGAGTGAAGGTAGATTATAAAAGACAGAGGAATGAATATGCTATGAAGCATTAGAGACACTGAATTTAGGATTGTATTTCACCTAAAAGTTTGAGTTTATAAGGATCTTTTAAGTCAGGGTGTAAATATTGAGGCAAAACTTATCTCTCCTGTTTCTTCATTTTTATATGGACTTTAAAACTTTATTTTCTGTCTTTGAATGCAACCTACCTCAATCTCTTCTTTTCAGGGTGAGCAGAGTACAATGTATGAAGAAATAATTGAGTTGAATAATGCTTTTTGTGTGAGCTGTAGTCACTGTAATGCTTTATGTTTTTCATTCTCAAAGTCTTTTGCTCATCTGCTTTTTTCTTTGAAACTCAATTATATATCTAAATTGAGAGGATCAAAAAATCTTAATACCATCATTTAATGTCAGTTTTATGGTTATAATATTTCTACATAGAGGATTTCTTCCAGGATGTCTAAATGAGTTCTTTCTCTCTCTAGACTTGATTGATAACATAGGAAATTTGAAATAGACCTCATTATATTAAACCTAGAAAAAAAAGCATTTTCATCAGCTAGCTGAATATAGAAGCATAAATAAGAGATATTTATTAAAATATATGAAACTGTATTCATAAATAAGCTACTTTGGGGTTGTGATATATTACTCATTCTTCATGATGTAATTTTTAAAAAATCTGAATCATCACCAGTAGTATCATCAGGAGTTATTTCCTCTAAACAGTCTATTAATGTGTTTTAAATTTCATATTTCATATTTCCATTATTATTCAAGTTGATTTTCTAGTATTGCTATTCAAATTGTTCTCAAAAGCATTAGAGTGAGAAAAATGAAAAATGAAAAAAGTAAACCCGTAATATCTACTTAGCTATACTGATCAAATTATCTATCTATATATAATTATATATATGTGTATGTATGTATGTATATATATATATAAAACAGAGTGAAACATTGTTTATTAAACCAAAATTACTCAGTGCCAGTTACAGACAGAGTTTGAGTAAGCTCTGGGAGATTGTGAAGGACTGGGGAGCCTGGCATGCTGCAGTCCACGGGGTCACAAAGAGTTGGACATGACTGAGCGACTGAAAAACAAACATGACATGCTGTTGATGTGCGTGAGGACTAAATGTCATCAGAATAAGATTCATTAATTGACTAATAATAGATTTTTAGTTCTTCCTGAAGATTGAGGAATAATGGCAGTCAAAGTCTGTTCCATGAAATTTGCATGATTTTGAATTAAAATACAAGCCTTAGAGCAAGTAAATTCTAACTTGTTTGGAGGCTGAAATTGAAGGCTGTAGTGTAAGTTATCAAGTATAATCATCATTCTTAAGTGCATAGTTCTTCTATGGTACATTTTGTGGATTTTTATATATTATCAAGGATTTATTTATGATAATCACTTCATTTGCATGAGCATTAAGATAATTTATTTAAATACTTAAGTCAATGAAATTCTCCAGTTATTTCATTTCATCTTGATTCTTTTCCCAGAGTTTTATCTTTAGGCAAGTATTCTTTTCCAGATNGAATTGATGCTTTTGAACTGTGGTGTTGGAGAAGACTCTTGAGAGTCCCTTGGACTGCAAGGAGATCCAACCAGTCCATTCTGAAGGAGATCAGCCCTGGGATTTCTTTGGAAGGAATGATGCTAAAGCTGAAACTCCAGTACTTTGGCCACCTCATGAGAAGAGTTGACTCATTGGAAAAGACTCTGATGCTGGGAGGGATTGGGGGCAGGAGGAGAAGGGGACGACAGAGGATGAGATGGCTGGATGGTATCACTGACTCAATGGACGTGAATCTGAATTAACTCCGGGAGTTGATGATGGACAGGGATGCCTGGTGTGCTGCGATCCATGGGGTCGCAGAGTTGAACAGGACTGAGACTGAACTGAACTGAACCTATTTAGTTTGATAAATTTCTTTGTCGAAGTTGGCTTTGTGTGAAATTAATATAATGATACTAGCTGTCTTCTGATGAGTGTTAGCATGGTATATATTTTCTCTTTTATTGGTATAATACCTGTGTCCTTATGCATTTAAAGTGGGCTACTTATCATATATTTGGATTTTGTTGTTTTGTCTTGTCTACTAGTGTCTGTCTTTCATTTGTGTTTTCATATCATTCACATTTAAAGTAATTATCTGTACAACTGTTGACCTCTGAGACTCCTGAACTTCTCCTTACCCCGGTAGGACCATACCAAGAAGATACAGAGGTCCCCTTTATGATACTAGGGATCATCCCCATGTATGCAGTCCTCTTGCTCTGTAAACCCTCAAACCTGAGAAAAAAGGCTTAAATTTTAAAAATGATTCTCTCTTTGCAGAAAAAGGTACTTGGCACAAATCTCTGTATTCTCCTCTACACTGGGTTTGGTAAAGCCTTAAGAGAAACTAGGGACATAAACATCACTATTCCAAGTCAAGTGGGAGAGCTTCCTAGAACTTTTAAAATAAATCAGTGAGAATAAATCTTCAAAATGTCTTTATTAATTTAAGGTTTCTGCCATCATTGCTTTACATGTGGTTAAACAGCCAACTATGCTGGGACCTACTAAACTTAATTTAGTTACTGTACATCTCACATTATCATATAGCATACTTTTTGCTCAAGTAACTTGGCAGAAATTTGATTTCTAGACTCCCTAACCTGGGCACAAGTACAGACATTCCCTGTAACCATCCACCACATTCTTTTCTTCAGTACTTGATTCAATGTCTTTCTTCATCTCAGAGTTGCACCTGATGACCATACTTCAATGTCTCAGCCAATCTCACTGCAAAGCAGGTACACAATGTAATTTAGCAATAAGTGTGAACTTTTCTTGCTTTAGATGTTTCTTGCTTCATATATTGTCTAACAAGATAGGTGGCTTGTTTATAAGAACAAAATTGGTATAACCCTTTCATTACTTTTATATAAAAGTCATGTGCTTAGCTTCCAGAGCAGAATAAAGCATGCTGTCTTTGACCAGTACTGCTATAAAAGGAAAAGGAAAATCCAGCAAGGAAAAAATCTATTTTGAAAGGTAAAGAGATGCTTATATCTGAGGGAGATAGGATGCTAATATGTATATACTGGAGAATGCTCCTGGATTCCCAACAAGGAAGCATTAGATAACCCCAGAAAGGGCAGATTCAGTGTAGTAGTAGAGTGAAGGTAGATTATAAAAGACAGAGGAATGAATATGCTATGAAGCATTAGAGACACTGAATTTAGGATTGTATTTCACCTAAAAGTTTGAGTTTATAAGGATCTTTTAAGTCAGGGTGTAAATATTGAGGCAAAACTTATCTCTCCTGTTTCTTCATTTTTATATGGACTTTAAAACTTTATTTTCTGTCTTTGAATGCAATCTACCTCAATCTCTTCTTTTCAGGGTGAGCAGAGTACAATGTATGAAGAAATAATTGAGTTGAATAATGCTTTTTGTGTGAGCTGTAGTCACTGTAATGCTTTATGTTTTTCATTCTCAAAGTCTTTTGCTCATCTGCTTTTTTCTTTGAAACTCAATTATATATCTAAATTGAGAGGATCAAAAAATCTTAATACCATCATTTAATGTCAGTTTTATGGTTATAATATTTCTACATAGAGGATTTCTTCTAGGATGTCTAAATGAGTTCTTTCTCTCTCTAGACTTGATTGATAACATAGGAAATTTGAAATAGACCTCATTATATTAAACCTAGAAAAAAAAGCATTTTCATCAGCTAGCTGAATATAGAAGCATAAATAAGAGATATTTATTAAAATATATGAAACTGTATTCATAAATAAGCTACTTTGGGGTTGTGATATATTACTCATTCTTCATGATGTAATTTTTAAAAAATCTGAATCATCACCAGTAGTATCATCAGGAGTTATTTCCTCTAAACAGTCTATTAATGTGTTTTAAATTTCATATTTCATATTTCCATTATTATTCAAGTTGATTTTCTAGTATTGCTATTCAAATTGTTCTCAAAAGCATTAGAGTGAGAAAAATGAAAAATGAAAAAAGTAAACCCGTAATATCTACTTAGCTATACTGATCAAATTATCTATCTATATATAATTATATATATGTGTATGTATGTATGTATATATATATATAAAACAGAGTGAAACATTGTTTATTAAACCAAAATTACTCAGTGCCAGTTACAGACAGAGTTTGAGTAAGCTCTGGGAGATTGTGAAGGACTGGGGAGCCTGGCATGCTGCAGTCCACGGGGTCACAAAGAGTTGGACATGACTGAGCGACTGAAAAACAAACATGACATGCTGTTGATGTGCGTGAGGACTAAATGTCATCAGAATAAGATTCATTAATTGACTAATAATAGATTTTTAGTTCTTCCTGAAGATTGAGGAATAATGGCAGTCAAAGTCTGTTCCATGAAATTTGCATGATTTTGAATTAAAATACAAGCCTTAGAGCAAGTAAATTCTAACTTGTTTGGAGGCTGAAATTGAAGGCTATAGTGTAAGTTATCAAGTATAATCATCATTCTTAAGTGCATAGTTCTTCTATGGTACATTTTGTGGATTTTTATATATTATCAAGGATTTATTTATGATAATCACTTCATTTGCATGAGCATTAAGATAATTTATTTAAATACTTAAGTCAATGAAATTCTCCAGTTATTTCATTTCATCTTGATTCTTTGCCCAAAGTTTTATCTTTAGGCAAGTATTCTTTTCCAGATGAGGTACTTGTTTTATAAGCATAGAGCTAACTGTCCTTATCGTTTTTCTTATTTTTTTAGCACTAATTGTGCAAATGTCACCTGAAGGAATGCTATGATATCTAAAACAGAACTAAATTCATGTTCTTCAAACATATCATTTAATAGCATGCAAATAATATATATGTATTCTGTTGATACTCTTTACTCAATATCTTACCAAGCAAAGAAAAGGACATAAGAATAAGATCTCTTAAATTTGCAATTTAAGAAATCATAATGAATATATATTGCTTTAATTTAACAACAACGAAATGTATAGGCAAAATGTTGATTCAGTTCAGTTCAGTCGCTCAGTCGTGTCTGACTCTTTGCGACCCCATGAATCACAGCATGCCAGGCCTCCTTGTCCATCACCATCTCCCGGAGTTCACTCAGACTCCCGTTCATCGAGTCAGTGATGCCATCCAGCCATCTCGTCCTCCGTCGTGCTCTTCTCCTCCTGCCCCCAATCCCTCCCAGCATCAGAGTCTTTTCCAACGAGTCAGCTCTTCGCATGAGGTAGCCAAAGGACTGGACTTTTAGTTTTAGCATCATTCCCTCTAAAGAAATCCCAAGGCTGATCTCCTTCAGAATGGACTGGTTGGATCTCCTTGCAGTCCAAGGGACTCTGAGTTTTTAAATTAAAAGATCAAAATAAAACCAGTATCTGTATGATTATAAAGGTTATGTTTATTTAATTGATTTTCCCTTTATTTTTCAGTGATATTTAACTATATAAGTGTGATTTTCCTATTGTGCTCAGAATTCAAGTTCACAATTGATCAGAGAATTTCCTGTCTATATTTTTTCCATCAAAATGTACACTTCTTTCAGTCACTGGACCAAAGAAAATCCTACTTTCTTTCATTTTCTAAGAGTCACCTAAATATCTATAGTTTTTACCCTTCTTTCTTATTTATTTTTTTATTCCAGGAAGAGAATACAAAGTCATGGAAATCATCAGTAATGCTTAAATTAAAAAGCACACATGAACACTTACAAAAATCATATGGACACAAATATTCTCACAGGTAACCAAATAATTCTGAGGCAAGTAACAAGTACTTATTGCCATTAAACTGGAAAAAAGAAATCATCAGTTTAATATAATAATCTAATGTCATTTTTCTGTTGTTGCAATGTATATTCTGAAGCTACAAGCAGTATCCTACTGCTTATTGAGAACTTTCTCAAAGGACTATTGTTTAACTACGTTATACAGCCATTTTTGGCATCCTTTCCAGCCTTAATTCGGGAGAAGGAAACAGAAACCCATTCCAACATTTTTGCCTGGAGATTCCCAGGGACAAAGGAGCCTGGTGGGCTGCTGTCTATGGGGTCGCACAGAGTCAGACATGACTGAAGCAACTTAGCAGTAGCAGCAGCAGCCAACCTTATATCATGTAGCTTTTGCCTAAGAGCATCCTGAGTTTGTTCAGACTTTTCATACCTCCCCTATATAGGCCATGCCTGGTATTACTGGTATATATATATATACCAAGTATACCAAGTATTACTGGTATATATATATATATACCAAGTGCTATGAGATTCGAGAGAGGAGAGATTATTTCTAATGGAAAAAACTTAAAATGGTATTAGAGAAGATGTAATATTTGATCCGAATGCTGAAGAAGTTATTATTTTTTCTAAATTTTGATGGGAGAAGTTAGAGAAAGAGCATTCCTATTAAAGGTGAGAAAACTGATCAAGAAATAGTGCAGTGAAAGTCTGAATATAACAGGAAATAGCAGATAGTCCAATTTGTCTAGATGACAGGATATGTCCAAGGAAAATGTCTAGAGATTTTCAGATATTTATTCAGGCTTCCCTGGTGGTTCAGACAATAAAGAATCTGCCTGCAGTACAGGAGATAGGAGTTTAGTCCCTGGGTTGGAAAGATCCCCTGCAGAAGGGAACGGCTACCTACTCCAGTAGGAGAATTCCATGGAGAGAGGATCCTGGCAGACTACAGTCCATGAGATCACAGAGAGTCAGTCTGGGCCACCACCAGGAAAAGGCCAATACTCCAGTTTGTCTAGATTACATGATATGTTCAAGGGAAATGTCTAGAGGTAAGACAGATATTTACTGGCCTTTGGTAATTTGTGAAGAAATTGGATTTTATTNCTGGGCCACCACCAGGAAAAGGCAAATACTCCAGTTTGTCTAGATTACACGATATGTTCAAGGGAAATGTCTAGAGGTAAGACAGATATTTACTGGCCTTTGGTAATTTGTGAAGAAATTGGATTTTATTTTTAAATGATTTATAATTTTTATTTATTATTTTTACTTTACAATATTGTATTGGTTTTGCCATACATCGACATGAATCCACCATGGGTGTACACGTGTTCCTCATCCTGAACCCACCTCCCACCACCTTCCCCATACCATCCCTCTGGGTCATCTCAGTGCATCAGTCCCGAGCATCCTGTATCATGCATCAATCTGAACTGATGATTCGTTTCACATATGATAATATACATGTTTCAATGTCACTCTTCCAAATTATTTTTAAGTGATTTAAAGCCTAAAGAAACAAAGTACCTATATATAGAAAACTATAAAACACTGGTGAAAGAAATCAAAGTGGACACACATATATGAAGTAATATACCGTGTTCATGGATCAGAAGAATCAATATAGTGAAAATGAGTATACTACCCAAAGCAATCTGCAGATTCANCACTTGACACACACTCACAGTGTTTGAAATCATCAAGCAACCAGATACCTTTTGTGAAGAATTTAACCTTTTTCTACATTCTATCATCAGAACTCCAGCAGAAAAATAGCATGCCATTAAAAAAAAAAGAGAGAGAGAGAGAAAATCTAAATAGGATGCTCTGCCAAAGGAACTGTATCTCCTATGTTATAATTTATTTTCCCACTGGAGGACATCAAATATTTTGTAAAGTCTGGTTTCAGTTACCTCTCATTTCTTGGGTTAGAATAATATTACATATAATTATACCATTAAGTTTATTATGAACATTGTGATGTGATAATATTTGCTAGACTGCTAGGAAAAAAAAAAAACTACTTTGACAATCCATTTTAGATTTTGGAAGAGGTTTGTTTATATCAAATAGCAATTTGTATGCCTTATGCCAAAAATTGATGCCATAACACAGGAGGGACTCTACTTCAAAAGAATACATGTTTTTATTATAAATATTAAATACTTGGTGACAGTTATAAACAAAGATCTTTAGGAATGCTTATGTAGCTCAAAATATATAAATGTAAGAAATGTTTATGAACATTTATCCCCTGATTCTTTCCATAGGCCAGCCTAAAACTACCAATATAAGCCTGCTTGAATATCTGCTTCAGTCATGTCTGACTCTTTGCAAAGATCATGGGATCTGGTCCCATCACTTCATGGGAAATAGATGGGGAAACAGTGTCAGACTTTATTTTTGGGGGCTCCAAAATCACTGCAAATGATGACTCCAGCCATGAAATTAAAAGATGTCTACTCCTTGGAAGAAAAGTTATGACCAACCTAGACAGTATAGTAAAAAGCAGAGACATTACTTTCCCAATAACAGTACATCTAGTCAAAGCTATGGTTTTTCCAATAGTCATGTATGGATGTAAGAGTTGGACTGTAAAGAAAGTTGAGCACCAAAGAATTGATTCTTTTGAACAGTGGTGTTGAAGATTCTTGAGAGTCCCTTGGACTGCAAGGAGATCCAGTCAGTCCATCTTAAAGGAAATCAGTTCTGAATGTTCATTGGAAGGACTAATGTTGAAGCTGAAACTCCAAAACTTTGCCCACTTGATCCGAAGATCTGACTCATTTGAAAAGACCCTGATGCTGGGAAAGACTGAAGGCCGGAGGAAAAGGGGATGATAGAGGATGAGATGGTTGGATAGTTATCACTGACTCAGTGGCCATGAGTTTGAGTAAACACCAGGAGTTGGTGATGGACAGGGAGGCCTGGCTTGCTGCGTTTATGGGTTTGCAAAAAGTTGGACACAACTGAGTGACTGAACTGAACTGGATATTTAAATGCTTATGATGCACTGTGCTATGTAAATGATTATTTCAAAATCATTATTAAACCAGTAAACTAATAAATTTCTAATAAGGAACATTGTCACATCAAGAAAGCAATGTGTTTATTATTAAGGAGTATATTAACATTTTGGGGACTTCCCTGGTGGCTTAGATGGTAAAGCTTCTGTCTACAGTGTGGGAGACCTGGGTTTGATCCCTGGGTCGGGAAGATCCCCTGGAGAAGGAAATGGCAATCCACTCCAGTACTATTGCCTGGAAAATTCCATGGGCAGAGGAGCCTGGTAGGCTATAGTCCATGGGGTTGCAAAGAGTCGGACATGACTGAGCAACTTTACTTTTCTTACTTTAACAGTTTTAGTTCATGAAGTCAATAAAACTTTTAAATATAGAATAATTATTTTCTTGAATTGGTGGCCTTCAAATTGTCTATATATCATTTGCTGTTCTGATATATAACAATGAATTCATGTTGGAACTACATAATCATTACAAATATTACCACAATTTCAAAAGAAGCTATTTTTCATTAAATATCTGTAGTACTGCTGACAGATACTAAGCAGTGTGTCTGTATATGTGTATGTCTATGCACATGCTTTGACACAGAGGATAAGGTAGAAATAGGAAATAAGTTTTTGCTAACAAGTAGGGGAGTTATCATAATGTACATGTTCTTTAAAAAGTACTTACAGAAACTCACTTTCCTCATCTGTAAAATAAGGATTCAAAACGGTTTCTTTGTTATGGATGTTTTGTGAGGAATAAATAAAATAATGTATATGACATGTTTGGGCTTCCCAGGTGGTGCTAGTTGCAAAGAATCTGCCACCCAGTGCAGGAGACATGAGAAATGTGAGTTCAATACCTGGGTAAGGAAGATCCATGGAGAAGGGAATGGCAGCCCACTCCAGTATTCTTGCCTGGAGATCCCATGGACAGAGGAGCTGGGCAAGCTACAGTCCATAGGTTCACAGAGAATCAGATACTGCTGGAGCTACTTAGCACATATGACACATTTAGCACAAAACCTAGTATAATAGGCATACAATTCATAATTTGTCATTTTTATCATTTCCATCTTTATATCTTTGATTAGATTCAGTTCATATATTATGAAGGAGATTCCTTGCCTACTGTGTATCTTGAGATATTTTCTTAATTTGTCATTTTCCTTCAACATTTATTAGAGTGTTTATTGCTATACAGATATTTTTAGTTTGTATGTAATCAATTCTATTTAGAGGAAAATTTTTGAAGTTTCCTTTTTGACTTCTGGTTTTGTGTCAAACTTAGAGAATTTTCTCCTATTCAATTTTATGAAAGTATTTTAAAAATATTTTCCTCTAAAATTTCTACCTTCAATATTTAATCCATTTGAGATTTATGGATGATGAGTGGTGGGTATATAATTTACTTTTCCAAATAGTGAGTCATTTGGTCCAAGCCACTAAAAGGTTACTTTATACATCCCCATAGATCTGATTTGAAATCTTTATATTATACTAAATTTCTCCCAGTACTAGGTTGTCTTCCTGAACTTTCTATTCTGTTTTGTTGACACCTTCTTTACCTCATAACCAAGCCATCAAAAATTCCTACCAATTCTGTTTCTAAAATATAACTGGGAGCTTCTCTGGTTGCTCAGTGGTTTAAAAAAAGCCACCTGCCAATGTAGAAGACATGGGTTTGTTCCCTTATCTGGGAGGATCCCATAGACCATGCGGCAGCTGGGCTCCTGCACCGCAACTACTGAGCCCCTGCTGGAGAGTCTGGGGGATGCAACTGCTGAGCCCCGCGTGCTGCAACTACTGAAGCCTGAATACCGTGCAGCCTGTGCTTCACGAGAGAGGCCAACGCTGTGGCAAGCACAGAACCCTGCAACTGCAGAGTAGCCCCTGCTCGCCACAGCTAGCGAGTCCGCACAGCCAGACATCCCGCACAGCCACAAAGACCCAGAACAGCCAGACATAAACAAATAAATACAGCTGGAATTCATTTGGATCCCACTGCCATCACTCTAGTCCGGACTACTTTTTAAAAAAATATTGGCTAAACAGAAGCTTTCTAAACAATGTCCCCCATTCTAGTCTTACCCCTCCCCATGTGTATTTTCCGCAATGCATACTGGATGATTTCAAAAAATAAAAAGTCAGGTCCCTTGCTTTAGTTGTTTCAGTGGTGTACCATTACAAGTATCAGAGTCAAACTCTTTCATACAAGGCCCTAAAGTCTAACCTCAGACTTCCTTCCTCTTTGAATTTATCTGGCAATATAGCTCTCATCCACCGAACTGGCTTTTTATGGTTTTTCAGGCAGGTTAAAACCTTTTCATTTTCAGCACAGGTTTTGCTCAACTATGGGGATTCTTTCATTAGTCTGTCATTTGACTGTTTCCTAGTTATAATTCTGGTTTCATTTCAGATGCCCTTCCCTAACTCATGCCTTCAAATCTAAATCAACATATGCTCTGAATACAAATCCTATTGACAGATTTCTCTTAAATATCCAAGACTTTTTCAGTTAATTTTAAAGATACAATTATTCCTTCTTCATAGCTGAATATTCATATTTTATGAGTGTATTGCCTTTCTACCTCACACTTAGAATACTACTCATAATATTTTCAAAGTATCAGCTTATTTTCTGAGTTAATTCTACTTCTGTGAGGAACATTTTCTCTGTTAACTTGTTCTTTTTTAAATTTGGTTGGAAATCAATTTTATTCAGCTGTTATTATCTTATAATCAAAAATTCAGGTTTAGATTAAGGAATAATATTAACAGAAGAGGGTTTCCTCAATATTGACATCAGACAGTTTTTAATTTCCCCAGAAGAACTCCCCAAAGCACTGCAGCTGACCAGAATGGGCAACAGAAGGAATCTTCCCTGTTGAGATAGTTAGGTATGAGTAGGCATCATATAAGCTTCCTTCAATGTACAGCTTAATCCTTGGGATGGTTAACTTGGGGGGTGGGGGTGGCACAAGGCATGGCATGTGAGAACTTAGTTCACTGACCAGGAATCAAACCCACACCCTCTGCACTCGAAGCATGGAGTCTCAACCACTGGATTTGCAAGGAAGTCCCATTGTGATGGTTAATTTTATGTATCAGCTTGACTAGGCTAAAGGATGCCCAAATAGCTGGTAAAACTATTTCTGAGTATATCTGTGAGGGTGCTTCTGGAAGAGATTAGCATTTGATTCAGTAGACTGAGTTAAAAGAGCCACCCTCATCAATGTGGAAGCATCATCCAATCCATTAAGATTCTGAATGGGGGTGGGGGTGGGAGGTGAATAGGTGAATTCTGTCCTTCTCTTCTTGAGGTGGGATATTCATCTTTTCCTGGCAGTGAAGCTCCTAGCTCTAGGGCCTTCAGATTCCAGTGCTCACTCTACCAGTTCCTTTGATTCTTAGGCCTTCAGATTCAAACTGAATTATACAACCAACTTTTCTGATTTTCTTGCTCACAGATAGCAGATTGTGGGATTTTTCAGCTTCCATGACTATATAAGCCAATTCTTATAGTACATCTCATTCGCAGGCATACCTTAGAGGTATTATGGGTTCAGTTCCAGACCACTATAATAAAGTCAATATTACAGTAAAGCAAGTCACACAATTTTTTTGGTTTCTCAGAGTACATAAAAGAGATATTTATATTATACTGTAGTCTATTACGTATGCAGCAATAACATTGTGCCTAAAAAAAGCAATTCATATATCTTTATATAAAAAAGTAACACACCATTATAAAGTGGTGCCCATAGNATGTCTATGCACATGCTTTGACACAGAGGATAAGGTAGAAATAGGAAATAATTTTTTGCTAACAAGTAGGGGAGTTATCATAATGTACATGTTCTTTAAAAAGTTCTTTACTTACAGAAACTCACTTTCCTCATCTGTAAAATAAGGATTCTTTGTTATGGATGTTTTGTGAGGAATAAATAAAATAATGTATATGACATGTTTGGGCTTCCCAGGTGGTGCTAGTTGCAAAGAATCTGCCACCCAGTGCAGGAGACATGAGAAATGTGAGTCCAATACCTGGGTAAGGAAGATCCATGGAGAAGGGAATGGCAGCCCACTCCAGTATTCTTGCCTGGAGATCCCATGGACAGAGGAGCTGGGCAAGCTACAGTCCATAGGTTCACAGAGAATCAGATACTGCTGGAGCTACTTAGCACATATGACACATTTAGCACAAAACCTAGTATAATAGGCATACAATTCATAATTTGTCATTTTTATCATTTCCATCTTTATATCTTTGATTAGATTCAGTTCATATATTATGAAGGAGATTCCTTGCCTACTGTGTATCTTGAGATATTTTCTTAATTTGTCATTTTCCTTCAACATTTATTAGAGTGTTTATTGCTATACAGATATTTTTAGTTTGTATGTAATCAATTCTATTTAGAGGAAAAATTTTGAAGTTTCCTTTTTGACTTCTGGTTTTGTGTCAAACTTAGAGAATTTTCTCCTATTCAATTTTATGAAAGTATTTTNCCATGTAATCTAAAACATTTTTGTTACGAATTAATTCCTGACATTTATATTAACTTCCTAAGGCTACTGTTACAAACTGCCACAAACATGGTAGCTTAAGACAACATAAATTTTGTATCTCACCGTTCTGGAGGCAAAAAGTTTTCAAATTAGAGGAGAATCCGTTTCATGCCTCTTCTATCTTCTGGTGTAGACAGCTTCCTCAGCCTGTACCCACATTGCTCCAGTCTACCTCTGTTCTCATATTACCTCCTCCTCTATGTCTTTCTTCTAATTTGGTATTTGACTTGTGTAAGAACAGGGACCACATGGATCATATAAAATGATTTTCTTGTCTCTAAATACTTAATTCCATATGCAAAGACCCTTTTTCCAAATAAGATAACATTCATAAATTCTATGGATTAAGATGTACACATATCTTTTTGAGGTCACCACATATTCGAACTTTTCTTATCTGAAGGCCAGTAATTTTCATGAGTAAACATTTTTGCACTTCTTCAGTCTCATCAGTCTGTTCCCAGGGCATCATAACAGTTGATTTGATTGTTTTATCTGCCTTTGCAGTTGCTTTTCAGGGAAAGAACTTATAGCTTCTTTGCTCTATCATGTAATAAGCAAATCTCCAAACTTTATCTTTCAGTTTTCAACTTATTTTGCATTGTTGCTAAAGTCTCTTGATGCTTAAGATAATGAAGTTTTTATTTTGATTAGTTTTTCAAGCACATATATTTAGTAGTCCAGAAATTAGGNTCTATCATGTAATAAGCAAATCTCTAAACTTTATCTTTCAGTTTTCAACTTATTTTGCATTGTTGCTAAAATCTCTTGATGCTTAAGATAATGAAGTTTTTATTTTGATTAGTTTTTCAAGCACATATATTTAGTAGTCCAGAAATTAGGTGCAATTAGATTTTTGTTTTGTTCAAATGGATAATTTGGTTTTAAATCTATGCAAATTATGAATTATATTTTATAAGATGTTTCTTATTTAAAAATCAGTTAGGTGCACTGTGTATTCTATTCAGGTGCTGAGTCATTATAAAACCNCCTTGAAACACTTAATTTGGTATATTTACATATATTAGTAATTAATTTTACCATGTTAGGTATCCTGGAGATATATATTATACCTGTCTCTTATACACATCTAGATGTGTATAAGAGACAGGTGTATTCTATTCAGGTGCTGAGTCGTTATAAAACCAAAATCCATTCATTTTAATCAGCGTTTAAACTATCTACTAGAAATCTATTTATCTATTTATTTGCTTATTTTTTATAGTTACAGCTTTGTCTAAACAGTGTTTATCTGTGACAAGACAACCTTATATGTGTTTGTCTCAGTATTATGTGTCTCAAAAATGTGATCTTACTTTGCTGGTTGAATTTAAAGAATACGACTTTTTTTGTTATAGTCAAAGTGGAAAGCAAAGAATTTTAAGATTCTAGTGCTATTCTCACATGTACTGGCTATAAACTATGAAATACCAGCGAGAAGATCAAGAAATAATAAGTCAGTAAGGTATCTCTAGGAAAATACACCAGCAAAATTAGGTGTCAGTGATGATTAGATACCTTGGTGGATATCTTAGAATGGTTTCCCAGTGGAAGTGAAAAAAAAAAAGAAAATTCTAAGGGTAGTGGAGTCTTTTTATTCACATGTTTATGGAAACACTAGTTTAATATAATTATCATGTAAAGGGAGAGAAAATTTATCTGAGAAATTGTAGAACACAATTTTTTTTAAAATTATTTTTCAATAATCATGGGCAAAAGACTGTGGTGAGATCAGAACATAACATGGTGGAGAGTGTGTGAGAATAAGGATGAGGAAGTCTTTGTCTAACAACAGGGTATAAAGTTTAATCCTAGGCACCATCAAAAGCAGACGTCTGTATCTACACAGATACAGTGCTTCTAAAGAGGAAAAAACATTTTCAAAATTAAGCGAACAAACAAACAAAAAAAGTATTATGAAAGAGTAATCCCATAGAAAAAATATAAAAACAAGTACCAAAGGAGATGATGAAGAAAACTAATATAGTCAAGGGAAATAGAAAAGTTTTCACAGTGGAAATGGGTTAAAATGGGTAGTTNTCTGTGTCTACACAGATACTGTGCTTCTAAAGAGGAAAAAAACATTTTCAAAATTAAGCAAACAAACAAACAAACAAAAGTCTTATGAAAGAGTAATCCCATAGAAAAAATATAAAAACAAGTACCAAAGTAGATGATGAAGAAAACTAATATAGTCAAGGGAAATAGAAAAGTTTTCACAGTGGAAATGGGTTAAAATGGGTAGTTTCAGTGTTTGCTTAGGGTCTGTTAATGGCGTTCAGATATTTTTTCTAATTCATTCTGAGCTTACATTACAAAATTCTTTATTATACCTACAATAAACTTTTCCTAAATGCTATTCATGGTTTATGTCTGAATTCAAATACCATCTCTGTAAAATTTCAATATGCTAGCCTAAAAGAATTTAACCCATCTTATCTTCTCTCTCCTTTTCAGCCTTATCTTCCCCTCCCCCCNCTACAATAAACTTTTCCTAAATGCTATTCATGGTTTATGTCTGAATTCAAATACCATCTCTGTAAAATTTCAATATGCTAGCCTAAAAGAATTTAACCCATCTTATCTTCTCTCTCCTTTTCAGCTTTATCTTCCCCCCTCTTTTTTTTTTGCCATATAAACTGTGATTCTGCCTAATTTATTGCTTGCTATTCCTCACTGTCTCTGTCATCTTCCCTTTCCATAAGCTATGCCAAATTTATGGAGTTTTCTTCCTCTGCTTCTCCTCGATTCTTTAGCCCTTCAAATCTTTTCAATTTATTTAAGACTTGTATTAATTGGTAAGATCTGTTTGGAAAAAAAAAACAGTCATTGGGGGTTTAAATAGTGAGAGAAATGGGGCTAATATTCTTTATTAAAAGAAAATGAAAAACTTCAGGGAAGTTTATATATTCTAATTGGAAGAGAAACAGTATTCACAGAAATGGATACATAAATATTCAATATAATAAAGCATAGTATAATTTTGGTTAAGAAAAAGTGGTATAAAGAAATAAAAGATGGTAATAGGTGATAATAGAGCTGAGTAATATGATTGAAAGAAACTCAGACACAGGACAGACAAAGGCTGATCAGCTCATCTTGGTTAAAGTGATAATATTTGAATCAAGGCATTATTTTTAAATAGGAGCCAGCCAAGCTAAAACTGGTAGTGCANTTATACACATCTTAATAGAGCTGAGTAATATGATTGAAAGAAACTCAGACACAGGACAGACAAAGGCTGATCAGCTCATCTTGGTTAAAGTGATAATATTTGAATCAAGGCATTATTTTTAAATAGGAGCCAGCCAAGCTAAAACTGGTAGTGCAGGTGGGAGTGGGAAACATTCCAGACAGAGATTACAGCAGTTGCAAAGACGCTGACATGGGAACAAAACTGACCTGTTTCAGTATCAGAAAGAAGATATATACTATTAGAACATAATATGGGCAGGGGGGTGGGGGTGGGGGGAATAGCAGAAAATGAATTCAGACAGATAGGGAGATACTATATCTTCTAAAATGTGTTCAGGATGGTCACAAACTAGATGTAGATGCACAGGAGTTAATTTGTTTTCCAACACCATATAGAAAGAAAAAACAAAACTTCATAATTATTTGTTGATATCATATCTTCTATTTAGTGCACACTGCTATCATCTTACAAGGGTTTCAAGGTATTTAGCAGATGATCTCCTTGAGACTGAGGGCCATATCCCTCATTCATGTATCCTTGAAACACTTAATTTGGTATATTTACATATATTAGTAATTAATTTTACCATGTTAGGTATCCTGGAGATATATATTATACTACTTTTTAAATAATTTTTGCTGGATTAACTGGCATGAGTTGTTATTTTTTAGCAAGTCGTTTTTCAGTGAACAGGTTTNGATCTGCTTGAGACTGAGGGCCATATCCCTCATTTATGTATCCTTGAAACACTTAATTTGGTATATTTACATATATTAGTAATTAATTTTACCATGTTAGGTATCCTGGAGATATATATTATACTACTTTTTAAATAATTTTTGCTGGATTAACTGGCATGAGTTGTTATTTTTTAGCAAGTCGTTTTTCAGTGAACAGGTTTTTAACTATTATTTGTCATTCTTTGTTTACTTTAAAGAATACTTGAGATTCTTATACGTGACCCTGATATAATAGTATCCAAGGACAAATTAGACTTACAGAAGTATGGGACTTTATCTCATCAAGCTTCAATAGTTTACTTACTTTAGAGTAAGGAAATTTTAGCAAAGTTAGTAAATTCAAATGGAAACTTACATATTGCAACTTCTATAAAGTTAAGTAAAAGAAACAGAGTAGTTAATATCACAAATGCAATTAATCAGATATGAAGAAATACAGGGAGACTGGATTATTGCATTCCAGGAACTTGCTTACATTTCAGAGATGAGGTAAATCAATGATGTGGGAAATAAACTCTATAGCCCTTGTCTTTAGTGTTCAGTGTCTTTGCCCCAGTGCTTAAGATGTAACAATAAGAAAACTGCTATATTCTTGAAAGAAGCTAAATTAGTATTTGAAAGGTTCTACTGCAAGGCAAGTAAAGTTGACAGAGTTATATATGAGAGACATTAAGCTAAATGCATTTAATAAACATGGAAAATTTAAGAACAGAGTGATAGTATTTTATTCCAGCCTGGTCACACAGGAGATGACCAGGGAGAGGGAACATTGACATTCTAGGTATCAGTGAACTAAGGTGGATTGCAATGGATGAATTTAAATGACCATTATATCTACTACTGTGGGCAGGAATCCCTTAGAAGAAACGGAGTAGCCATCATAGTCAACAAAGAGTCCAAAATGCAGTACTTGGATGCAATGTCATAAACGACAGAATGATCTCTGTTCATTTCCAAGGCAAACTATTCAATGTCACAGTAATTGAAGTCTATGCCCCAAGCAGTAATGCTGAAGAAGCTGAAANTAGGTATCAGTGAACTAAGGTGGATTGCAATGGATGAATTTAAATGACCATTATATCTACTACTGTGGGCAGGAATCCCTTGGAAGAAACGGAGTAGCCATCATAGTCAACAAAGAGTCCAAAATGCAGTACTTAGATGCAATGTCATAAACGACAGAATGATCTCTGTTCATTTCCAAGGCAAACTATTCATTGTCACAGTAATTGAAGTCTATGCCCCAAGCAGTAATGCTGAAGAAGCTGAAATTGAACAGTTCTATGAAGACGTACAAGACCTTCTAGAACTAATACCCCCAAAAGATGTCCTTTTCATTATAGGGGACTGGAATGCAAAAGTAGGAAGTCAAGAAACACCTGGAGTAACAGGCAACTTTGGTCTTAGAGTACAGAATGAAGCAAGGCAAAGGCTAATAGAGTTCTGCCAAGAGAACACACTGGTCATAGCAAATACACTCTTCCAGCAACACAAGAGAGGACTCTACACGTGGCCATCACCAGATAATTGACATCAAAATAAAATTGATTATATTCTTTGCAGCCAAAGATAGAGAAGCTCTATTCAGTCAGCAAAAAAAAAAAAAAAAAGACCAGGAGCTGACTGTGGCTGTGGCTTGGATCATGAACTCCTTAATGCCAAATTCAGACTGAAATTGAAGAAAGTGGAGAAAACCACTAGACCATTCAGGTATGACCTAAATCAAATCCGTTATGATTATACAGGGGAAATAACAAAGATATTTAAGGGACTAGATCTGACAGAGTGCCTCTTGAACTATGAATGGAGGTTCGTGACATTGTACAAGAGATAGGAATCAAGACCATTCCCAAGAAAAAGAAATGCAAAAAAGAAAAATAGCTGTCTGAGGAGGCCTTACAAAGAGTTGTGAAAAGATGGGAAATGAAAAGCCAATAAGAAAAGGAAAGATATACCCATTTGAATGCAGAGTTGCACAGAATAATAAGAAAAGATAAGAAAGCCTTCCTCAGTGATCAGTGCAAAGACATAGAGGAAAACAATAGAATGGGAAAGACTAGAGATCTCTTCAAGAAAATTAGAGATACCAAGGGAACATTTCATGCAAAGATGGGCTCAATAAAGGACAGATATTGTATGGACCTAACAGAAGCAGAAGATATTAAGAAAAGGTGGCAAAAATACACAGAAGAACTGTACAAAAAAGAACTTCATGACCCAGATAATCACGATGGTGTGATCACTCACCTAAAGACAGACATCCTGGAGTGTGAAGTCAAGTGAGCCTTAGGAAGCATCACGACAAACAAAGCTAGTGGAGGTGATGAAATTTCAGTTGACCTCTTTCAAATCCTGAAAGATGATGCTGTGAAAGTGCTGCACTCCATATGCCACCAAATTTGGAAAACTCAGCAGTGGCCACAGGACTGGAAAAGGTCAGCTTTCATTCCAATTCCAAAGAAAGCCAATGCCAAAGAATGCTCAGACTACCGCACAACTGCACTCATCTCACACGCTAGTAAATAATGCTTAAAATTCTCCAAGCCAGGCTTCAGCAATATGCGAACCATAAACTTCCAGATGTTCAAGCTGGTTTTAGAAAAGGCAGAGGAAACAGAGATCAAATTGCCAACATCCGCTGGATCATGGAAAAAGCAAGAGAGTTATTGAAAAACATCTAATTCTGCTTTATTGACTATACCAAAGACTTTGACTGTTTGGATCACAACAAACTACAGAAACTTCTTTAAGATATGGGCATACCGGACCACCTGACCTGCCTCTTAAGAAACCTATATGCATGTCAGGAAGCAACAGTTAGAACTGGACATGGAACAATAGACTGGTTCCACATCGGGAAAGGAGTATGTCAAGACTGCATATTGTCACCTTGCTTATTTATCTATATGCAGAGTACATCATGAGAAAAGCTGGGCTGGATGAAGCACAAGCTGGAATCAAGATTGCTGGGAGAAATATCAATAACCTGATATATGCAAATGACACCACCCTTATGGCAGAAAGGGAAGAAGAAATAGCCTCTTGATGAAAGTGAAAGAGGAGAGTGAAAAAGTTGGCTTAATGATCAACATTTAGAAAACTAAGATCATGGCACCCAGTCCCATTACTTCATGGCAGATAGATGGGAAAACAGTGGGAACAGTGGCAGATTTTATTTTTCTGGGCTCCAAAATCACTGCAGATGGTGATTACAGCCGTGAAATTAAAAGACACTTACTCCTTGGAAAGAAAGTTATGACCAACCTAGATAGCATAATCAAAAGCAGGGACATTACTTTGCCAAGAAAATTCTGTCTAGTGAAGGCTATGGTTTTTCCAGTAGTCATGTATGGATGTGAGAGTTGGACCATGAAGAAAGCTGAGCACTGAAGAATTGATGCTTTTGATTGCAAGGAGATCCAACCAGTCCATCCTGAGGGAGATCAGTCCCGGGTGTTCATCAGGAGAACTAATGCTGAGGCTAAAACTCCAGTACTTTGGCGACCTGATGTGAAGATCTGACTTCTGACTCATTTGAAAAGACCCTGATGATGGGAAAGATTGAGGACAGGAGGAGAAGGGGATGACAGAGAATGAGATGGTTGCATGGTTCATCAATTTGATGAATATGGATTTGGGTGGACTCCAGGAGTTGGTGGTGGACAGGGAAGCCTGGTGTGCTGTAGTTCATGGGGTTGCAAAGAGTCGGACATGACTGAGCAGCTGAACTGAACTGAACTGAATTGAAGTCTGTATATCAACTATGTGGGCTTCAGTGTGCAGTATGTTATTCTGTGGTGGCTCATGAAACTTTGCTCTTTGTTTCACTGTGAATAATGTGAAATATATCACCTTNTATGTTATTCTGTGGTGGCTCATGAAACTTTGCTCTTTGTTTCACTGTGAATAATGTGAAATATATCACCTTTAATAAAGTGAGCTCTTTAAGTAAGCTTGATCCTTTCTTGTGTTAAACAGAAAATTGTTTCTGTACAATAACATGTAGATTCTCAAAAGAATACAAAACGAAAGCAAGTCCTATCTTTAGTTTTGTTGGCATGCTGTCTGTCAGAGTATCTTAATTTTAGACAACCACCGATCACCAAGGAAACTTACAGCTTTAGTAAGGATTTTTAAAACAAAACCAAGGAATTGTGAATGGCAAGTATATGTTTCTATATGTTTCTTTTGCAGTGAATGAAGTAAATAACATTCCTCTCTAAATTATAAAAATCTGCCAGAGTCAATTGTTCTAAGGAAACATGTCTTTGTTTCTAAATATTTACTTTTGAAAAGTCCTGTGTAGTCNGTTTCTTTTAGTACTAATTATGGCTCCTTTTGCTATACAATAAGGACCTTGTTCTTTATCCTCTCTATGTGTAAGTTTGTATCTGTTATGCTAATCCCAAACCCCTAATTTATCCCTCCTCCACCCCATTTTCTCTTAGGCAACATTACATTTGTTATCTGTGAGTCTGTTCCTGTTTTGTAAATAAGTTCACTTGTGAAATTTTTCATATACCAGATATGTGATATCATATGATATTTGTCTCTGTCTTACTTTCACTCAGTATAATAGTCTATGCTGTTGCTGCTGCTAAGTCACTTCAGTCATGTCCGACTCTGTGCAACCCCATAGATGGCGACCCATCAGGCTCTGCCGTTCCTGGGATTCTTCAGGCAAGAACACTGGAATGGGTTTCCATTTCCTTCTCCAATGCAGGAAAGTGAAAAGGGAAAATGAAGTTGCTCAGTCGTGTCTGACTCTTTGCAACCCCATGAACCACAGCACGCCAGGCCTCCTTGTCTGTCACCAACTCCCAGAATCCACCCAAACCTGCGTCTACTGAGTCGGTGATGCCATCCAACCATCTCATCCTCTGTTGTCCCCTTCTCCTGACCTCAGTCTTTCCCAGAATCAGGGTCTGTTCAAATGAGTCAGTGTTGTTCACAGCAAATTGTTGAAAATTCTTTGAAATGGGCATACCAGACCACCTTACCTGCCTTCCGCTAAATCAATATGCAGGTCAAGAAGCAGCAATTAGAACTGGACATAGAATGGTTGAGTGGTTTAAAATTGGTAAAGGATTACAACAAAGGTGTATATTGTCACCCTGCATATTTAACTTAAATGCAGAGTATATCATGTGAAATGCCAGGCTGGATGAAGCACAAGCTGGAATCAAGATTGCTGGGGGAAATATCAATAACCTTAGGTATGCAGACAACACCAACCTAATGGAAGAATGTGAAAAGGAACTAAAGAGCCACTTGATGAAGGTGAATGAAGAGAGTGAAAAGCTATCTTAAAACTCAACATTCAAATAGCAAAGATCGTGGCATCCAATCCAATCACTTCATTGCAAATAGATGGGGAAGAAATAGAAACAGTGACATACAGACTTTATTTTCTTAGGCTTCAAAACCACTATAGACAGAGACTGCAGCAATGATATTAAAAGAAAAGCTGTAACAAATCTACATAGCGTATTAAAGAGCAGAGACATCACTTTGTTGACAAAGGTATGTATAGTCAAAGCTACGGTTTTTCCAATAGTCATGTATGGGTGTAAGAGTTATACCATAAAGAAACCTGAGTGCTGAAGAATTGATACTTCTAAACTGTGGTGCTGAGAAGACTTGAGAGTCCCCTGGACAGCAAGGATATCAAACCAGTCAATTGTAAAGAAAACCAAGCTTGAATATTCATTGGAAGTACCAATGACGAAGCTGAAACTGCAATAATTTGGCCACCTCATGCAAAGAGCTGACTCATTGGAAAAGACCCTGATTCTGGGAAAGACTGAAGGCAGGAGAAGAAGGGCATGACAGAGCATAAGATGGTTGGATGGCATCACTGACACAATGGACATGAGTTTGAGCAAACACTGGGAGATAGTGAAGAACAGGGAAGCCTGATGTGCTTCAGTCCATGGGGTCTCCAAGAGCTGGACACAACTGAGTAACTGAACAACAACAATAAAAGAAGTCATTCAAAGTGTAATATAGACCAATGGATTTTAATACAACAGCAACAAACTGTCTTTGATGTGATTTCAGTTTCCACATTGCAAGTGACCATTCAGAAACTGTATATAATGAGTGAGTGTTTAGTATCAAAGTAGAATATCTATAATCATCTGTAAAGTGTATATGTGTGTGAAGCTGGATTTATTTCATATATTGCAAGCAAAATAAAAAGTAAAACATAATAAGTAACAAAACAGATATGGAAATATATTAAGCAAGATATTAAAGAATCCTTTTAAAAATAAAAATCAATGACATTTTCCTCATTAAATTTTTGTGGGTTTGGAACATATAATTATTAAAATGTAATAAATTTATTATTGTCATGTTTAAATGAATTAATATATAAATATCTTCCAAATGTTACTGTTTTATCTTTGACATAGTAACTAACAACATATGTACNATTTCAATTATATATATATATATATATATATATATATATATATATATAAAATTTGAAAGCATGCTTATTTTTTTCAATTGAAATATAGTTTCTTTTGGGGGGAGGAGAGGAGGCTTCCCTGATAGCTCAGTTGGTAAAGAATCTGCCTGCAATGAAGGAGACCCCAGTTCAATTCCTGGGTCAGGAAGATCTGCTGGAGAAGGGAAAGGCTACCCACTTTAGTATTCTTGGGCTTCCCTTGTGGCTCAACTGGTAAAGAATCTGCCTGCAATGCAGGAGACCTGGATTTGATCCCTGGGTTGGGCAGATCCCCTGAAAAAGGGGACGACTACCCACTCCAGTATTCTGGCCTAAAGAATTACATGGACTGTACAGGCCTTGGGGTTGCAAAGAGTCGGATATTACTGATTGACTTTCACTTTCACTTTTCATAGTTGATTTACAATGTTATATTAGTTATGTTAGTTTCTAGTATATAGCAAAGTGATATATACACTGTACATATAAATATACAATACATATTTATATGTTATATACATATTATATATATGTTGTATATATGTTATGTATATTATAAATATATAACATATATCTATATATAATAAATATATATATTATTTCCATTATAGTTTCTTTTAGTACTAATTATGGCTCCTTTTGCTATACAATAAGGACCTTGTTCTTTATCCTCTCTATGTGTAAGTTTGTATCTGTTATGCTAATCCCAAACCCCTAATTTATCCCTCCTCCACCCCATTTTCTCTTAGGCAACATTAAATTTGTTATCTGTGAGTCTGTTCCTGTTTTGTAAATAAGTTCACTTGTATCATTTTTCATATTCCAGATATATGATATCATATGATATTTGTCTCTGTCTTACTTTCACTCAGTATAATAGTCTATGCTGTTGCTGCTGCTAAGTCACTTCAGTCATGTCCGACTCTGTGCAACCCCATAGATGGCGACCCATCAGGCTCTGCCATTCCTGGGATTCTTCAGGCAAGAACACTGGAATGGGTTTCCATTTCCTTCTCCAATGCAGGAAAGTGAAAAGGGAAAATGAAGTTGCTCAGTCGTGTCTGACTCTTTGCAACCCCATGAACCACAGCACGCCAGGCCTCCTTGTCTGTCACCAACTCCCAGAATCCACCCAAACCTGCGTCTACTGAGTCGGTGATGCCATCCAACCATCTCATCCTCTGTTGTCCCCTTCTCCTGACCTCAGTCTTTCCCAGAATCAGGGTCTGTTCAAATGAGTCAGTGTTGTTCACAGCAAATTGTTGAAAATTCTTTGAAATGGGCATACCAGACCACCTTACCTGCCTTCCGCTAAATCAATATGCAGGTCAAGAAGCAGCAATTAGAACTGGACATAGAATGGTTGAGTGGTTTAAAATTGGTAAAGGATTACAACAAAGGTGTATATTGTCACCCTGCATATTTAACTTAAATGCAGAGTATATCATGTGAAATGCCAGGCTGGATGAAGCACAAGCTGGAATCAAGATTGCTGGGGGAAATATCAATAACCTTAGGTATGCAGACAACACCAACCTAATGGAAGAATGTGAAAAGGAACTAAAGAGCCACTTGATGAAGGTGAATGAAGAGAGTGAAAAGCTATCTTAAAACTCAACATTCAAATAGCAAAGATCGTGGCATCCAATCCAATCACTTCATTGCAAATAGATGGGGAAGAAATAGAAACAGTGACATACAGACTTTATTTTCTTAGGCTTCAAAACCACTATAGACAGAGACTGCAGCAATGATATTAAAAGAAAAGCTGTAACAAATCTACATAGCGTATTAAAGAGCAGAGACATCACTTTGTTGACAAAGGTATGTATAGTCAAAGCTACGGTTTTTCCAATAGTCATGTATGGGTGTAAGAGTTATACCATAAAGAAACCTGAGTGCTGAAGAATTGATACTTCTAAACTGTGGTGCTGAGAAGACTTGAGAGTCCCCTGGACAGCAAGGATATCAAACCAGTCAATTGTAAAGAAAACCAAGCTTGAATATTCATTGGAAGTACCAATGACGAAGCTGAAACTGCAATAATTTGGCCACCTCATGCAAAGAGCTGACTCATTGGAAAAGACCCTGATTCTGGGAAAGACTGAAGGCAGGAGAAGAAGGGCATGACAGAGCATAAGATGGTTGGATGGCATCACTGACACAATGGACATGAGTTTGAGCAAACACTGGGAGATAGTGAAGAACAGGGAAGCCTGATGTGCTTCAGTCCATGGGGTCTCCAAGAGCTGGACACAACTGAGTAACTGAACAACAACAATAAAAGAAGTCATTCAAAGTGTAATATAGACCAATGGATTTTAATACAACAGCAACAAACTGTCTTTGATGTGATTTCAGTTTCCACATTGCAAGTGACCATTCAGAAACTGTATATAATGAGTGAGTGTTTAGTATCAAAGTAGAATATCTATAATCATCTGTAAAGTGTATATGTGTGTGAAGCTGGATTTATTTCATATATTGCAAGCAAAATAAAAAGTAAAACATAATAAGTAACAAAACAGATATGGAAATATATTAAGCAAGATATTAAAGAATCCTTTTAAAAATAAAAATCAATGACATTTTCCTCATTAAATTTTTGTGGGTTTGGAACATATAATTATTAAAATGTAATAAATTTATTATTGTCATGTTTAAATGAATTAATATATAAATATCTTCCAAATGTTACTGTTTTATCTTTGACATAGTAACTAACAACATATGTACTACACATAAACGAAGATGTTTTGGGACTCTCAATCATCCTACTAGTGTAAAGGAGTCTTGACACCCACAACTTTGAAAACTGTTGAATGAAAGAATGCTATATAACTTATCTAAAGACACACAGTAATAAACATTGGTCTGTCTCTTCAAACCCTGTATTTTTCTTCACCAATTGTTTATAATTGAGTAAAAGAATGAGATATTTGAAAATATGCCCTAAAGTTGAAAATTAAGTTACATATCCTTTATTTATGCCGTTTATTAGAATACATGGTCTGTGAGGTGTTTTTGGTTACTTTGTAACCTTATTAGTTAGTACCTAGAAATATTCTAGATATTCAATAATTGCTTTATAAGTAAACAAGTACTAAGAATATACACCAGAGAGGTTGAAAACACAATAACAAATCACAGATAAGGTAACATGTATATTCTCACTATTGGATATTTCCTTCCATTTTTTTTCTTTCTTAAGACTTTACTACTTTACTTGGGTCCCTTTTTCTGGCAACTCAGTTCCATCCTTTCTTGATTATACTCTTTTTATCTAGTCAGTTCCAGGGTCCCTAAGTCTTGTTAACCCAACCTCTAACCAGTTAATCAAAATCCATATAACAAAATTACTATAATATCAGTAATATTTTGCTATTGTTAGCCAAGTGCCTTTTATCTGGGCTTGCCATTCATGATCAAAATCACTATATAAAGTGTTTTTTTTTTGGGGGGGGGTGAAAAGAGTAGCCAACCTTTATCATATCATAAAACATAGAGTTTTATCTATAAGGAATGAGGATCATTTGACATTTTAATTAAAGGTGTGACATCATGTAATATATCTTATACAAAAACAATGGGCAGCATTTGGAATGAAAGACTGGAAACAGATTTCTTAGGAAGCTATTGCAGTAAAAAGGAAGATTAAAAATGTGAAATAAAGCAAAAGCAATTAGCTTGAAGTTAAAGGAGAAAGATTCTAGAAACATGCAAGAGACTGTAATTATATGTGAGATAAGGAAAAACTTAGGAATACTGAAATAATGTATTCACTTTCTAAGAGAATAAAAAATTTTAAACTTGAGATAATGGGTACAAGGGGAAAAAGGTGTGTAAAAGAAAAAAAAATAGTTTGGAAATCTTGACATCAGGTGCCTGTGAAGCAGTGCAATGAAGATGTTTAGGTAGCATTTAGAAATATCTGGTAATGACTTTGAGGAGAAAGACCAGGGAAAGAAACTTGACAATCACATATTATAGGTGAAGTAGGAGCCAATAAGAAGGGTGAAATCAATTAATAAAGCAGAGAATGAGCCGTTAAAGTCTCTATGGGTAGACACCTATGGCTCAATTATCTCAAATATTTTTGGAATGTTAAATAGGACAAAGTAATATACTTTATAAAACAAAACTGAATAGGGACATTCTTTGCATCATCTATCCATAAATAAAAATATATGGATTTTTAAAATAAAATAAACTAAGAAAATTTTTGCTTATCACACTCCATGGCTCATAATTGAATCATAAAAGGACTGCATACTGTATATTCAGTAGGAAAATATTTATAATATTAGACTAAATATAAGATTGAATCTTAAAATGCTAAGTGATATGAGTATGTAATACTATGATTACATAGTATGAAAATGTCATCACATAAATAACTGTTGGGAAGCAGAAAATAATATTTAAATATAGACTCAATTACCAGATTGTCTGGCTTTGAATACAAGTTTTGACAATATTTTTGATGTGAGTGTGTGTTTCACTATTTCTTTGAGTCTCAGTTTCCTCTTTCATGAATTGAGAATAATAATAGGGTCCCTCTCTCTTGTAGAGAGCTTTAAATCTGATAATTTGTGTTTTTAAAACATTACTAGCAATTTGGAACTGGATGTAATTTTTAATTTTGATTAGGGAAGAAAATAGAGAAAATAAATAGNCTCAGTTTCCTCTTTCATGAATTGAGAATAATAATAGGGTCCCTCTCTCTTGTAGAGAGCTTTAAATCTGATAATTTGTGTTTTTAAAACATTACTAGCAATTTGGAACTGGATGTAATTTTTAATTTTGATTAGGGAAGAAAATAGAGAAAATAAATAGCTATTTTTGGATGGTTGAATACTATTTCTTGAGGGAGCAGACACCGTGGCCAATCTCTATTAGTTTAATTTCTGCATCCTGGGCAAAGTTACTTAATTTCTCTCAGCATATAATAAATAAATAACAGCAGCACTTACCCAATAAGAGTGCTGTAAACATTGAAGAAGATAAAGCCTGGAATAGTGCTTTTACATATTTAGAAGACAAATTTTGTATCTTAATGTTCATAAATTCTATTATTACTGTTGAAGGGTCATTTTATTCATTTCTTATTTAATATGCTATTCCCGAAATACGAATTCAAAATAGAGAAATATCCAGCAAAATCTGTATTGATCTGAGCTTTCTTGATCTTCAAAAATAACTGCTCCTTTTTACATAATTTCATTACTCAACAAAAATAGTATATAATTATTACATAATATTGTGCAGTGATATTTAAGCTTACTTTGTGAATGTGTTAAAATATATGTGAATACCCATTCTTAACCTTAGGAGATCACAGACCATTTATTTTCATATTCTTGACATTTTGTGCATTATATTTTGACTTTTAATATTTATGAGTTCTGTGACAGAAAGTAAGCACATACCATCTTAAAACTGAGAGTGAATACTCAAGAAAATGCAGTCTTGGAGTTATATAATCTTAAGGTCAAGCAATATAAGCTCCTCACAATTTTCACACTTGAATAAAAAATAGGAAAAGAAATGTCAAGGGTAACCAAGGAAATTCACAACTACATGTAATAAACTAAATCCTTCAGAAACTAAGGAGTAAAACTAAGGTGCAAAAAGGAAATCAATTCAAAATACAAATACACCTGTGATTGTACAAAACGACTCTATAATTTTTTTGTGTGTTTTTACTATTGTTTGTTTGTTTGTTTAAAAAAAATTAAGGCACTCTACTGGTGTATCGTGCGTCTCAAGTGCTTATCCTTCCCTCTATAGTAATATGAACTATATCATTTCCTGAAGAATATATACAAATGTTATCATGACAGAACAAGTTCCTTTCAGAAATTCCAGGTCAAAATCATAATGTTCTGAAAATGTAATGAGATGACATACCTAAACACTTACCAACTGTAGTATGCTGCTGCTGCTAAGTCGCTTCAGTCTTGTCTGACTCTGTGCGACCCCATAGATGGCAGCATGCTAGACTCCCCCATCTGTGGGATTCTCCAGGCAAGAACAATGGAGTCGGTTGCCATGTCCTTCTCCAATGCAGGAAAGTGAAAAGTGAAAGTGAAGTCACCCAGTCGTGTCCAACTCTTGGCGACCCCATGGACTGCAGCCTACCANTAAGACATGACAACTCTTCTATTTGTATGTGACAAACCATCTACTTTCATCTTCTCGAGGTTACTTGAATTTGTTGTTGTTCAATCATGAAGTCACATCCGACTCTTTGCAACCCAATGGATCCCTGTCCTTCATTATATCCCAGAGTTTGTTCAGACTCATGTCCATTGAGTTGCCATGCTATCTAACCATCTAATGCTCTGCCACCCACTTCTGGTTTTGCCTTAATCTTTGCCAGCATCAGAGTCTTTTCCAGTGAGTCAGCTCTTCAAATCAGGTGGCCAAAATATTGGAGCTTCAGCCTCAGCATCAGTCCTTCAATGACTATTTCCTTTAGGGTGGATTGGTTTGAATTAATTGCAGTCCAAGGGACTCTTGAGAGTCTCCTCCAGCACCACAATTTGAAAACATCAATTCTTTGGCCCTCAGCCTTTTTCATGGTTCAAATCTCATATCCATACGTGACTACTGGAAAAACCATAGTTTGACTAAATGGACTTTGGTTGGCAAAGTGATGTCTCTGCTTTTTAATACGCTGTAGAGGTCTGTCATAGCTTTCCTTCCAAGGAGTGAGCATCTTTTAATTTCACACTGCAGTCACCATCTGCTGTGATTTGGAGCCAAGAAAATAAAAGCTGTCACTGTTTCTGCTTCTTCCCTTTCTATTTGCCGTGAAGCAATGGGGCAAGATGCCATGATCTTAGTTTTTTGAATGTTGAATTTTAAACCAGCCTTTTCACTCTTCTCTNATTTGGAGCCAAGAAAATAAAAGCTGTCACTGTTTCTGCTTCTTCCCTTTCTATTTGCCGTGAAGCAATGGGGCAAGATGCCATGATCTTAGTTTTTTGAATGTTGAATTTTAAACCAGCCTTTTCACTCTTCTCTTAAACCCTCATCAAGATGCCCTTTAGTTCCTCTTCACTTTCTGTCATTAGAGTGGTATCATCTGCATATCAGAGGTTTTTTATATTTGTCTCAATAATCTTGATTCCTGCTGTGATTCATTCAGCCTGTAATTCCCATGATGTACTCTGTGTATAAGTTAAACAAATTTTCCCCTCATGAACTTTTCACTTACCATCTTTGATTTGGTCAGTTATTGCTCAGAAGTAGTATCATTATTTCAGTTCATTCAGGGCTTTGCTCAAAGTTCATGCAGTCTCTTTTACCTTACTCTTCTCTGTCAATCTATTTACATACTACTGCTTGATGTGTATTAACGTCAGGTTAATGAGCAAAAGTACTCTTTTTTATTCCAAGTTATATTCCGAGTTTTATTTCCCAGTGCTTAGAACAAAGCCTGGAATGCAGTAAATACTAATATTAATTAATTAATTATCACAATCATTATCTAAATAAGATTCACAATATATACATTTGTTTTTTCTGATTGTTGAATTATAACTGCTTGTAAATTTATTAATTTCAAAAAATAAAGTATGTGGCAAAAACTGTATTATCAAGAATTGTCATTCTCCACCCATATTCCAAGAGATATTATGTAAACCTTTTGGTATCCTTTATTTTAGTATGCTTTTATTGTATTTCCATTTTAAAAAGCTGAGATTAAAAAATAAGTCAAGTTTGTGTCAATAAAACAGAAATAATTAGAGCTACTAAAAGCAATAGCTTTAATACAGGTATTTATATGTTTATAAAATTGTTGATTAATGAATCTATAAAGGTACAAAAAGTCACTGTTAACTCCCCAGTTTCCTGCTTCCTCTCAAGATGGCAAGTTTCCCAGATGGCACAGTGGTAAAGAATCCACCTGACAATTCAGGAGACACAGGAGATGTGGGGCCAGTCATTGGATTGTTAAGATTCCTTGGGGGAGGAAATGGCAACCTGTTCCAGTATTCTTTCCTGGAAAATCCCATGGATAGAGGAGCCTGGGGGACTACAGTCCACGGGGTCACAAAGTTTCAGACACGTCTTCACACCTGAGCACATGCAGACACCCAGGATATCAGGCAGTTGCAGCAATCGCAGGGATCTTCAGAGGATATTTATAGCTGCTTCCACCAGTGAGGTAGGTATCATGGGGAAAACAGCCAGAAGCACTGTAAGTCTTGTGTCTGCTTAAGCCCATGCTTTTCCACTAATGCTGGAGAAGAAATAATAAACTTCAAACTGTTTCTCTATCATATTTCACCCCCTTAATAAATAGCATCCCTTTTTCTGAGTTGCCCACACCAATAAACTAGATGATATTATTAGCTTTAATCTCTCTCCTCCTCAAATTTTAGTCCTATTTGAATTGCTATTTATTAAAACTCCAAAATTAACTTATATGGCCCACTTTCTTGCATCTTTACTTGTAGTGACTCATGTCACTACTCAATTGCTGCAACATTCTACATTCTAACTCCCCTCCAATCTATTTTCCCCATGGGAAAAAGTTTTTGTGTTAAATTAGAAGCATTTACATTATACATTTGAACTGTGGTGTTGGAGAAGACTCTTGAGAGTCCCTTGGACTGCAAGGAGATCCAACCAGTCCATTCTGAAGGAGATCAACTCTGGGATTTCTTTGGAAGGAATGATGCTAAAGCTGAAACTTCAGTACTTTGACCACCTCATGTGAAGAGTTGACTCATTGGAAAAGACTTTGATGCTGGGAGGGGTTGGGGGCAGGAAGAGAATGAGGTGGCTGGATGGCATCACTGACTCGATGGACATGAATCTGAGTGAACTCTGGGAGTTGGTGATGGACAGGGAGGCCTGGTGTGCTGTGATTCATGGGGTTGCAGAGTCAGACACAACTGAGCAACTGAACTGAACTGAACATTATACTTAGTCTAATATTAAAAATCTGCTTGTGAAGCACAAGCTATAGCAATTGACTAAAGTGAGTGAAATTTTAAAGGAAGATGGGAGTGATTTATGACTTCTGAAGTAAACCAGATAAAGAAATCAAGTAAGCACTTGAATTTTGTTTGGAGAATTGGTCATGAAATGAAAACAATGATAACATGGGAATCAACAGAATTGTTTCTTCTTAGTCTGACCTAGTGATAATAATCTTACCAATACACTGAATTTTTAAATAAACTGCTTAAAAATGAAGTCAAAATTCAGTAATTAATTCCTGAAATAAAGCACAGAAAGATGGAGAAAAGTGAAGAAAAGAAAAAAGAATAATAGCAGAAAGTCATAGGGGAAAAAAAAAAGAACCTAATTGCGTGCTTCCTTTACAAAATGAGTTAGATACTAGAAAAAAGTCTATAACATGCAGTGATTCTAGAATTAAGCACTTCTACATGGTAATAAATTCTCGCCAGTCATAGTCTTTACCAGTGGGACATTGGAAATCTGCTTTCACAAGATTCACACACATAAACATATACACAATCTAAATTTAAAGACTACCTCAATTTAAAGAAAAAATATTATCTGGGCTTCCCTGGTGGTCTGGTGGTTAGGACTCTGGGCTTGCAATGCAGGGGGCCCAGGTTCAATCCCCGATCAGGGAAGTAAGATCCCACATGCCACACAGCGTGGCCAATAAATAAATAAATTTAAAAAAAATAATAAATAAAGAAAAAATATTAATATCAAGATCTATTGATTACAGTTCTTTTATACTGTGTATCTGTCCTCTTCCTTAGATATTTGATCATGAGTTTTAGCACTCCACTTAAGTAATGTGTAGTTCTTAAGAATATATAATAACACAGAAATATAAAATTATGTTTGTTATAAAAATATGCTGACTTACATCCAATTGTGTTACAATTTAAAATTTTCTTTTGTTAAACCCATTTCTTGCACTTTTAAAAATTTTACAGAAGCAATGTCTTAAATTCATCTGCTAATGCCTCTAATTGGAGAGGGCAATGGCAACCCCACCTCTGGTGTTCTTGCCTGGAGAGTCCCAGGGACGGGGGAGCCTGGTGGGCTGCTGCCTATGGGGTCGCACAGCGTCGGACACGACTGGAGCAGCTTAGCAGCAGCATTGCCTCTAAAGTTAAAACTTGTTATTCCTTTCTCAATCCTTTGGTTTAATATGTTGTTTAAAGAAACCAGGCATCAGCTTTAACATATCAAGTGAAGCCACTATGGCCCAGGTGTAGGCTCACCCTTCCATAGTGCCCAATTCTATTTTATTTAATTAGGAACATTTGTTCACAGATAAAAACTGTGAGCTATAGAAAACTGACAAATGTTAACTGACAAGCACCTGGTACTTATTAAATAAGATCTACAAGTAATCAGAGATCATAGGCCTTTTCAGTAACAAAACTCAATAGAAACTGATTAAAGCCTTTTTCAAATATAAGAAAATATTATGATGAAAATATAACTAAATAAACCAATGATTATTTTAAAATAAAATTTAACACTGTATTTCCTTTTACCCTAGGTGCAACCTATTAATTTCACTAGGAACAATCACTATCTTTAGTTCACCAGCTAGAATGACAATCTCTTGAGCAAGCCCATCTCAGCTAACCATTATCCACCCAATGCAATTTAGTAATAAATCAATCACATGTCACTATAAAGATCACCATCATTGAATGTCCACGCTGTCTTCTCTCTAGTAAGAAACAACACAATTGAGATAAAACCATAATTTTTAAAAGTCAATCTCCCCAGAGACTCACCCTTTCAATAAATTGCAAGCAGTTAAACAGTAGTCTAATAGTTAAAGTGATCAATACCAGTAAAAGAAAGAAGCTGAGAGCAGAAGTAGGACACTGGTTTGCCAATGGCATCTAATTGACACACTTACGGAACATCTGCTCTCTGGAAGTTCTACTTTCCAAATGAACCCACTATTACTGCTAAAATTTTTCAGATTGATTTCTGCAGATGAAAGGTGCAACAGAACTGTAATCAAAGGATTTTATGTTTATGCAACCATTTCAATTGAGACAGATGGAGCCACAGTTTATCTTGAAAGGTGGGGAGGGGAAAGGAGAATAAATTATTTCTGCTCTAATTACTTACAAAAATAGTTCTATATACGGCTTTTTAAAGATATTTTAATTTTCTGTTTTCTACAAGATGACATTTTATTCAGATACATATAATCTTTGAAATTGGTCAGCTAGAAGTTAAGACTTCGTTATAGTTACTGCTCCGTTTCAAGATCTAAAAATATGGAGATGATCATTCAAAACATCATAATTAGCTTTCTTTGGAAATAGTTCATTCTCCCCCAGTGTTATTCAGTGTCTGTGAACAGCATACACCCCAACCACATGTCTTATTGCATTGGGAGGGTAGTAGTAAGCATACTTGAATTTGAATAAACTCAAGTAAATTTTTCATTAGTCATCTGGAGGCTGCCATAATAAAATATTACAGACTGGGTGGATTTTAAAAAAGGAATTTATTTCTTACAATTTTAGGAGCTATGAGTCCAAAGTCAGGGAACCAGTTGGTCGTTTTCTAATAAGGCCTCTTTTGGCTTATAGGCATTTGTGATCTTCTTGCATGTTTGCATGACTTCTTCTTGCAGAGGAGATAGAGAGGGAGAAGGAGAGAACATGATCTCTGGTTTCTTTTATGACACTAATCCTGGGAGATCAGATAGTCACCCAGTGACCTCATTTAACTTTACTTCCTTAGAGGCACATCTCAAAATCTATGAATAGCTACCCTGAGGGGTTAGGACTTCAGTGTATAAATTTTGAGGAGACACAACCAACCAGTCTTTAACAAGTATATCGAGAGTGATAAGAGAAATGATAAGGAAAAAAGAAAATTCGGGAGTTTTGTTTTAAATATTGTTTAAAGTAATGCATACTTTCAGATGTATATATAATACATTCAATTATCAACATAAGAAGCAGAAACTAACATGCAAACTTTGAATATGAAAACACTTTTACTTCAACAAAACTTGNTACGGCTTTTTAAAGATATTTTAATTTTCTGTTTTCTACAAGATGACATTTTATTCAGATACATATAATCTTTGAAATTGGTCAGCTAGAAGTTAAGACTTCGTTATAGTTACTGCTCCGTTTCAAGATCTAAAAATATGGAGATGATCATTCAAAACATCATAATTAGCTTTCTTTGGAAATAGTTCATTCTCCCCCAGTGTTATTCAGTGTCTGTGAACAGCATACACCCCAACCACATGTCTTATTGCATTGGGAGGGTAGTAGTAAGCATACTTGAATTTGAATAAACTCAAGTAAATTTTTCATTAGTCATCTGGAGGCTGCCATAATAAAATATTACAGACTGGGTGGATTTTAAAAAAGGAATTTATTTCTTACAATTTTAGGAGCTATGAGTCCAAAGTCAGGGAACCAGTTGGTCGTTTTCTAATAAGGCCTCTTTTGGCTTATAGGCATTTGTGATCTTCTTGCATGTTTGCATGACTTCTTCTTGCAGAGGAGATAGAGAGGGAGAAGGAGAGAACATGATCTCTGGTTTCTTTTATGACACTAATCCTGGGAGATCAGATAGTCACCCAGTGACCTCATTTAACTTTACTTCCTTAGAGGCACATCTCAAAATCTATGAATAGCTACCCTGAGGGGTTAGGACTTCAGTGTATAAATTTTGAGGAGACACAACCAACCAGTCTTTAACAAGTATATCGAGAGTGATAAGAGAAATGATAAGGAAAAAAGAAAATTCGGGAGTTTTGTTTTAAATATTGTTTAAAGTAATGCATACTTTCAGATGTATATATAATACATTCAATTATCAACATAAGAAGCAGAAACTAACATGCAAACTTTGAATATGAAAACACTTTTACTTCAACAAAACTTGTCTGCCAAATGTTATTATAACATATGTACGATGGAAGGAATTTCAGCAAAAATAGATACTATTCAATTTAAACATAAGGATGCAGCATTTAGAATTTTTTTGATTCTGTGTGTGTGTGTGTATGTGTGTGTTAGTTTCTCAGTCGTGTCCGACTCTTTGTGATCCTATGGACTGTAACCTACCAGTCTCCTCTGTCCATGGGATTCTCTAGGCAGGAATACTGGAGTGGGTGGGTTGCCATTTCCTCACTGATTGTTTAAATAACACAATTCATCAAAATAAAATCACTACGGAATGAAAGAATACATTTTTATTTATTTATACAGCAATATTAGCAGCAGTCCTCAACCCAGGCAAAGGTCAAATACAGGTTATTATGAATAATGCTGGTGCAGTTTTATGAGTAAAAGGACCTTTAACCTTCACATTTCCAGATGTTAATATTTGCCGTTTAATAGTCAAAACAACTCTAACCCATACTGAGAACTGGCAGGAATTCATAGTATAGTAGATCAGGGCTATTTATTTTACATATCAACAGAGTGTGGGCATGTCCCCAGTCAGCATATTCTCATGAATCACTATTCTACAAGTTTCCTAAGGATTCTTTGAATTAATGGCTACATATTGATCTCTTTTCTTTCTTTCCATTTCAAGATGAGCAAGTTGTTTCAACTATATTAGCAGAGAATGCACCTTCATTCAAGAAAGACTGAGAGAAACAGATAACATTAATTCCTCTGCATTTCTATGTATCAGAAGAAAACGTTTGAGCCCTTCACAGATAGATGTAGATGTAAAACAGAACTTAAAAGCAGTGCTAAGTAAATGTGATATAATACATATTTAAGAAAATGGGCTTGAGGTAGCATTATTATCCTTTGACTTTTTAACATTAAGAAATGCATTCCTAAAAAACAGCATGCTGTGCTGTGCTGAGTCAGTCATGTCAGCTCTTTGCGACCCCATGGACTGTAGCCTGCCAGGCTCCTCTGTTCATGGGGATTCTCCAGGCAAGAATACTGGAGTAGATTGCCATGCCCTCTTCCAGGGGATCGTCCCAACCCAGGGATCGAAGCCAAGTCTCCCACATTACAGGCGGATTCTTTAAAACAACATCATGGCGTTTATCAGTGCTGTGTTGTGCTTTGCTCAATCGTGTCTGACTCTTTGCGACCCTTTGGCCAGGCTCCTCTGTCCATGGAAGTTTTCAGGCAAGAATGTTAAGAGTGGGTTGCCATTTCCTACTCCAGGGATCTTCCCAACCCAAGGATCAAATCTCATCTTCTGTGTCTCCTACATTGCAGGCAGATGCTTTTTCAGTGAACCATCAGGGAAGACCAGAGTTTATCATTAAGAATTTTTAATTTGTAAAAATAGTCATATAGGAAGTGATTTTGTTTAGTCTTTCCTGTTTGTAACTGGGAACAATTTTTTTACTTCTTTAAATCTAGCAGAATCTGTCATTATCAATTACCTCAGATTGAAATCTCAAAATTGGGAAAAATGAGAAATAATTATCATGTATTAATATATCATATATATTTGATACATAAACCAAAAAATAGATTTTCATAATTATTCTAATATTTAGAATTTATAATATCTCAGTGTATAAAGATGTATTTCCATAGTATTTGGCTAGTTTTAAATAGTATATGCAATGTATTTTTAAGTTTAATAAAAATAATTACTGTATTACTTAAAAATATTTTATGTTTTTATTAATACCATTATTTATTTTTAGAGTGAAAAATTGGATAAGAAATATGTGTTGCTTAGAATTTTTTGAAAATTTTAATATTGCATTTCCTTCTGAAATTAATGTGCAGCATATTGGCTGTTTTTCCATCTAATGCTCCTTTTCTCTTCCTCTTTCTCTTCACCCTCTTACCAGTGATAAGCACATATTCTGTGGCATCATATCAATCAATTTCTGTTGAGGCTATTATTAAACTTCACCACATGTACATGCACTAACAATACAGATGTATCTTTCTTCTTTTATTGAGAAGGGAATCAAAATCTGGGGAGATGAAATCACTCACAGCCATTGGAATAGGTGCCAAATATAAATGAACTTAACTTTTGAACAATACTGCCTCACTGGTATTAACAACATTCCCTATAAGATACTTAGATTTTACAGATTCTATGGATAAAATATCCCCGTAAAATGCAGGAACAAAAGGCTGTGGTAATGTTGTCCATAGTGGAAGAAAGAATTAGCTCTCAGTGTCCGTATAGTCATTCTCAGTTGTTCCTGGACCAAAAATATCAGCATCATACTTATGAGAAATGCAGGTTCTTGTTCCCATTCCCAGCCCTACTGAATCACAACTGGTTACAGCTCAGCAGTCTGTTTCTTAATAAGCCTTCCCCAGTGATTCTAGCTAAATTTGAGAACCAGAGTCTTTGTGTATCTATTCTTCTTAATTGATTGAAATGTACATCTCATAATGAAAAAGCTCATTTATTAGAAAAAGTTTATTTGGAGGGACTGTCAATACCTGATCCAGGAGAGCATGGAAAGCTTATAGTTAAAAAAGAGAGTGAAGAAAAATTAAGTGGACATATTATGCATTCCTTAAGGAAAAAAAGATTCACATTCAAAATAATTACTAATTACAGTCTGTGTCCTCAAATTTACAAATATGAGTCTTTCTTCTATAGGTATAGGAAAGGGAAGATGTATATTGGGGTAAAAGCAGAAAGGATACACATAGATGACAATGGAAGAGGTTGAGAGTGCTATGGAAACCTAAAGAGGAGCAAGCTACACCCCAAGAAAAGCTACTTCCTGGGACTGCTGAGCCATTCCAAGGTCTTTCTTATGAGTTCTCATGGCTAATATCTTTTTCACCAATCCAGGCAGCTTGGGGGATAGTAGTTCCCTGACCAGGAATTAATTGAACTTGGGTCTACAGCAGTGAAAGAGGTGAATCCTAATCACTGGACTCCCAGGGAAATCCCCTCTATGCTTATTTTCTCTGATTAATTAATCTTTTCTTTTTTTTCTGCTAGTTATCCTAGATTATTACTTACCTAATAGGATTCACTTCAATTTAGCCTTACTCTTTCAATACTTGCTTAATTTCTTACTTAGCCTTCTTTTTTTAATCTTACTTAAAATTGTATTTCAATTCCATCACGCAGTCATGTGAGACTCTCTGTAACCCCATGGACTATAGCCCACTGGTCTCATCTGTCTATGGAATTTCCCAGGTAAGAATACTGGAGTGGGTTGCCATTTTCTATTCAATTTACCTACATCACTTTATTTTACTCTTAGTTTTCAGTTCAAATTATTCTAGATATTTCTTAGTTGCAGACTAATTATTTTTCTTTATCATTTATTTTAAATTTCATCTACTTTAAGACTGTATAGAATAATGCAAACCTTGCTTGACATGTACATTCCAGTCTTTATTACCTTACATTAAACTCACTTATGTTAAGATAATAGTATTTTGGCAAAGTTCACTTTTCCAGAAGGAAAAGGACATAACAGTTTAAAGTGATTGCCAAAACATTTTCCATAATATACATATATTGACTGGAGAAGGAAATGTCAAGCCCCTCCAGTTTTCTTGCCTGGAGAATTCCATGGACAGAGGAGCCTGGCAGGTTACAGTCCATGGGGTTGCAGAGCCGGACATGACTGAGCAACTGAAACAATATATGTTGACTCTGTCCAACTTTGCCAATACAGTCCTTATTTTCACCTGCTGTACCAAAATAATTATTAATAGCATCCAGCTCAGTGCTCAAATACAGCCCATCTGAACTATGAAAAATGAAAGTGTTAAGGCTTCAGTCGCATCCGACTCTTTGTGACGCTATGGATTGTAACTCACCAGGCTCCTCTGTCTATGGAATATTCCAGGCAAGAATGCTGGAGTGTGTAACCATTCCCTTCTCCAGGGGATCTTCCCGACCCAGGGATCAAATCCTGATCTCCCATATTTCAGGCGGAATGTTTAACATCTAAGCCACCAGGGAAGTCCAATTTGAACTATAAATTAAATCAATACTCAAAAGAGCTAACCTTTGGGCTCTTTTCTAAATTTATACTTCCCAGTGTGATATTGTTATAGAAGAAATATGTATTTAGTTCTTATCCCTGGTTCTTGACACAGAGCTTCTAAAACCTTTAGAACTTCCCTAGTGACAGAAATGAGAGAATAGTCTTTTGTCATTTACAATAAGCACCTTTCAACCAGTTCTAAGATTATAGTAGTTAGGTGACTCTTGGAGGATGCTGCTGCTGCTGCTAAGTCACTTCAGTCGTGTCCGACTCTGTGTGACCCCATAGACGGCAGCCCAGCAGGCTCTGCAGTCCCTGGGATTCTCCAGGCAGGAACACTGGAGTGGTTGCCATTTCCTTCTCCAATGCATGAAAGTGAAAAGTGAAAGTGAAGTCGCTCAGTCGTGTCTGACTCTTAGTGATCTCTTGGAGGATGAAGGCTAGATAAACCCAGAGAAACTGACCACATGATGGCTAGAGATTGATTTAATCATAACTAGCTAATGATTAAACTAATAATGTTTATATAATGAAGCCTCCAGAAAAACTGTAGTCAAAGAGACTCAGAGAGCTCCTGGGTTGGTGAACACATTTAGGTGCTGGGGAGGTGGCATGCTGGAGAAAGCATGGAAGCTCCATACCCCTAGCTTATACTTTGTCCTGTATACTTCTTTATCTGGACTTTCATCTGTATCTTTTGGCATATCCTTTATAATAAACTGGTAAATGTAAATAAATATATTCCTGAGTCTATGACTTATTCTAGCAAATTATCAAGCCAGAGAAGAGAGGCACAGGAGCTTCCATTTTATAACTAGTCATTTAGCTGTACAGATGACAACCTTGCCACTAGCTTGCGAAGTGGGGAGTAGTCTTGTGGAACAGTTTTTTTTTTTTTTTTTTTTTTTTTAACACTAGGCAGTTAGTGTCAGAATAAATTAAACTGTAGGACAAACAGCTGGTCTCCACAGAAGGTGGGAGAATTGGTTGGTGTGTGGAAATCCCCACATTTTTGGTGTAAGAATGTTGTAAGAATACAGAAAAGCTTTGCCTTTAGTCAGTAAAGAGGAAAAATATATTTAACTCTCTTGACCGCATTTTTGAAACTTGAAGCTCCTTCTTAACATTCTCTCTTTCTGTCTTCTGCTTTAATTTTAAATGAGGCACTTAGCCACATATAGGGGCTTCCCTGATGGCTCAAATGGTAAAGAATCCACCTGCAATGTAGGTGAGCCTGATTCAGTCCCTGGGTTGGGAAGGTCCCCTGGAGAAGGGAATGGTTACCCACTCCAGTATTCTTGCCTGGAGAATTCCATGGATAGAGGACACATGGGGTCACAAAGAGTGGGATATGACTGAGTGACTAACACTTTCACTTAGCAATGTATATATTTTTTTAAATGTTTTTTATTGCTTCCTTCTAGAGTCTAAATTCTCTGAGGCTAAAAGTTTGTCTCTTTATTGATCTTTCAAGTAGTGTCCTCAGCTACTATTTGAATGCTGTGCAAATAATAGATGTTTGGGAGATATATGAACATATATATATATATATATAAAATCACTGCAGATGGTTATTGCAGCCATGAAATTAAAAGACACTTATTCCTTGGAAGAAAAGTTATGACCAACCTAGATAGCATATTCAAAAGCAGAGATATTACTTTGCCGACTAAGGTCCATCTAGTCAAGACTATGGTTTTTCCTGTGGTCATGTATGGATGTGAGAGTTGGACTGTGAAGAAGGCTGAGTGCTAGAGAATTGATGCTTTTGAACTGTGGTGTTGGAGAAGACTTTTGAGAGTCCCTTGGACTGCAAGGAGATCCAACCAGTCCATTCTGAAGGAGATTAACATTGGGATTTCTTTGGAAGGAATGATGCTAAAGCTGAAACTCCAGTACTTTGGCCACCTCATGTGAAGAGCTGACTCTTTGGAAAAGACTCTGATGATGGGAGGGATTGGGGGCAGGAGGAGAAGGGGACGACCAAGGATGAGATGGCTGGATGGCATCACGGACTCCATGGACGTGAGTCCGAGTGAACTCCCAGAGATGGTGATGAACAGGGAGGCCTGGAGTGCTGCGATTTATGGGGTTGCAAAGAGTCGGACACGACTGAGCTACTGAACTGAACTGAACTGAACTGAACACATCTATATATGGCTTCCCTGTTGGCTTAGAGGTTAAAGCATCTGCCTGCAACCCGGGAGACCTGGGTTCAATCCCTGAGTCGGGAAGATCCCCTGGAGAGGGAAATGGCAACCCACTCCAGTATTCTTGCCTGGAGAATCCCATGGACAGAGGAGCCTGGTGGGCTACAGTCCACCGGTCGCAAAGAGTCGGACACGACTGGGCGACTTCACTTTCACTATATAAATACATATATACACATACACAAAGTAATTATCTATCAGATATATAGTGTACACATAGAGTATATCCATATTGTGTGTATGTCTTGCCTAACAGTGATTTTTTCAACTCAGTTGTTCCTTCAGGATATTATTTTCTTCTTCCTGGAATTTATTTTAATGAAGACATATTGATGGCAAAGACCTTTGATTTATAAAAATAATAAGACTATCACTCTGTTCAAATAATAGGTTAGCTGTTTTGACACAATGATTCTCAGTACTCTGGGGATTATCATTATTATTAACTTTTTTTATCACTGTCATTATAACTGGAAATTTGCTGTCAGTGTAATTTCTAGATATTATGTCTTAAAAAAAATAATTTTAAGATTATATTTAAAACTTTTGTTATCTTAATTTCTTGTCNTTGATTTATAAAAATAATAAGACTATCACTCTGTTCAAATAATAGGTTAGCTGTTTTGACACAATGATTCTCAGTACTCTGGGGATTATTATTATTATAAACTTTTTTTATCACTGTCATTATAACTGGAAATTTGCTGTCAGTGTAATTTCTAGATATTATGTCTTTAAAAAATGATTTTAAGATTATATTTTAAAACTTTTGTTATCCTAATTTCTTATCTAAATAAGATTTCTTATTACCTGTGTGGAAAAAATATGCTTCCTTAATATGGTTCTCTCATTAGATCTGAAACATTCTCATTCTTTCTGTCATCAAATTGTGCCTCTCCTTCTTTCCCTCACTTTTTTCCTTTAAGATCTCCTATCAGAAATATTTTTGGCCTTTCTCCATATCTCTTAATGTATCATTTTCCCACCACATTATTTCTTGTGCTGCTTTCTGCATAATTTCTATTCTGTGCAGTTCTTTCAGTTAACTACTTCTCCCTTCATTTCCAGTTAATCTGAATTTAAATGCTGCATTTAATTTTAATGCCTAAATATTTAATTTATTGGTATTAACTTTGGTTCTTTTTCAAATCTGTCTGGTCATTACTAAAAGAGCTTTTTGCCTTATTTTCAGTTCCTTCTACCACTATGCTGCTGCTGCTGCTAAGTCACTTTGGTCGTGTCCAACTCTGTGCGACCCTATAGACAGCAGCCCAGCAGGCTCCTCCATCCCTGGGATTCTCCAGGCAAGAACACTGGAGTGGGTTGTCATTTCCTTCTCCAATGCATGGAAGTTCTACCACTATAATCGCTTTTATATACTTTATAGTTTACTAAATTGTTTAGTGCTAGATGTTGTTACAAGCATACAACAAACCCACACATATATGTGCTATGCATTTCTTGTAAACGTAGATTAGGTCAGTCAGGTGTTTTGAGTGAGTGGTCTTCCTTTTGCCTGTTTGAGTAGTCTCATCCAATATCCTGGGTGACCCTCCTCCTAACCCATACTGTGTTTTCCGTTCTGCAAGGATGAGAAAAGAAGGGAATGATGGCTGCATGTTGGAAGTTTGTATCAACTAGGCCAAGAAGTTACATATATTCACTTTACACATATTTCATAGGCCAGAACTTGGCTGTATGGCCATAGCCAACTACAAGGGACACTTGGACGTATACTCACTTCCTCTCTGAATCCAAGAAGAAGATGAAATAGGCTGGGACAGCAGCTTGCCAGTCAATACCACAATAATTCTATCCAATAGTTCTTGACAGATTAATTATGCAATTTGTTTCTGTCCCACTGTTGAACTTATGTATTGCTTCCTCTTGTGTTTTGTTATTTTAGACTAAAAGATCATATTTAGTGGGGCTTTATCTCAGAAATTCTGTGTTGTCTGAGTTCCCAGACCTCACAAGTCAAGTAGTATAAATATTAATACAAAATCCATGTGAATGGAAGCATGTGGTCACAAAATGTCATGGGGAATATTTTTTTCTACCCTATCCACAGCTCAAACTGAAACCCACAGTATTTCTTTTCATTTCCTTTTGAAAGCAGGCATTTTTTTTCTTTCCTCATTTACACAGAGGGCAGTGACCCTTTGAAAGTCAAGGCTTCACATGTCTGTTTCTCAAATTCTCATTTCCTACATTGACCCGGTACCTGCATAGCCATAAACACTCGTCTCTTTGATGATCACTATCAACAAATGTCACTGAGCACAGTTGAAGCAACAGTATTCACATTTTCTGTCCTAGTTTTCAATTTACATTTTGTTCTTTGGACCTTTATCAGCCAAATCTCTGGTTACCACTATAAAAACTTGCCTCTTGGCACAGCTGCTGTGTCTCACTTTCAGTGTGAGGCTGCTGCTCTCATCTCCTGCTCTAGTTTTCTATTTACTATTTGTTTTTGGATCCATGATGCTGTACTTAAAATCTTGAGAATTTCACTTCTGATGAAATTATGAGAAAACAGAATGCTCTGTCATAAGAGATTTTCAAAGTACCTTGTCTTCTATATTTCTGAAACAATTTTTTTCCCTTGTATCTTCTTTCTGTTACTTTCATGATATTTTAACAGCTTCGATGAACACAATTTATCTAACGTTGTTTAAAGAGAGTTGTTATGATTAGTCTCGTGCCAAGATATACAATATGATTTTTATCTACTGCTTCTAATTTTGCCACTGTCTTACACATTTTTCTTGTTCACAATTTTTCAGATCTCCAAATTTTAGGTAAACCTTAACTGGATTTATCGACATATTTAACACATGCTTTGATCGTTACTGCATCTAGAATCCTACTTATTCCAAATGTACAGAGAATCCCTTCCTCTTAAATATTGTTAGTAAGTTTTTCTGAATGTCTACATGTGGTGAATTCTCACTCATTGTTTCTTTCAGTTCAGTTCAGTTCAGTTCAGTCGTTAGTTATGTCCGACTCTTTGTGACCCCATGAATCGCAGCACACCAGGCCTCCCTTTCTATCACCATCTCCTGGAGTTCACTCATACTCACGTCCATTGAGTCGCTGATGCCATCCAGCCATCGGATCCTCTGTCGTCCCCTTTTCCTCCTGCCCCCGGTCCCTCCCATCATCAAGAGTCTTTTCCAATGAGTCAACTCTTCACATTGTTTCTTTAGAGATTGTCTATTTCATGACTATTTTTAATCGTATTTTACCTAGGGTTGCAATTCTAAACTGATTTTTTTTTCTGACCACCATATACTTATCATTTGACATTTTGCTGATGTCAAGTTTAATGTCAAGCTTATTGTTCTCAGTAGTTATCCTGTCCTTTTCACCAGACTGCTTATAAGATCTCTCTGGTTTGCTTTATAACATTTCTAAGTGTAGGTTTACTGTTATTTATCTTTATGCAGACAGATGATACTCCTAGTATTTGACAATATTAGGTATTATGGAATATTGTGAAATGTTTTAAGAGTATAAATTGTTGTTATTGTTTTCTTAATGAGAGTCCATTAATTTATGTTCAACCACGGAATTCTATCCCACAATTCTTTTAAACTTTACATATTTTTATTCTTTTTCACTCTGTCTCCATTACTCTTAGTCCTTTCTTCCAGTTAACTAATTCTTTCTTCAGTTTTATCTAAACTGCTACTTTACCCATGCAATGTGCTTTAAATTTTAATAATAATTTTTATTTCTCAAATTCCATTTTTAAGCCTACATCCCTTGTCTCATGATATCTTATTTTTAAGATTGTGTCCTAATTGTTTAAAATATTAATTTTATTATCTATCATAGCTCTTTTATGGGCTTCTCTGATGGCTTAGTAGTAAAGAGTCTGCCTGCCAATGTGGGAGATTTGGGTTCAGTACCTGGGTCAGGAAGATTCCCTGGAGATGGAGTAGCAACCCTACTCTAATATTCTTGCCTGGGAAATCCCAAGGACAGAGGAGCCTGGTGTTGTACAGTCCATGGGAGTTGCAAAAATTCAGACACAATTTAGTGACTAAACAACAACTATTTTTATAAATTACTGGCATTCTAAACCTACTTAAAAAAAAAAAAAACATTTGTTTATTTATTTGGCTATGCCAAGTCTTAGTTGTGGCATGTGAAATTCAGTTCCCTGACCAGGGATTGAACCTAGGTCCCCTGCATTCAGAACATGAAGTCTTAGCCACTGGACCACCAGGGAAGTCCCTCTAAACCTACTTTTATTTTATATTCAATGTATTCAGCCATATTAGTTTCTTAATGGCCTTTGTAATTTTATTTTTTTTAGCTCAAAGCATGTTGTGTTTTATCTATGGAAGTATTGTATAATACACCTTGTCAAAGAGTAGGACCAAAAACCCAGGGGTCAAAGCCAAGTTCGAAAGGGAAAACAAATCAGAAATTCTCCAGAATGTACAGAGAGCAGGACTGAGTCTTCATCAAAAAACACTCATCATGACCTGGGATAGGGACCATTCATTGTTATACAACATTTCTGCCATCTTTTTAAGTGGGTGTATCACTAGAACTTGTCCATTTCTGTATCACCATATATATTGTGTATGCTGGGGGGAAAAGTCTCAGCGGAGGATGCAAAAAATGTATTTCTCCTTCACAGGTCTTCATATCAAGAGTAACAGTATCTGACAAACTTCATCCTACCTGGATCTGATTTAGATTTTGAGATCTAGACCTTTAGCCTGAACATAATGCTGTAATGAAATTTTTGAGGGATCGTGGGAGAAGGTAGATATGTTTTTCAAGTGGAATTAATATAAATAATTGTTAGACAAAACGCAGATTGTGGTGGTTTTAAAATATGTCCACAGACAATGGAAACTGTGACAGACTATTTTCTTGGGCTCCAAAATCATAGCAGATGGTGACTGGAGCCATGAAATTAAAAGATGCTTGCTCCTTGGAAGAAAATCTGTGACGAACCTAGACAGCATATGAAAAAGCAGGGACATTACTTTGCCAATAAATGTCCATATAGTCAGAGCTTTGGTTTTTCAAATAGTCATGGACAGATGTGAGAGCTGGACAACAAAAAAGGCTGAGCACCGAAGAACTGACACCTCCAAACTGTGGTGCTGGAGAAGATTCTTGAGAGTCTCTTGGACAGCAATGAGATCAAACCAGTCAGTACTAGAGGAGATCAGTCCTGGGTGTTCATTGGAAGGACTGATACTGAAGCTGAAGCTCCAATATGTTGGCCACCTGATACGAAGAGCCAACTCATTGGAAAAGACTCTGATGCTGGGAATGACTGAAGGCAGGAAGAGAAGGGGACGGAAGAGCATGAGATGTTTGGATGGCATCTCCGACTCAATGGACAAGAGTTTGAGCAAACTCCAAAAAGTAGAGAAGGACAGGGAGGCCTGGCTGCTGCAGTCCATGGAGTCTCAAAGAGTCACACACAGCTGAGTGACTGAACAACAGCAACAACAGCGGGTCCTTTAACACTTCTCTCACTATGCCTAGTTTCTGTGCTCCCCTTGTTTGAATCTTGGCTGAATTAATACCTCACTTTTAACAAATGGAATGTAGTGCATATGATGCTGCAGAACTGAAGCTATATTATATTGTAAATGGCAATGTTGATTCCAACTTGTTTGCTAAGACATTTGCTTTTGGAACCTTGAGGTTACCATATAGTGGAGAAGCCCAGATTACATGGAAAGACCATATGTTGGTACTTCCTTGAAGCTAAGCTAAAGTTTCTAGACAAGAGCCAAAATCAACTCACAGACATGTGAAGACTGGTTGATTCCAGCCACAGCTATGGAGTCACCCCTGCCTGTCAAGTTTTCAGAAGCCTGTATTTCAGGCATCATGCAACAAGTAAAACTCTTATACTGTGAAATTTCTGAATTCCAAATCCACAGAACTCATGAGCGTATGAAAAGATTTTCTTAAGCCAATAGTTTTGTGGAAATTTGTTATATAGAAATAGTAACTCTAATAGGCTTATAAATTTACATTTATTTTATAAGCTAAAAAATTATAATGCTTTTTCCTAAAACTCTTGTGTGGCCTAGGTTTAGAGTTTGTGCTTCCACAGAAATTCAACTAGTTTGGAGTTTAATTTTATATTTATTTATCACTGGACTTCTTCAGAATCAAGTTATGGCATACACTGAACCCACACCTATGGAATGGCACACATGTAGTTGCAAACTTGTAGAAGACAACCTCAGCTGGAGCCAAAAAAACCTATAAATAACTTTTTTTTTTTCTTATCTGTGGGTTGTTTATTAGCCAGTATTTTTTTTTCACTGAAGATTATTTTTACAGTAGGGGTTTCATTTTCAAACATTAAACTTTCAGAGTCCATATACAGAGTTTTCTTCCTGTATAGACAATAAGTCCCAAATCTCTAGGTTATAGAAAAGCTCCCATTCATCTTCACATACCCACCAACTTAGGAAAGCTATAATATCAGCCTCAGCCTTGGATGCTAACTGAGTTTGAACTCTTTCTTCTTTATAGAAAATGAAGACTTGTGCTTTCCTTGTAAGATCTCAGTTATGCATACTTCATACAATTTTTGTGTATATCCAGCTATTTACAATGGGAAGTTTTTCAAAGTACAAATTCATGCATATTGCTATACCATATTTTATTTATTCTTATGAACAAAAAACAGTAGTATGCAAAAATATAAGAAATAAAATGATAGAGATATGAGTAGGAAGAAATCAACAAATACATAGAATCAACAAACAAGAGTTTGTATCTTTGAATAACTGGATAAAATTTAAAAAACTTTCATAAGAGTTATCAGGAAGAAAAACAGAAAAGCAATTTAAAAATTATTAAGAGTGAAGACATAACTATAGACATAGTTGGGAAAACAATATAAAAATCAAACAAGCATGGCAAAACTATGTATTACATAATTAAGTAGATAGAAATCAACAAAAGGTAAAATTTACAGTGCATTATTTATTAAAATGACCAAGATAAGAAACAAAATGATTATAACTTTGAGGCAGCAGGACATAAAAGGATGAAAATAAGGACATTCAAAAGTTGTGTAATGTTCTATTATTCTTAGCCTGTTTGATGAATTCACAAGTATTCGTGGTAGTGGTGGTTTAGTCTCTAAGTCTAGTCTGACTCTTGCAACCCCATGGAATGTAGCCTGCCAAACTCCTCTGTTGATGAGGTTCTCCAGGCAAGAATACTGGAGTGAGTTTCCATTTCCTTCTCCAGGGAATCTTCCTGAACTAGAGATCAAACTCACATCTCCTGCAAGGCAGGAAGATTCTTGACTGACTGAGCCACCAGGGAAGACATCACAAGTACTCATAGTATATTTCATATTATATATTGTACTTATTTTTGTGTGTATGAAATATTTAACAATGATATTTTAAACCTTCATTTTTTAAAAGGATAATAGCAGACTCATGAAGGGAATTTATCTATGTGACTATATTTTATTGTCAATTCAGAAAATATGATACTTATACATCTAATTGGATATCTAGCTTGGAGATAGAAGAAAATGTAATTTAATATAGGTATGATTACTTGCATTGCAAAAAACAACTTGCATCTTGAATATTTTATCTATGACTGTCCTTTCTCAAAACTTCTCTTCACTACAAAAGAGAATATTTAATTAATTAAAACAAAAACTTCTTCTTGACTAAACATAAATCAAATTTTTATTAAGAGAGTTCATATAACAAATATTCCAAAGCTAGCATTTTACCATAAAATAACCATATTTTCATACTTAATATTAACATTATTTAATATTTCTCTGCTGTGTTTGCTCAGGCAATTTCCTATGTGGTTTCATTTGGCATTTTTCATTTTTCTTTCCTATCTTAATGAACCAGAAATTTAAAAGAGGTTATGACATATCCTGTAAATTTGTTCAGACCTTGAAATATTCAAATAATGGGCACTATACCTTTGTAAAGCATAGGCATGTTAGTCTTTGATTCTTTTTATGGCTTAGACTGCTTTATGACTTTCTCTCAATAAAAACTATAAAATTAAAATGACCATGCAAGGGTTTATGAAGCGCCTCTGACCCAATATCATGAAGCTAATGGTAACAAAATTGTTTCCTAAATCTGCTAAAATACCTGGAGGGAGCAATTTTACAATACATGGCAGACAGGAGGTCTGGGAAATCCATTTCTGGGGAAACCCTTCCTCTGGCAGCTATAGAAAGAAAAGTGTCAATGTTCACCAATTATATTTTAAATATTGCAAAATATATGTCAGGCAATACCTTAGCTAGTGTTCCTTACAGAGAAACAAATGAGAAAAACCTTGACAAAAATTATAGTACAATTATTAATGAAATCATGAACATTAATAGTTACTAGAGCATTACTCAAGTTCCACCTCTCATTGCATTTCTTTTCTAATAGTAGAGGCAAGAAATGAGTGAAACGTTGGATTACTGAATTAAATACCTCTCACCATTATGTCATGAAAATAAAAATACCATGTGAAGGATGTAAGTTTATAGGAATGGAATTTATCTTCAAATTATAGTAACGGAGTTTTTTCTCCAAGCATCTTAATGGATTTAACTCTCTACCTTGCATCTTTTATATAAGGGAGTGGAAACTTACATATGCATGTTCAGTTGCTCAGTTGTGTCCAACTCTTTGCAACCCCATAGACTATAGCCTGGCAGGCTCCTCTGTCCATGGGATTTTCCAGGCAAGAATACTGGGTTGGATTGCCATTTCCTCCTCTAGGGGATCTTCCCAACCCAAGGATCAAACCCGTGTCTACTGTGTCTCTTGCACTGGCAGGCAGATACTTTATCACCAGTGCCACCTGGGAAGTCTCTTAAGGGGCAATGAGTCATACTGTTTTACAGTATCAGCAGTGATCAGAGTTAACATCAGTAGCAACAACAGTAGTAACGTCAAAGATCATTGATCACAAATCACTATAACAAATATAATAATGAAAAGTTTGAAACATTTCCAGATTTACCAAAAGGTGACACAGAGATATGAAGTTAGCAAATGTTACTGGGAAAACAGCATCAATAACTTGCCCAAGGCAGGCAAACATGCACAAACCTTCAAAGTTGTTTTTTTTTTTTTAAGCATTATTTGTGCAGTGAAATAAAGGAAGGTACAATAAAAGGTATTTTATTTTTAACATCTAAATTAGTGTCAAATGACATTATCTTTAGTCTTTTTAAAATATATGCTTAAGTGCTCTGAGTTCTTATGAAGAATTTTGGTTTTAGCATATAAAATTTGATATTATGTGTTTAATATTATATATAGTCTCTCTGTATATACATATAAGTATGCTATTTTTATTTAGTACATGACAGATACTGTTCTTTCTTCTGTCATCTATGTTCTGCTAAGAAGTCAACTCAGTCTGACATTCTTTTAGAGGCAATACTGTTTTTTTTTCTGTATGCTATTAAGATGTTCTTAATTTTGATGCAACGAAGTGTCTATGCAATTTGATATGCTTTGTATATGTTGAACTTTATACACCTGAGGATTTATAAAGACTGCTTGATGTCTTCACTCAAAGATTGCATATTATTAATACTTTAGCCCGCTGCCTAGGCAGCTCAATAGCTGGATTCATTTAAAGACTTACTTCCTTACATGTATGGTACCTAAATGAGAAGTCTTAAAGAGCTGGAGACCGGGAATAGCTGGGACTCCTCAGTTAGCTCTCTGCATATGTATGTTCTCTCCAGCTAAGAACTTCAGGGCACTTGTACATATTATGCTGTGGCCTAGAGCTCCAAATGCTCTTGTTCTAAAGAGAGGGCTGGGTGGAGTCTGTGTGCTTTGTACAACCTTTCTTCAGAAATCACTTAATATCAATTCTGTCATGTTCTGTTATATGAAGTTTAAGTGATATATCCAGGTTTAAGAGGAGGGAAATATTTTAGAAGAGGGTGTGAGACAAGGTATAAATATTGGTGAGGCCAAATTTGGAAATTACAATAGAATATAAACCACCTGAAAACTTTTAAGAAAATTTCATTGGCTATAGTTTATTTTGGAGATTCACGTAATACGAATATGAGTTCTGAAGGAGACTTATGATTTCAGATTTTCAGGGGAGCCTCAAAAATCAAGATCAAGACATATAAGTTCCCTCTGTGGATTGGATTTTGTCATGATGGTGCTGGTTAAGTTTATCATTTTATTAAACAGCAGTCCTTTTTTAGGTAGGGTTGCCTGTTTCAACCTCCCAACATTGTACTAATCAAATTGTAGACTCAAGGCTTTCTTTTTCATCCATCCATGCCTATTAAAGCTTATATCTGTGTGATTCTTACCATTATAGAGGAAGTGGACTAGAAGAAAGAAGAGACATTGAGAAAGCTTCTGAGCATTTTGTATATAGTCTGCTTCTTTATATGAGTTAATTTTATAAAGATTGATGTGTATATTTATAATTTGTAAACATGTACGCTATAATTCAATAGGATGTAAAACAAACCAAAAAGTGAAAAAAAAGCTAGATAACAAGAGACTTACAAGTAATTTTCTAAAGCTGTTTTCTATTTCAGCATTTTTATATTTGTGGTTATTTTCATTTCTAATCTTACTCTATTACTAAAAATTGATAAATGGAAGTATGAAAGTTTATCACAATAAATTCTTTTATGAATATAATTAGTTTTAATTTACCTAAGTCTGATACCATTTAAACTACTGCATCACCCCTGTGAGAAGGAATATAAAATCCATAGAAAGTTTTCACATATAAAATGATAAATAAAAGGATATTTGGGTTAAGCTATCAATGTTCACAAAGGATGTTCTATTCATGATAGAAGCAGGATTGTCATGTTGAAAGTAAAGAGTGGATCTCCTTTTTTAAAAGGAAGAAATTAGATCACTCATAAAATAAAATAAAGTGCAGTATTTTTATTTGCATAATTTACAAAATCATTCAAATAATTTGATTTTAGACTCACAGAAAAATGTGTTACATAGATCTTACTACCACAGTTACCCTATTGCTGAAATGTATTCCATTACTTCTAGGTAAGCACCTTACATTGTCTCTGCTTGGTTCCTAGGATATTATTATTTAATTACTGATATCTCCAATTTCAGGCTTCCCTGGTGGCTCATATGGTAAAGAATCTGCCTGCAATAACGGATGCCCAGGTTCGATTCCTGTCTCAGAAAGATACCCTGGAGAGCAGAAGGCTACCCACTCCATATTCTTGCATGGAGAAATTATGGATATAGGATCTTGGTGGGCTGCAGTCCATGGGGACTGAAAGAATCAGACACAACTGAGCGACCAACACTTTCACTTCACTTTCACGTTTATTGCTAATTTCGTACCATACACTTGTATAGAACTTTAATGTGAAGCTCTGAATCCATAGGCACTCCAACAGCAAACTTGAAATTACTATTTCTAGTCAAATAGCATAGAAGGAGCAAATGTATCACCCATTCGGCTTTACCCAGCATGGGGCTGCTAACCTTGTCTTGCTTTGACTTTCGACCAGCACAGTTCAAACATTAGCACATTCATGGCCTTCTCCCAAATATAGGAAACGGTGCTTAGTTCTAGAATTTTTAATACTTCTTTAGACATTTGAAATGCAGTAAGTGTTAGGAAAAAAATATTTAAACTTGATATGATCAACCAGTTGACACATTTCTGAGTTCCTCTCATGTGCCAGTTTCCTCCCTAAGTTATGAATATACAAAGACTACTAAGACATAATACATTGGTTTAAAAAAAAAAATCACAGGACTGTTTTCTAATTCAGAAACATTCAGAAAATAAAGCTAAAATATTTCATTAAGAAGACATCCTCCAGGTCATAACTCTGTTTTTTTAATTTTTGTTCATTACTCTTTTTAGATTCCACACATAGGTGAAATCTTAAAATACTTTAAAACTATATTTGGTGATTGCAAGAGGGGAGGAGAGTGGAGGAATGAAAGAAACAGGTGAGGGAGATTAAGAGTATAAATTTACAGTTGCAAAATAAATAGATCACAGGTATGAAATGTACAGTGTGGAGAATATAGTCAATGATTATGTAATATCTTTGTATAGTGACATATCGTACTTAAATTTATCAAGGTAATCATCTTGAGATGTGTGCATGTGTACAGTCTTGAAATGTATGTAGGCATGTGTGTGTCTGACTCTTTGTGATCGTACGGACTGGGTCCTCCAGGCTCCTCTGTCCCTGGGATTCTACAGGCAAGACTATTGGAGCCGGGTTGCCATGTCCTCCTCCAGGGATGTCCCAGGAAATATATAGAAATACTGAATCACCATGGTGTGTATCAAGAACTAACGTAGTGTTGTAAGTCAATTATACTTCAAAAACTAAAGAAACAAACTCATAGAAAAAAGATATCAGATTTGTGGTTTCCAGAGATGAAAGATGGGGAAAAGGGCATTGACTGTTTGTTTTTCTTTTAAAAAGGAAAAAAATAAAAGACATCCTCTTTTTCTATTCATGACTCTTCTAGTCTTTTCATTCTTCAAAAAGAGTAAAGGTGAAGTTGCTCAGTCGTGTCCAGCTTTTTGCAACCCCATGGATTGTAGCCTACCATGCTCTTCCATCCATAGGATTTTTTAGGCAACAGTACTGGAGTGGCTTGCAGTAAAAGAAAATCAAAGCTACGTATAACTGTGTCTGTAGTGGTTGAGATTGCATGCTTTAATCTTTCTGGAATGTCAAATTCTTACTCTTTCCACTTTGCAGTAAATCATATAGCTTTTCTCAGTGAATGCTTGTGCTTCAAATTAGGAGATGATGTGGAAAGGCCAGCCCCTAAACAGATAAGCTGATAATTCTAACTGAAAACAAAATATAGTAGACATTGAGATCCCCAGGGAGCACTTGGCATATGCCCTATGTAAAGGCCAACGTTAACTGCAATCAATGTCACCCACAACCTCAAGCTCTGGCTCCTCTGCTTTTGCACATAAGCAAGCCACTCAGATCTCATTCTTTTTTTCCTGAAATGTTTCAACCAGAAAGATCCACTATAATACAAACAAATTGCAGTTGATTTTGATTGATTTTAAATAGGAAATGTATACAAACTCAGATATATTGTACTTTGTGAATTCTACCAAATGTAATTATGCAATTGACAAGGTAAACCTTAGGTGTATTACTGAAAAAATAGCTGAATAAAACATCTGAAATTTAAGTCAAAAAGAAACATTAATTTATTAAGATGATGAAATGTTTATCATAGATGCAGATTGCACTTTGGATTCTCTATACTATATATAAATAAAATATATGTGTAAGAAAAGCAGTTTTATATTTATCATTTCCTGGAAGACAGCGTAAGATGTTATTCAGTATTTGTCAAACAAGTTGCACCATGCACTCCAGCCACACCAAGCTACATATGTTTCTTGAATATGGCTCCAGTTCATGCTGGGCCTTTTGCCTAGAATCATATTCCTTTTANGGAAGACAGCGTAAGATGTTATTCAGTATTTGTCAAACAAGTTGCACCATGCACTCCAGCCACACCAAGCTACATATGTTTCTTGAATATGGCTCCAGTTCATGCTGGGCCTTTTGCCTAGAATCATATTCCTTTTACTCCTTCATTTCTCTTTCATACATACATGCATGCAGAGACACACTCACAACATGAACTTTTTCTGCCTTGTAAGCAGTGATTCCTCTTTCATTATCATAAGCTTCTTATAGTATGTTTGTTTGCTAATCTTTTAACTGCTTGCTTAGCAGTGAACCTGCTATCTAGTAAATAATGAATAGTAAGTAAAAGAAGAAAGGAATATATAAATGAAATATATTTAGTGAAACACTGTGATAAGGGTTCATGATATTTACTTCTCTAAAATAACAGAAATTTGGGAATTTCAGAGGACTTAAATACTAAGTAAACAAGAATGTTTTCAATTATCACTAATTCATGAAGAATATGAATATTAAAAACAATTCTAAACATGAAATAAAGATAATGTGAAATCATCATAGCAAAGTGAAACTCAAATATTTTCTGCTGTGGAAACCTACACAGTCTGTGTGCGTGTACCCTTGTTTTATATAGGGGGTAGAAATAAGTGAAACTAAAACAATTAAGGCATAAGGAACATAAACTTTCCACAAAGAATGAGTTTTCCAGCAATGATAAGATTATATAAAAAGCTTTCTGGCATGATGAAAGGACCCTTAATTTTTAAAGTCACAGCAGGAAAAACGATTAGCAGTATAAATAAACACATAAAGTCAAGTTAAACATTGCAAGACCTGTGCACATGGCAGCTTTATAGTTAAAAAATATATTAAGAATCAAGCCTTAAAGAAAATTGCCTTTTAAGTTTACAGATAAAAATAAATACAAAGTACCGTAGAGTTTAAGAAAGGTTTCCTTCTTTCATGCCTGAATGTAATGATTGTGAAAAATATATATAACTCTTTATGATTAAAATTGCATTATTATAATATTGAAATTATATTATCAATAATCTTGATATTGATATTGTTTTGATATTGATAAATATCAATAATTTAAGATATGCAGATAACACCACCATTATGGCAGAAAGTAAAGAGGAACTAAAGAGCCTCTTGATGAAGGTAAAAGAAGAGAGTGAAAAAGCTGGCTTAAAGTTCAGTATTCAAAAAACGAATATCATGGCATCCAGTCCCATCACTTCATGGCAAATAGATGGGGAAGCAATGGAAACGGTGAGAGACTTTATTTTGGGGGGCTTCAAAATCACTGCAGATGGTGACTGAAACCATGAAATTAAAAGACACTTGTTCCTTGGAAGAAAAGTTATGACCAACCTATATAGCCTATTGAAAAGCAGAGATATTACTTTGCCAACAAAGGTCCATCTAGACAAAGCTATGGCTTTTCCAGAAGTCATGTATGGATGTAAGAGTTGGATCATAAAGAAAGCTAAGTGCCAAAGAATTGATGCTTTTGAACTGTGGTGCTAGTGAAGACTCTTGAGAGTCCCTTGGATTGTAAGGAAATCCAACCAGTCCATCCTAAAGGATATCAGTCCTGAATATTTATTGGAATGACTGATGTTGAAGCTGAAGCTCCAATACTTTGGCCACCTGATGTGAAGAGCTGACTCATTAGAAAAGACCCTGATGCTGGGAAAGATTGAATGCAGGAGGAGAAGGGGACAAGAGAGGATGAGATGGTTGGATGGCATCACTGATTCAATAGACATTGAGTTTGAGCAAGCTCCAGGAGTTGGTGATGGACAGGGAAGCCTGGCATGCTGCAATCCATGGGGTCACAAAGACTCAGACATGACTGAGTGACTGAACTGATTATAAAAAGTCACAGTACCATATATACATATATATGTATGATATACTCTATGTTGTTTGTATACATAATTTTTACTATTGTTTGAAAAACAGATTTTTTTATTCTCCTATTTGTAATTTATTTACTCATTGTCAGCGTAAGAAAACTCCAACACATGTGAATAAATTTTGAAGAGTACTATATGCTTAAAAGTTATTCCAATTTTTATTTTTCCTCCTCTACTTTTCTTTCTGAATCAGTCAGTGTTTTTGAGATCCACATCTAATAGGACCTCGTTACTCTCTGATTTCCCTTATTTGTTTCCATATGCAGGGGATCTCCTGTGCCATGCAAATTATTTCAAAAACACATGTAGAATGTTTCTATTGTTAATAGGTGACCAGTGCCTTCAGATCATACCTAAATCTGTGTAATTTATATCTATTATCCATGGAATAAAATCATGTTTTTCTCCTCTTTAAAGAAAATTATAATTGTCAAGTGTGGCCTCAGCTGACTGGCTCTGGAGATTCAAGGGTCCTGTGAATAAAACCAAGGAAAATATAAGCTTATTATTCCCCAGTGGATATTATAGACACAGTATTTAAAGTACACGTTTGCTGGAGTGAAATGTTTGGAAAAGACTCACATATTACAGTAATGGAAAAATACTCTAATTATGTAGCTGANTATGGACTGTAGCCCACCAGGCTCCTAAGACCATGGGATTCTCTAGGCAAGAATACTGGAGTGGGTTGCCATGCCCGCCTGCAGGGCCTCTTCCTGACCCAGGGATCGAACCTACGTCTCCTGTGGCATCCTGCATTGCAGGCGGGTTCTTTACCGCTGAGCCACCAGGGAAGCCCCATCCTTGCCTTGCACCCTGACTAACGCAGGGGAAATCATTTCAGAGCCATGTTATTCTCAGCGCAGGTGGAAGCACGCCATTCTCTCTCAGTAGCTGATTTTAGTCAACACAAATATGGGAGGGCATGAAGATGTGTATAAGAGACAGGTACTGATATTATGCTGAAGGCTGGAAAAGAGCATATTTGTCTGTGATACATTGTGGTACATCCTACATCAGAAACCATTTGATAAAGAAGAGAGGAATAGCAGAGGACTTTAGAGATGGGAGTTCCAGAGTCAACTGGCTGTATTGAAAACATCTAAAGTTCATGGAACTTGTCCTCATTTACTGGCGTGGACTCCATGCCCTAAGTGCCACTATCATGAAACAGATAAAGTAATACTCAACTATATACCTTTCAAAACATCAGTTTATAAATTGATATTCAAGATTTTCTACAATGTGGTCTAACTTACATTAAAACCTTCACTAGGAGAATGTGCCTATTTCAGAAAACAAGTTCATCACTCTTCATGCTGGTGACTGTCCATTTTTTCTCGATTTTCTTGCAGAAACTTGAAAACACTTTAGAATATCATACAATCACCCCTCAGTATCCATGGTGGATTTGCTCCAGAATGCTCATGAATATCATGAAAATCCACGGCTGCTCAAGTGTAGTATTTGCATATAACAACACACATTCTCTGCTGCTGATGCTGCTGCTGCTAAGTTGCTTCAGTCGTGTCCGACTCTGTGCGACTCCACAGACGGCAGCCCACCAGGCTCCCTCGTCCCTGGGATTCTCCAGGCAAGAACACTGAAGTGGGTTGCCATTTCCTTCTCCAATGCATGAAAGTGTAAAGTGAAAGTGAAGTCGCTGAGTCGTGTCTGACCCTCAGCGACCCCCACGGACTGCAGCCTTTCAGGCTCCTTCATCCATGGGATTTTCCCGGTAAGAGTACTGGAGTGGGGTGCCATTGCCTTCTCCAACACATTCTCTAGTACACTTTAAATCATGTCTAAGTTACTCACAGTACCTAATACAATATAAATGCTATGTAAATAGTTGCCAGCACACAGCAAATTTAAGTTTGATTTGGGGAACTTTCTAGAAATTTTTAAAAACTATTTTCCATTCATTATTAGTTGAATTCCTAGATGCTGAACCCATGGATGTGGAGAGCTAACTGAATAGAAGTACAACTGTATATCTTCACCTTGTAAAATCAAATAATGCCTTTATTCTTCACATTTAGTATATAGCTAATCTTGACTATTAGACATTTGTTGGTGAAAACTTTTTACCTTTTTTACTTCATCTTTGTCTTTTTTCCTCTCTTTATATAATTAAGAAAGAAAAATAAAACAAAAAAGAAAGTAGGTACTTGTGATGCTTAACACTGCACTATAATTAATATTTTAATGTATTTTCTTCAGATATTTTCCATGGTAGAAGCATTACATTGTGGGATGAAAACAGTAGGAAAGAAAAACACTTCTGTCTCCTGCTTTAATGATGGAATGGTAGCAAAGGAGATTGGTAGAGTCTATGGCGGAGGAGGCAATGGCACCCCACTCCAATACTCTTGCCTGGAAAATCCCATGGACAGAGGAGCCTGGTGGGCTGCAGTCCATGAGGTCGCGAAGAGTCGGACATGACTGACTCAACTTAGCAGCAGCAGCAGCAGAATATATGGGGCTTTGGAGCTTCATTGCCTAGCATTGAAATTTGGCTGCATTTTAGAAGCTGTGATTTATGCAACCTTGTAAACATTATCTTATTTCTTGTAAAATTGTGAGGCTGTTAGCACAATAAGTATTATAAATATGAAAATGTTATAGCTATTATTATTTTCCAAATATTACCTAACATTTCTATATTATTAAATATGTGTTGAAAACAAACATAAACCTACAGAATAACCTATCAAGTGGTTAAAATTACTTTACTAAACAACCCTGACAGGCCGTTGTATAGAATTTAAGTTACATTTAGTTCATCATTATTTTACATTATTTTACATTGATAGACATATTCATCTTTAATTATCACCTCAGGTCTTCCCTCATAGCTCAGTCAGTAAAGAATTTGCCTACAAAGCATGAGCCATGGGTTTGTTCCCTGGAGAAGGAAATGGCAGCCCACTCCAGTATTCTTGCCTGGAGAATTCCATGAACAGAGAAGCCTGGCAGGCTACACAGTCCAAGGCGTTGTAAGAGTCCAACAAGACTTAGCAACTAAATCACCACCAGGATAAAATGCTGAGGGTGGTATTTGCTCAATTATTATCTTGTCCTTTCCACTTTTTTTTGTTGTTGGTTCAGTTTTGGTTTCAGAGCTATCGTCTTTTAATTACTGTAGTGTCAAAATGTTTTCAAAATATATATTCATCAGATTAGATTCTCTAACCTTATTCTTGTTTTCCAAATATTTCTTGGCAATCTTTCCATGAGGTTTTCCTAATATGATCTTTTAACTATTTTATGTCCTCTATATACATACTGATTCTAATTATCTTTAATTATATTTCCTCACATCATTCTTTTTCATTATTTTTGTAACTCAGTTTGTTGAAAGCATGTTAATTGTTTGATGATCAGGAAGCAATATGTGACACATCTTGTATTCTATTTTGATAGTTTTTATATATTTATACAGATAATTTACTGGGTTGCTGTTATGTCTAGGATATTTGTTGATAGTTTTGATTTGATTGGGACCTGTTAGAACATTTTAAATTTCAAATAGTAAGAACTAGGAACTTAGCACCTTCCTGCAAAAGACTGGTTTTCAGGAATAGATTAAACAAGATATGCTTAAGTTATATCATCCAGTTATGAGTTACAGTATCCACTGCTCTACCCCAGTCCAAGGCATTCTCAACTCAGCTCTCAAGTCAGGCAAAATAATTCCTTTAGCTTGTTCTCAACTGAGAAGCCATAGTGATTGCTTTGAAATGTAAAATACTTTAACTTACTCCTCGGTTCAGACACCACTTCTGTTTCCCTTTCACTCTAAGTAAAGCCCAAGATTATTGCTGAAATCACCTGACCCCCATGGCTTTTCTAACCTCATAATCTTTTATTCCCAATATTCTTTTTCTGATGAAGCCATGCTATTTGTCGAATGGGCAAATAACTCTTTTTATCTGGAGACTTTGTACTAGCTTTTCCCACTGTCTGGAGTGTAATTCTCTCATATATCCACACACTTACTTCCATCCAGTTTATTCTCAAATCATAATAAAAAACTAAAGCTTTCCTTACCATCCAACATGAAGTAACACCCCTTTCACCAGCATTCCATATATCCCTTACCTGACTCTATTTTGATCCATAACATTTATCACCATCTGAGTACATTTGTTTCTTTTCAGATACCAGAACTTTTGGGACACATCACTTTTTCATTGGGCTCCAAAGTGCCTATCTGGTACCTATTTCCAGAGCTCTTGAGATGCTAGCAGCAGCAGCAAAACATATGGTAGTAAATATCTGCTTATTTACTAATTGTTTACCTCTTCCCACTGGAATATAAACTCCATGTGAACAGAATTTTTTTTCCTTACTGTTCTTTTCACTCTTAAAACTTAAAGCCTAGTAGAGACTACAGCCAAGCACAAAGGATGCCCAATAAATGTATTGAATAAGAAAATGCTATCTGATTATCAAAAGAAAAAAGCTCCTATCAAAATGCCCACCTTGTATATACAAAAGCACACACTTACTCAGTAGTCCTTTATGTAACATGATGGTTCCACTAGCTAATATGTTCATAAGGAATACAAAATCAACGATAACATTAACTGACATGAACAACTGAGCAAGTAAATCTACTGAGAGAAAATTACAAAGTGGTATTTTCAGAGCCAATTCAAGTAATCTCTTTCATTGTTTGTTTGGGATTAATTTTCTGTCCTTTTCATTTCACAGATAATTAAATCTGTGAATTTAGTTTATTTACTTGGGACAATATTAAAGAAAATGAGTTTCTCTTGTAAACTAAAATTGACATTTTTGTGATGTTAAAATATTGCATAATTTTAAAGGATTTTATTAAATCTGTTGATATTTTACTGTTTTTAGAGCACTTAAAATTAAATTATTTTCCATAAATATTATTGAAACACATAACTTCATATGAAAAAATATAAAAATATATTATATATTCATCAAACATAAAATATCCCTCACAAAGGGAAGAAAGTTAGGGCAAAGAACGAGTGAATTTCTAGTCTAAAATTTATAATGCTCTATTCCATGATCATTTCAGGTTATACATATGTACTACATAGATAAAACTGAAGAAAAGAAATATCTTAGTTAAATTGTGTATATCAAAATAAACCATTTGTTTGCATTTTAAACTTGGAGTGGGGCAACTAATATCACATTAATTTAGCAGATGGAGCATTCAAAAGTTAAATTTTACTATCATAAAGTGTACTAAAAATTGGCTGCCTACCTGATAAAATCCAATGTCTGAGATGGCCTACTCTTGTTAATTAAGATATCAAACTTAAAGCTCAGGAAATTATTAAAGCAAAATGAGCAAAGCCTCAATAAACTGTTGGACAATATCAAGCAGTGTACTGTATATTTAGAATTCACCCCAAAAGAAATGGGCTATTAAGTTTGTCTACATTGTTTAAAGATGTGTTAATTGATGGCGTACAACTTGTTTTAATTGTCCTGATTGACTTGGCTACTTGACCAGATAGAGTTGCCAGATAAAAAAGAGAATACCTTGAATTATTTGACACTAATATATGTATATATTTTAAATTGTTGTTTTTCTGAAATTCAAATATAGCTGGTACCTTGTATTTTATTTGCTAATTCAGGTAATCCTACCAGGAGGGCATCTGAGACCCTACTTGAAATATTTGTCCAAGTTATCCTCAAAGATTTCTCACACATATTTTAACAGATGGTAATCCAGACACAAAATTTTCTGAATGAATGTATCTTAGAAACCAGTACTTGCCTTCTACTTGCTTCCTTGTATTTTTTGTATTTTACATTTTTTAAGCCTGTGTAAATATGCTCTGAAGAGTCTGAGGAGTTCTTTTCATTATTCCAACCTGTGAATAACTTTTAATATTTTGGATAGAATATCAACTTGAAGAGGGTCTCACTGGGCAAAGACGCATGCATAAATTCATGAAAGAAGTTTTGTGGGAAAAAATGCACAGAAGATACTGGCAAATACTTTCTTAAAGTAATTGTACTTTAACTAATATAGAAGGACTAATGTGGTTAGATAATCATTGTTACATGCTAAAAGGAAATGATTAATGTTTAATGAGAGACCCAGTAATTATATAGTCTTAAAATATATCCCTGTAACTTATTAATTCCTGTGGAACAGTTGTCTGCTTACTGGGGAAATCTAGTAGACATCACCTTAAATGGATGACCAAATCATCCATGCTCCATAACTGGGCGGTCAGTCATTTCCTGCTTCCCAACAATGCCCTGCGATGGAGTCAATGCTTCTCTTGACAAAGAAACCCATATTTAAGACATTCTACAAAAGAATGGTTCCTTAAAAATATCAAAGTTAATAAAAATGCAAATTGAAGTGCTACACATTAAAGGAGACTAAAGGATTATTAAACTAAATAAAATTCATGATTCTGTATTTGATCCAAAACATGATAAAAAAAAATCTGTTAATGAGACATTTGACAAAATTTGAATATAATCTTAGATTAAATATATTTTACCAATTTAGATAGATTGATATAGGTTATATTCTCTTTAAATACCTATCTATATAGATATTGGATATCTATCTATCTAATTATCTAGAGAGAGAGGAAGAGAAAGAGGAGAGAGTAAGAGAGTGGAAAGAGAAAAGGAGAGAGAAAAATGTCAAGCCAAAGGTAAATAACTGGTGACTCTAGATAAAGGTCATGGGGAGGTTATTTATCATTTTTGTACCTTTATTTGAGTTTGGAATTACATTAAATAAAGTGAAAAAATTTACATGAGCAATTATCTACAATTTTTGTTTGTTTTTTTATAAGAAAAACACTTAGTGCAAACATCAGGAAGGATGCTCTGTTTCTTATTCCTTTATTGAAGTTAGAAATAATATAATTTAAACTAGAGGAAATTTGGGTTAATATGAATTTAGCTACATGAAAGTTGGTCACCTCAAAAAAACTTTGATTTAACATTGTTTTAATTCTCTTATCTACTACAAATTTCACAAAAGCTAATATAAATTTTTAAAGAATCCATTGCCTAAAACATGAGCTATTATGAAATTTATGAAAGGAAACAAAAGAAAAAAATTCATTAAATGCTAATTTAGGCAAGTGAGGAATGTCAATTTAGTTTAAAACAACACTAATTCCTCAGATTCTAAATTGCTAAAAGTCATGGACTTGATTTTCTGAACTTTCATATTCAATGATCTTCCAATATATTGCTCAAAAGAGACATCAATCTGAGGAAATTGTTTTCATAATTAATCATAAATGATACTTGCTACTCAAAGGCAGTGACTGTAAAAATTTAACTTAATAAATGAATAGTGTCAAATCTCAATTCTAATCCAATGACTCTTCTATTCATTTGTTCTATTGTATTTATTTAAATGAATGTCTTGGTGATTCAATGGGAAAATATCATGGTGACTGCCTCAAAGATTTAACTCTTTCTTTTTCTGCTCAGAATTACCTACTGAGAATTTGGAAATGTCATATAATTATCAAGATCCCACATAACTAAATCTAGACCTTACCTACTTCTCAGTATAGAAAAGAGGTTGTTATACTATATAGAAAACAATCATATGAACTCTAGTGTTTTGAAATCCAGGACTCTCTCAAACTTAGTTTATTGCTGATAAATATAGCATAGAGCTTCACGCATATTAAGTTTTTATAAATTCTTAATGAATTAATGAACTGAGTATAAGGTTAACACGCGGGCCTTCATACAGTGATAATTATTTGAGCATCTACTACAAGATATGCATAACCATCAGTTTGGAACTAGAAAGGTTAATATCTTTGATGAACTCAGAGATGTTCGACTTATTATAAAGACTCGCCTTTCCTCTTGACTTCATACTCAATCAGGAGCCATACATTACTGATTGCTTAATTTCTTCTTTGTATCTGTTAGAGTTGTTTAAGAAAGTTCACATGCTGGAGAAGTTCAAGGTGTAAAGAAGCACATTGCTACTGACATTTCATGGAAAGTCTGAAGGAATGTGTTCTTGAGAAAATTACACCTTTGCTGAGGTATAGCAATAACGATTGACTCTGGTTTTTAAATATATCACATAGAGTGAGGAGGGCTGTATTTTAGAAAGCTCAAGATGAAAGGAATAGAAGACATAAAAAAAGAAAGTGAATGGTACTTTTTGATAATTGAAAAACATTCAAGAGTACCAGAATGCAGAAGGAGGAGCGTTAAGAGATAAAACAGGAGAATTAAACTGAGGCAACAGTTATAAAATGAGTCTTTTGTACTTTAGGCTAAGAGCAAAGAGCAGTCATTAATAATTTTTAAGCAGAGGATGACTTGAACAAATTCAAATTTATATTTTCAAAGAGTGATGAGTGCAAATAAAATTGAGGTGGTTAGACTAGAAACTAAGGAAACAGAAGACAGTCATACCAGTCCAAGCAGGAAGTAATGACTTTCTGGATTGGTATTTCTAGGAACAGAGGAAGAAAGAAGTGCAATAAGAGTAGGTATGTAAAAGGAGTATTTGACATTATTTCATTGATTTGAAAAACAAATTTGATTTGCATTTTATAGACAAGAGAGTTACCACTCAGATCTACCTTATTTGAGAAGGTATTTGAGATTATTTATAGAAATATATACAAATATTAACATTAATATAGTGGGTAAGAGATAATTTCACAATGTGAGCCAAGATATACCTTTACTAAGTAGCTAAAGTATATTTTTCAGTATAAAGTCAATTAATAAATTTGTATATTTGTGTCATCTGTTAGTTAACAGCTATTATTAGCTGGCATTATGGTAATGTATGGTGATTCTGGCTCACAAATCATCAACTATAAAGCTAAATGTTTAAAATAAGACCCATGAAAATTTGAGATAACAATATAAGAAAGTAAATGATAGATATAAAATTCATTCATTTAAGCAGTAAACATTTATTGAGTACCTAGTGGATTCAATGTAATATTATAGGGTCTTGGCTATAAAAATAAAAGTTAGTTATAAAATACACATATTTTAGTGAAAGTATACACATATAAATTGAAAAGATCAATTTTGTGATCTACATCTGAAATTAGATAGATAACACCCCATTACTGGATTGCAGAAGAACAAATAATCTTAAAGCTTTGAATAATAACATTTGTACTTTCCAAATAAAACTTGGTCATATCTGTTGTCCAACTGATTGAATGTTTTTAATATCCTAAATTTAGGTGGTTTCTTCTGGTTAGACAATCATAGATCATTGTTCAAGCTGAAATGATTGATTTCTTCAAAGTCACTGTCACTCCCCTGCTGTTAGACATGTCTTAAACGAAAATATCACAGTTCACTGTGGAAAATTCTGAAAGAGATGGGAATACCAGACCACCTGATCTGCCTCTTGAGAAATCTGTATGCAAGTCAGGAAGCAACAGTTAGAACTGGACATGGAACAACAGACTGGTTCCAAATAGGAAAAAGAGTACATCAAGGCTATATATTGTCACCCTGCTTATTTAACTTCTATGCAGTGTACATCATGAGAAATGCTGGGCTGAAAGAAGCACAAGCTAGAATCAAGATTTCTGGGAGAAATATCAATAACCTTAGGTATGCAGATGACACCACCTTTATGGCAGAAAGGGAAGAAGAACTAAAGAGCTTCTTGATGAAAGTGAAAGAGGAGAGTGAAAAAGTTGGCTTAAAACTCAACATTCAGCAAACTAAAATAATGGCATCTAGTCCCATCAACTTCATGGCCAATAGATGGAGAAAAAATGGCTGATTTTATCTGGGGGGGGGGCGCCAAATTCACTGCAGATGGTGACTGCAGCCATGAAATTAAAAGACGCTTACTCCTTGGAAGGAAAGTTATGACCAACCTAGACAGCATATTAAAAAGCAGAGACGTTACTTTGCCAACAAAGGTCTGTCTAGTCAACGCTATGGTTTTTCCAGTGGTAATGTATGGATGTGAGAGTTGGACTATAAAGAAAGCTGAGCACCAAAGAATTGATGCTTTTGAACTGGGATGTTGGAGAAGACTCTTGTGAGACCCTGAACTGCAAGATCCAACCAGTCCATCCTAAAGGAGATCAGTCCTGGGTGTTCACTGGAAGGACTGTTGTTAAAGCTGAAACTCCAATAGTGTGGCCACCTGATGTGAAGAGCTGACTCATTTGAAAAAATCCTGATGCTGGGAAAGACTGCGGGCAGGAGAAGGGGACAGCAGAAGATGAGATGGTTGGAAAGCATCACTGACACAATGGACATGGGTTTGGATGGACTCTGGGAGTTGGTGATGGACAGGGAGGCCTGGCATGCTGCGGTTCACGGGGTCACAAAGATTCACACGACTGAGCGACTGAACTGAACTGAAATGAAAATATAAATATTTTTCTTTTAATTATGGGGATTGGTGGCTTATCATGTTATCTGAGAAATTCTACATCTGAAAATTAAAATATTCACAAACCATAATCTGAGGGGTGGGATGGAGTGGAAGGTAGAATGAAAGTTCAAGAGAGAGGGGACATATTTCTAAGACCTATTCGTCTTAGAAATTGATAAGGAAGTTGTGGTAAATATAAACAATGGAATGTTACTCAGCTAGAAACATGTTTGAGTCAGTTCTAATGAGGTGGATGAAACTGGTGCTTATTATATATAGTGAAGTAAGTCAGAAAAATAAAAGACAAATACTGTATATTAACACATATATATGGGCTTCCCTGGTAGCTCAGGTGGTAAAAAATCTGCCTGCAATGCAGGAGACCAGGTCCGATCCCTGGGTCAGGAAGATCTCCTGGAGAAGGGAATGTCCATGGAGAATTCCATGGACAGACCATATATATGGAATTTAGAAAGATGGGACTAATGAACCTACATGCAGGGCAGCAAAGATGACACGGTTATATAGAATAGACTTTTGGACTCAGTGGGGAAAAGTGAGGGTGGAATGATTTGAGAGAATAGCATTGAAACATATACATTATCGTATGTAAAATTGATGACCAGGGCATGTTCCATGTGTGAAGCGGGGCACCCATAGCTGGTGCTCTGTGACAACCTAGAGGGGTAGGGTGTGGGGGGAGATGGAAGTAGGGGTCAGGATGGGGGGAACACATGTATACCTATGGCCAACTCATGTTGATGTATGGCAAAAGCCATCACAATATTGTAAAATAATCCTCCAATTAAAATAAATAAATAAATTAAAACATAAAAGGAAGAAGATATTTAATTCATTATCTCAAGTTAAATAATTTATTAATATCAATTATAGTTAATTATAGCTAGAATAAATACTTTTTTTCTTCAATACTCCCAATTCTCCTCTATCTCAGAAAGAAAAGGGATCAACATGCACAGAAAAGTAAACTGTAGTTTGTTGTAAAATTGCTTGTTTAAAATATATATATATAAACATAATGAATGGCCATTAATAGGGGAAGGGTCAAAAAACACTAATATAGTATTGAATAACATGGGATATTTTCCTATAAAAAGAATCACTTGTATCTGGGCCATTGACTTGAAGAGATTTCATAAGGTAATTTTGAAGTCAGGCAAAATGTTGCTTGAACAATATATAATATATTACTCTCAGAATAATCATACTGAATTTTCTCTAAGTTTTGTGTGTGTATGTGACAGCTTCTGTGTATGATTATATATAGGAATGTACAGAAGGAAAGTCATTTAGTTGTTTCCTTTGGTTGAGGATGAATTAAGTTAATAAAGAAAGTAGAAATGTCCTTTAAAAAGTTGTATATTATAAAAAATAGCACAAATGATCTCCTACAAAGATNTATGATTATATATAGGAATGTACAGAAGGAAAGTCATTTAGTTGTTTCCTTTGGTTGAGGATGAATTAAGTTAATAAAGAAAGTAGAAATGTCCTTTAAAAAGTTGTATATTATAAAAAATAGCACAAATGATCTCCTACAAAGATGTGAGTTGAATGTAGATACAGAAAATCAGAAAATACAATTTTCCAAGCAACAAACTTTATTTGTATTCAAGTAATTTATGTTGTTGAATTTTTAATATTCATCTTTCGAGGACCCAATCAGGATCACATATTGTATTAGGCTGTCATGTCTTCTCTGTCCCCTTTAATTTCTGACAGCTTTTATTCTTTCCTTATCTTCCAAGACATTGACAATTTTTGAGAAACACTAGTCAGTTATCTTTGCAGAATACCTTCAGTTGGGATTGTCTGATGTCTTCTTATAATTGAAGTGAAGTTACACATTTTTGGCAAGAGTACCATAGATGTAATATACATCAAACATCCCAGCAAGGATGCAGGATATAAGCATGACTTATGAGAAGCTGAATTTTAATATATGTTTTTCCATTGTCATATTGATATTTAATATATAATAAGCAAGTACAAGTTATATAACCAGTGAAAACAAGGGAATGTAAATGAAAGTTTGGAGGTGATGTAGTAATTAAATTACTAACTTTGTTTATAGCCCTTGATATTAAATAGATTCCTGGTTTTGTGGCTTGTTTTTTCCTTTTTAATTTTCTTATTTGAATACCCATCTGAAGAGTGTTCATTTAGAATAGCATAATGTTTACTATAAATAAATAGAGACATGGCAAAAAAAAAAGATTCTCATTATTTTTAAGCCTTTTCAAATGAATGAAATAAAATTTTTCTATATATCCATACAAAGAAGTGCAGTGATTAAGAAAAAAACTAACAGCAATATAGTACCATGATCTTTGTGCTTGTAAAAGCTTGGCCATCAATCTGATGCTCCAGTTAATGGCGTCTGTAAAAAAGCACTATTTTCTTTTTCATTTTATAGTGTAGTTATGAAGGATTTTTTGAAACCACGTCCAAATTTTTTTTTAATCTGAAGCATTTTTTTTAAAAGTAACTGACTAGTGTTTAGTGACCAAACTGGCACTCTTTCTTGATTTCAGATGAAATAAAATAGGCTGTCTTCCAATTCATTAAAATATCTGATGCTGGCCAACTTTTTCCACTATTAAATGTGTTATAGTTCTCAATTGTACGTCAAAGCTATATTATATAAATATTACAGTAATCAACTCTGACGGTCCCAGATGCATTGTGGAAGAGAAAGGGAAGCCTTTTATCAAAAGCCAGTTCCTGCTTCCTGAACAATGATACAGTTTCTTCAGTTTCTCTCTAGAGACTTAAATTTTAGTTAGTATTCATGGAATGGGAAAATGAAATTTTACAATACACATACATGCATGCACACACCCTGTATGCACTCAAATTTTTCAATGATCTTATGAGAGTTTTTCTTTTGTTTTGCAGATGTTTGTTTTAATGATTTATTGAGACATATACGCTTGTACTAGATGCTATTTGTATTAAACAACAGTTTTTAATGTTTTGCAAGGAAGGCGAGCTATTACTTTTGTTTTTTCTTTGTAAAATGATTTTACCTTCTGTTACTCACCTAAAATATTACATGAACTTATATTGACCAGATGTTATGCTAATATATCCAGACAATTGTTAGTATGTCATTCAAATTACTACACATTATTTCTCAAACAAGAAAAGTTACATTGTACATGTTGTCACATTAACTTTATTTAAGGTGGAAGCTTAGGGCAATGCCTTGAAAAACAGATTTGTTACCATGCTAACAAGAAAACTCACACTATCACTTTTCCATTACAGTATTTAGCAGTAATCTGAAATGTACTTTACTGAGCACCAAAGAATTGATGCTTTTGAACTGCGGTGTTGGAGAAGACTCTTGAGAGTCCCTTGGACTGCAAGGAGATCCAACCAGTCCATTCTGAAGGAGATCAGGCCTGGGTGTTCTTTGGAAGGAATGATGATAAAGCTGAAACACCAGTACTTGGGCCACCTCATGCAAAGAGTTGACTCATTGGAAAAGACTCTGATGCTGAGAGGGATTGGGGGCAGGAGGAGAAGGAGATGACAGAGGATAAGATGGCTGGATGGCATCACTGACTTGATGGAGGTGAGTTTGAGTGAACTCTGGGAGTTGGTGATGGACAGGGAGGCCTGGTGTGCTGCAGTTCATAGGGTAGCAAAGAGTTGGACATGACTGAGTGACTGAACTGAACTGACCTTAAATATATTTATTTGGTTTCAGGCCTTGGAACACAACATATTTTTTTTTCTAGGTGTCCATTTTGCAAATATTTAATACTCTCCTAACATTGTGTTATGTATATAAGTGTATAAAAAACATGGCTTCTGCCCTGGAAAATCTCACGTTGTTAGTTTGTGTGTGAAAGTGAAAAGTGAAAGTGAAGTCGCTCAGTCACGTCCAACTCTTTGCGACCCCATGGACTGTAGCCTTCAGTTCATGGACTTTTCCAGGCAAGAGTACTGGAGTGGGTTGCCATTTCCTTCTCCACTGGATCTTCCCGACCCAGGGATCAAACCCAGGTCTCCCACATTGCAGGCAGACACTTTACCGTCTGAGCCACTAGGGAAATACAATAACCTAAAGATAGATGCTTCCCACCCTGGATCTCTTTAGCATCAAAGCAACATTTTATATTAATGCGTGTGCATGTGTGTATATTTGAGTGTCTGGGATGAATATTTTTATTTTGTTTTCAGACTGACTGTGCTTTTGGATGTAGATCCTTATGTCTAAGCTTAAGGTGAAGAAGTTTTCCTATTAATCTTTCCACCTTAGTCAGGCCCTTAGGTTGCACTGCTGTGTCCCTGCTAGACCAGTAAAGCCAAAAGGTCACACTTGGCTGGCTATGTAAATGCCCATATTTTCAGTCAGATTCCCAAGGAAATAGACTCAGAGATTGATTTTACTTTATAGATTTAAAACACAGTGCTCTTTGGATTACTATAGGTGAAAATAGTAGGAAAATAAAATGCTACCTGGTGTCTTGAGAAGCTCGGAATCTGCAATGGCAAAAAAACTGTTGACAGGAGAAGCAGGGCTTGTGATTTACCCCCGCTGAGCAATCATTAGATAAAAGTTGTACCATCGAAGGTAAAATAGATATAATATAGGCAAGACAGCTGCTCGGGATAAGGCAGCCTGGAGTATATACACGTATTCTGTATATATGATTTATACATATGATTGTATATATGCATATATGTGTGTATTTTGGATATGTGTGCTTTCTTTTTATATCCTAAAGTGAAAAGAAAAGTGAAGTTGCTCTGTCGTATCTGACTCTTTGTGACCCCGTGGACTGTAGCCCACCAGACTTCTCCATCCATGGGATTCTCCAGGCAAGAATACTGGATTGGGTTGCCATTTCCTTCTCCAGGGGATCTTCCCGACCCAGGGATTGAGCTCAGGTCTCCCGCATTGCAGGCAGACGCTTTAACCTCTGAGCCACCAGGGAAGCCCCCTTTTATATCCTAAGTAACACAAAATTTTACATGTTGAATATTTTATTAAAGTAGCCACACACACACACACACAAAACAATAAAATTCACATACGTAGGACCTTTCTGAAATCTTCCAAATAAAATAGTTCTTGAATAAATATTACAAAGATGCTGCTGCTGCTGCTGCTGCTGCTCCTGCTGCTAAGTCGCTTCAGTCGTGTCTGACTCTGTGCAACCTCATAGATGGCAGCCCACCAGGCTCCCCTGTCCGTGGGATTCTCCAGGCAAGAACAGTGGAGTGGGCTGCCATCCCCTTCTCCAATGCATGAAAGTGAAAAGTGAAAGGGACAGCTTAGCATAAACTCCTATATAAATTTAATAATTGTAAAACAGTTCTAAAGGCCATTAAAGAATAGCTAAATGATTAATCTAAAAAAAAAAGGTAGGGAGTCTAAATACAAAGTCTTTATAAAATTCAAAGAATAATTTTAGCATTGTGCTACATGGAGGAATATCCATACAAAGTAATAAAAATGAATCTTTTAAAAATTAAACTAATGAAGAATTATCTGAGAAGATAATTTCTTTAATACTTTAAAATAGATAATATCTTATTAAATAGATGAGGAACATACAAAGAAAAAAGCATAAATTAAGGATTAACATATTATTAGGTGACTGTGCAAAACACTGGTAAAGAATTGTGGTAAGGTATTATTTAATAAATAAATGGAATAGAAAAAGGTGACTCAGATGGTTAAGAATCTGCCTCCTATGTGGGAAACCCAGGATCCACTGAAGAAGTGCATGGTAACTCACTCCAGTATTCTTATCTAGAGGATTCCCGGGACAGAGGAACGTGGTGGTAGTTACAGTCAGTTCATGGAGTCCCAGTGAGTTGGACACGACAGAGCAACTAACACACACACAATTATGACTTTAGACTGTGCTGTCGAAAATCACTGCAGCCAACATAGCTAAAAATAATTTTATTCAACAAATATGTGGTAACAGAATTTAAAAATAGTGAAGAATCAGGCCTAAGAAAAGACAAGTTTAGAAAGGCTGTGCAATTGAGGCAGCAGAAAATGATAACAGTCACATCAGGGTGTCCTTGACAATTACTATGGCTCTGATATGTTTTAGTTTTTCTATTTCGAATAATTTCTATGCAAAATGTGTCTATTATAAATACTCCTCATATGTTCCATAAGGTAAAGGTAAAGATAAGCATGATAAAGAGAAGAGCTGAAATATGAAAAATATCCAAATGGATATTCTAGAGAATAAAAATATAATATCTGGTCTAAAAATACACTAGAGTGATCTATAGCTAGATAGTATAAAAGAAAATGTCAGTGAATTTCAACATAGAACAAAATAAATAATACAAAACAAACACAGAGAGGAAGAAAAAGACCAAAAAGTGAATAAGAAATTAGTGAGGTATGGGACAACACCACTGGGAAGCATATATAAAGTTGGAGTTCTAGGAAGAGAAATAGGCAACAAAATATTTTAAGTAATAATGGCTAAAAAATCCAAAAGTTGATGAAAACTATAAACTGTAAACCCAAAGATTCAAGAAATTCAATAAATCTGAAGCAGAAATAAAAAATTAAAAAAACAAATAAGCCAAGAAAACAATGTGAGTAAGTAAATGTTAGCCACTCAGTCCTGCCTGACTCTCTGTGACCCCCATGAACTACAGCCTACCAGGCTTCTCTGTCCATGAGATTTTCCACAGGAGGATACTGAAGTGGGTTGCCATTTCCTTCTCCAAAAGAAAACAATGAGATTGAAAAAAAAAAAAAAAACTCACCACAATCATAAAAGTAAAATCTTAAAAGCAACAAAGGGAAAAAGAAATTATATAGAAAGCAACAAAGGTAAGATTGAAGTCAGACTTTTTGTTAGAAAGTATCAAAGCCAAAAGATGGTAGAAAGACAACTTTAAAGTACTGACATACAAAAACTGTCAACCAAAATTTTTTTGTATAGTGAAAATATTTTTCCAAAGTAAATCAAATAAAGATTGGGTAAATGATTCATTACCAACAAATGTTCACTTCAACAAATATTAAAGGAAATTCTATAAGCAAATAAAAATGATAACAGGTAGAAATTTGTATCTACCCAAAGAAATGAAGAACACCAAAAATGGATAACATACAGGTATAAATAGAACAAAGTTTTTTCCTTTATTCTCCACCTTTTTAACAAATGAGCATATCTTTGCAGCTCTTTAAACTTAAAAACAAAGTGATGAATTCTGGACTTTATGTCATAAATAAAAGTATAAGTTATAGCAACAAATAACAAAGTATGGAAAGGGAAATGATATGTAATGTTGTAAGGTTCTACATTGTGTGTGAAGTTGTATCATATTACTTGAAGGTAAACTGTGATAAATTTAAAATCTATACTATAAACCCTAGACCAACAACTAAAAAGTAAGAGGAATTATAGCTAATAACTCAATCTTGAAAACAAAACTGAATAATAGAATATACACCTAATATTTCTAGATATTAGAAATATTTCTTCTTCTAAAAAGAAGATAGAGAAAGGGATAAACAAAGGGAAGATAAATAACAATATTGGAGATTTAAAACCAATAATATACAAAACCACATTTTGTGTAAAAGTCTAGACACCTGAATTAAATAACAAATACTGTTAGATTAAGTAAGAAGACAATAGGCAGGTGTGTGCTGCCTGAAAGATATCATTTAACAAATGGATTTTAATAAAAAATAAAAGAATGGCAAAAGTTACCCCATGCAAACCATAAGCAGCTCAAACATGGTGTAGCTATATGGATACCTGTATTCTATGGTAACAATTTTAATTGGAAATTTTGACACTTCACTCTTAATAAAAATAGCAAAAGTATTGGCAGTAAATCAGTAAGATACTGAAGAGTAGAACAACCCTCTCAACTAACTTGATCTAATTAACACTTATAGAACATGCCATCTGACATCAAAATGCACATTCGTTTCAAGGAACCAAGAGCACTAAGCCAAATAATATTATGAGCCATAAAACACTGAATAGGTTTCACAGAATCAATGCCATAAGGAAGTATGTTCTCTGATCTATGAAAAATTGAACAAGAACACAGTAACAAAAATATAGCTGCAAAAATCTCCAAGTATTTGGAAACTTATCCATGGATTGAATGAGAATAAAAATACTATATATCAAAATTTGTAGAATGCTACCAAAGCAGTGTTTAGAAATGTATAGCCTTAAATGTTTGCATTCAGTTCAGTTCAGTTCAGTCGCTCAGTCGTGTCCGACTCTTTGCGACCCCATGAATCACAGCACGCCAGGCCTCCCTATTCATCACCATCTCTTGGAGTTCACTCAGAGTCATGTCCATCGAATCCGTGATGCCATCCAGCCATCTCATCCTCGGTCATCCCCTTCTCCTCCTGCCCCCAATCCCTCCCAGCATCAAAGTCTTTTCCAATGAGTCAGCTCTTTGCATAAGGTGGCCAAAGTACTGGAGTTTCAGCTTTAGCATCATTCCTTTCAAAGAAATCCCAGGGTTGGTCTCCTTCAGAATGGACTGGTTGGGTCTCCTTGCAGTCCAAGGGACTCTCAAGAGTCTTCCCCAACACCACAGTTCAAAAGCATCAATTCTTCGGCTCTCAGCCTTCTCAACAGTCCAACTCTCACATCCATACATGATCACAGGAAAAACCATAGCCTTGACGAGACGGAGTCGGCAAAGTAATGTCTCTGCTTTTGAATATACTATCTAGGTTGGTCATAACTTTCTTCCAAGTAGTAAGCGTCTTCTAGTTTCATGGCTACAGTCACCGTCTGCAGTGATTTTGGATCCCCCCAAAATAAAGTCTGACACTGTTTCTACTGTCTCACCATCTATTTCCCATGAAGTGATGGGAATCAGATGCCATGATCTTCGTTTTCTGAATGTTGAGCTTTAAGCCAACTGTTTCACTCTCCTTTTTCACTTTCATCAAGAGGCTTTTAAGCTCCTCTTTCTGCCATAAGGGTGGTGTCATCTGCTTATCTGAAAGTGAAGTCACTCAGTCATGCCTGACTCTTTGTGACCCCATGGATAGTAGCCTGCACCAAGCTCCTCGTCCATGGGATTTTCAAGGCAAAGTACTGGAGTGGGTTGCTGTTTCCTTCTCCAGGGAATCTTCCTAACCCAGGGATCGAACCCAGGTCTCTCACATTGTAGACAGATGCTTTACCGTCTGAGCCACCAGAGAAGTCTTATTGATATTTCTCCCAGCAATCTTGATTCCAGCTTGTGTTTCTTCCAGCCCAGCGTTTCTCATGATGTAGTCTGCATAGAAGTTAAATAAGCAGGGTGACAATATACAGCCTTGACGGACTCCTTTTCCTATTTGGAACCAATCTGTTGTTCCATGTCCAGTTCTAACTGTTGCTTCCTGACCTGCATACAGATTTCTCAAGAGGCAGGTCAGGTGGTCTGGTATTCCCATCTCTT
>SJYW01001764.1:16479-35076 GCA_006410735.1 Raphicerus campestris | reverse complement strand
GCATATTAAGAAAAAGTGGCAAGAATACACAGAAGAACCATACAAAAAAATGTCTTAATGACTCAGATAAATGTGATGATGTGATCACTCACCTACAGCCAGACATCCTGGAATGTGAAGTTAAGTGGGCCTTAGGAAAAGGAGTACATCAAGGCTGTATATTGTCACCCTACTTATTTAACTTTTTTTCAGAGTAAGTCATGAGAAATGCTGGGCTGGAGGAAGCACAAGCTGGAATCAAGATTGCCCAGAGAAATAGATCCCGGGAGATGGTGTGGGGTGGGAGGTGGGAGGGGACTTCGGCATTGGGAGATCGTGTACACCTGTGGCTGATTCATGTCAATGTATGGCAAAACCAATACAGTATTGTAAAATAGAATAAAGTATTAAATTAAAAATAAATTTTAAAAAAGAAATATCAATAACCTCAGATATGTAGATGACACTACCCTTATGGCAGAAACTGAAGAAGAACTAAAGAGCCTCTTGATAAAAGTGAAAGAGGAGAGTGAAAAAGTTGGCTTAAAGCTCAACATTCAGAAAACTGAGATCATGGCATCCAGTCCCATCTCTTCATGGCAAATAGATGGGGAAAACGTGGCTGACTTTATTTTCTTGGGCTCCAAAATTACTGGAGATGGTGACTGCAGCCATGAAATTAAAAGATACTTGCTTCTTGGAAGAAAAGCTATGATGAACCTAGATAGCATATTAAAAAGTAGAGACATCACTTTGCCAACAAAGGTCCATCTACTCAAAGGTATGGTTTTTCCAGTAGTCATGTATAGATGTGAGAGTTGGACCATTAAAGAAGGCTAAGCACTGAAAAATTGATGTTTTCAAATTGTGGCGTTAGAGAAGAATCTTGAGAGTCCCTTGGACTGCTGGGAGATCAAGCCAGTCAATCCTTAAGGAAATGAACCCTGAATATTCATTGGAAGGACTGATGCTGAAGCTCCAATACTTTGGCCACCTGATGGGAAGAACTACTCATTGGAAAATACCTGGATGCTGGGACAGATTGAGGGCAGGAGTAGAAGGTGGTGACACAGGGTGAGATGGTTGGATGGCATCATTGAGTCAATGGACATGAGTTTGAGCAAACTCTGGGAGATACTGAAGGACAGGGAAACCTGATGTGCTTCAGTCCATGGGGTCACGAAGAGTCGGACATGACTGAAGACTAAACAATAACAATAAATATTTCTGAGTATGGGTCTGCCTAAGAGTTGCCTTTCTTACCTAAATTGTATTCCATCTTTTTTTTTTTTTTTTTGAGTGTGGGAGTTGAAAACCATCCAATCCTAATGACTAGAATCATTCTAAATTCAGAATCATTAAGCTCAGTCAGTTTTTTAATTAATTAACTAATTTACTTTACAATATTGTCTTGGTTTTGCCATACTTCAACACGAATCTGCCACGGGTGNTTTTTTTTTTTTTTTTTTTTTTGAGTGTGGGAGTTGAAAACCATCCAATCCTAATGACTAGAATCATTCTAAATTCAGAATCATTAAGCTCAAGTCAGTTTTTTAATTAATTAACTAATTTACTTTACAATATTGTCTTGGTTTTGCCATACTTCAACACGAATCTGCCACGGGTGTACACATGTTCCCAATCCTGAAGCCCGCTCCCACCTCCTTCCCAATACTGCCTTAGAATCCTATAACATTTTCTGGCTTTATACTTTGCCACTCTCTCAAATAACTTTTCTCTTTTCCAACATTCAGTATTTCCTTCTCATCCATGTTTCCAACTGACAACTGAACTTTTTTTTTTTCCACTGAAAAAAATAAAGTACAAAAATGATTTGTGTTTCCATTGCCACACCTAAAAATTTTTTTCCATAGAATTCTCATCTTAGTGCGAAAACTAAATTTTACAAGATGTCAACTCTTTTTTCTCAAATCAGTTGTTTTCATGAAATTATACTGTCATTTGCAATTTTATTTTATTTTAGAAAAGTAGACATAGAAATGTACCTTCATATTTTTTCTGTACCTATAGAATGGATGATCTCTCCATTTTAAAATCTAAGTCCAAACTTTTCACATGTGCACCAGATCTCTCTTGCTTATTCAAGAACATATCTTCAGCAGTTTTCCCTACTTTAATCTGAATCATTCACTTTTTATTTCCATTATGATCATTCATAAGAGCATATGAACCATTTGTTATATCTTTCATCCTACAAAGATCTTCTTTTAGCTTCTTGTTCTTTGTAACTACCAGCACCTTTTTGTCTTTTTAGTTTCTGATTAGAGAAAACAAACAAAACAGAATAAACCTTGAATGAGTTGTATAAGCCAGTTTCTAATCCAGGGGCCACCTGTTGTCCTTTACTTTTATGTCTGATAAATCCCTTTTAATTAACATCAAGGTTTGTAAGATGTAAATGATTATTGAAAAGACAAGGCTAATTTTTCAGCAAAAGCATACATCATTTTAAATTTCTAAAATTTAGTCATGGAAAGTTGAACATAGAACTAAATTACTTCTTTGATCAAATGAGCAAATCTTCTTCATTATTTTATCCCTAAAAAATAAATTCTACTTGAAATTTAAAAATTCTTTCGTGTATGTGGGTCTTATCTTTTTTGTACTCACAATCGGGGGCAACTTCCATGGGACAGGAGAGAATGATGATAAAGTAAAACATTGAAAACTTTGCTAGGCATAGATGAACAGATCAACAAATATTTTGTCTTAGCCATCAAGGTATTTATTCTTTACAAAGTGTATTTTTCAATTTGTGTGAAAAATAAGAAACTTTTTTTTCTTTCCAGCATAATAGCCAGGTACAATTATTTTGTTAATTCTGTGGGTTTTGTCCTTTTAACCTAGTTCGTATACAAGGAATAATAATAACATGTAGACCTTTCATAACTAAAGCCCAAAAGACACATGTGGTCATTGGAAGGAAATACAGTATGCCAATAGCAAATAGTCACACTTATATGATACCATCTGTTTTAGCAGAACTAATGGAGCAGTGAAAAGAGCTAATTTGAAGTAAATGACACATAAGTGGGTTGCTGATCCAAATAGTGAGGTATGCCACACTCCCATGTGATCAGTGACTTTGATGATCTGAGTGGTATGCCACTCAAGTTCAAGAAACTCCAAATGATAAATATCTCAGGATGAATCTAATCTTTGGAAAACAAGTACGCCTCACTAGGAGTCAAAAACTTGGGATTTTAGAATAGTGAATTTATCTAAATTTTGAATAAATCAATCATATAGTTGAGTAATCCTTAGAAAATAATTAGTAACTTTTCCACTATGATGATGCTCACCACCATTAGAAATGCTACCCACTTTTTTGGTGAAGTATGTGAAAAGTTTTCAGAAATTTTCTGATAAATGCAGATTTTCTGGGCTCATGGAATTATTTTTTTCTGAAAATTGGGTGTTGACCCAGCCCAATTTTCACTCAGTCTAGTTGTTTCAATATCTGAAAGTGAGATAGAAGATGTGAAATTTGATGTAGGTTAACAGAAGCTCCTATATGGCTAAACAAAAGAATGGATCATTGAGTATCTTGGATGGAAAATAAAAGTTCAAGCATTGCCCTCCTGAACATTCTATTGCCAATTTCTCCAGTGATCGATTTTATCTGGAGGTTAAAAACCAAAAGGTCAGCTAAAGCAAGCTGCTTCTGTAACAGTAACATTTAAGACTCAATCTTCTTAGACCTGTTAGAGTCAATGAAAGTATCAAAGGATTGCACAGATTTTTTTGAGTCCAGCCAAAGATATTGACCCTCTGACTTTGTAACAGTGATATCTGACATTCTTTCAGCACTGGCTGCAACTTCTTATATGTATCCAATCATATATGTTAACAACTCACAAAACTATACTAGAATTCTAGTATTAAGACTCTGACAATAAGGAGATTGGATATGTTCATTTTTCCCTTCTAATAGCAATTAGAATTGGTGGTGGACAGGGAAGCCTGGCATGCTGCAGTCCATGGGGTCACAAAGAGTCAGACACGACTGAATGACTGAACTGAACTGAGTAGCAATTAAATATTCACTCTTTGTCTTGCTTTATATCATGAAACTGCTTCTGGATATTATTCTATAGAGGTTAAAGCGTCTGCCTCCAATGCGGGAGACCCAGGTTCGATCCCTGGGTCAGGAAGATTCCCTGGAGAAGGAAATGGCAATCCACTCCAGTATTCTTGCCTGGAGAAACCCATGGACAGAGGAGCCTAGTAGGTTACAGTCCATGTGGTCACAAAGAGTCGGACACGACTGAGTGACTTCACCTTCAATGAATACTAAAATATGATAATCTTGCAATTAAGAGAGCCATGTTAAGTGTGTATCTTATGCCATGATCCAGAAGTGAAACTCGCTAAGTTGCGCCCGACTCTTTGCGACCCCACAGACTTTACAGTCCATGGAATTCTCCAAGCCAGAATACTGGAGTGGATAGCCATTTCCTTCACCAGGGGATCTTTCCACCAAGGGATCGAACCTAGGTTTCTGGCACTGCAGGCAGATACTTTACCAGCTGAGACACCAGGGAAGCCCAAGTCACACTAGCTATAAAGAACCCCTAGCTATTTAATTCCTAAGACATTATAACCTCACCTTATTTTTAGGGAATGGCAACCCACTCCAGTATCCTTGCCTGGAAAATCTCATGGACAGAGGAGCCTGGTGGGCTGCAGTCCATGGGTCACAAAGAGTCAGGCAGGACTGAGCAACTAACACACGCACTTATTTTTAGGGACCATACTGATATATAGGGATTCCCCGGTGACTCAGCAATAAAAAAATATGCCTGCCATCAGGAGACACAGGTTCATTCTATCCCTGGATTGGGAAGATCCTCTGGAGAAGGAAATAACAACCCACTCCTGTATTCTTGGGAATACAGGGAAATCCCACAGACAGAGGACTCTGGCGAGCTACAGTCCATGGATTCAAGAAAAGAGTTGGACATGATATAGTGACTTAACAACAATTGATATGTCAGCAGCATGGCCTTTGTCTTAAAATATCAATGATATTTTTCTTTCTTTTGCATTTCTCTGTAGAACCCAGTGTATTGCCTGGCCCAGGTTTGGCACATTTGAATATATGTATTTTGGTCTTCTTTTTTTTGTTTGTTTAATTTCATTGAAAAGTGTTATTCATTTGGCTTTTCTTGTGCTAGTGTGTTGGGAATAATTTTCTCAATACCTATTTTAATAGGGTTTATATTATTACAGGTGGGGAAATATCATATCTTTGAAACAATGTATCAATCAATGGATCTATAGTGCTGTATGGCAGTCTCTGTGATATATGTATTTAAATTCAGTGAATGTATGTAGAAACACATGAAACCACTGCAATAACATGCAGGCAGATGCTAGAAAATGCTCACTCTTGCATTAGAGGACAAGAAGAACTAATTTATAACATTTTTGAACTTTGAGAATATTTTTGGAGATAGGTCCCAATTTTAAACATATATATAGGCAACTTTGAAGGGCAACTTTTCAAATTAGTCATTTTGTACATTTTTCTCTATTATTGGTGCATCTGGCAACAATTTTTCCCTCGTTTTTTACAGTTGCTAAAAATATATCTTGAGATTCTCAAAATACATGAAAGCAAATTCCCAGCCAGTTTGTCACATGAGTATATTTGCAGTGGTGGTATGCTTCTAAAAATAATATTTATATTTAATGTATCCTGCTTTGAGATTTGTATAAGAGATGTTATAGGTTTGTGAGTTGTTGGCATACATGATTATATAAATTGGAAAGCTGCAGCCAATGCTAAATAAATGTCAGTATGGTTGTGAGGGAAAATGTAATCATTTACATCAGCTACCAAGTCTAAACATTGTATAAATATGGTAAAACCTTTAAGAACTGCTCCTGATAAAGAAGACAGGATTTTGGAGCTATAGATTCTGCAGAGGATAAAATAAAGGATGAAACTGATTTTCCCTGATTTAGGAAGCTTTGGCAATCACAAGATGCCAACTTGTAAATTTAGAGAAAATTTAAACCCAAATGAAGCTTGAAAAATAAAGCATTGGTTTCATACATGTAGCAAAGAGTAAAGTACATCCCAGATTCTTTTGATACCACACATTTTCATAAGTAGCACTATTGTGGCCATTTTTCATTCCCCTCATTTCTATTCATTACTTTTGATGGTAAGAATTTCTTCTTCCGTATCAAATCTTCATAATAAGGAAGTAGAACTCACTGCCATTGCTAAAAAATAGGGCAAGTTAATTATTGTTTAACTTAAAAATTGACCTGTTCATTCTGTGTTGTTTGTTTATTCACTCAGTAGTGTCCAACTCTTTGCGATCCCATGGACTGGACTGAACTGAACTGAACTGATGCTATTTTAGAAAGCTACTGATACAAAATCATCAGGAAATGAACTCACCTTGGCATCTCAAACTCAATTATTAGCTTCAAGGTATTTTTTTATGTAAAACAATTTATACTCTATGCTAATATTGTTAAAATATTAAATAATGTAAGAAACTATATTTCTGTGTTGACAATTACAGAGCATTAGTTGATTTTGTCTGTTGAAAGACATGAATTATTAAAACCATGTTTCCATGACAACAATGAATCCCTTTGCCCTAACAGCTGCAGTTTTAATTATAGCTTATATTCTCCTAGTAATAACTGTTCACTGTTTCCTCACTATCTTCTATATTGAATGTTTTCTCTTGGTACCTTAGCCATCATAGCACCAGTTTACAAAGGCTGAATGTCAGGTTAATACACATTAAAGCTGAATACTACACCTTGACCATCAACACTAGAAAGAGTGATACGACATTAAACCACATGAATAGTTTCTAATGTAGAGTTCTCTATGTGTATAGCATTATTATTGAGATCTAAATATTTATTTCTTGATTTCATTGAGCAGTCATAAAATAAAAATTAAGTGAATTATAATATGATTTTAATAGTGTATATTTCAGACTATCAAGAGAATATCCTTACAACAGTATTTAGAGAAACTTTTGTTTTAAGTTAAAAAAAATTCNAGATCTAAATATTTATTTCTTGATTTCATTGAGCAGTCATAAAATAAAAATTAAGTGAATTATAATATGATTTTAATAGTGTATATTTCAGACTATCAAGAGAATATCTTTACAACAGTATTTAGAGAAACTTTTGTTTTAAGTTAAAAAAAATTCTATATTGCGGTAGAATGTTTCTTTTGGATGACCCCTTAGAAGAAAGAATGTCACTGCCATATCAGTAAACAAAGAATGCTGTAGCCATCAAGTTGTCAGCCAGGGCAGCCCTGTTGCCCCCTAACCTGACCCATGGTAGGCTTCAAGGAGATTTAGGATGCAGAAAACAGTATGTACTCAGTTGCTCAGTCTTGTCCTGCTTTTGGACAGGACTGTAGTCCCCTAGGCTCCTCTGTCTATGGGATTTTCCAGGCAAGAATATTGGATTGACTTGCCATTTCCACTTCCAAGGATTCTTCCAGACTCAGGGACTGAACCTGCATTGGCAGGAGGATTATTTACTCCTGTGCCACCTGGGAGGTCCCCCAGAAAAGGACAGTGGCCCTAGACAGTTAAGGCGCATATCAAAGGACTCATTTCAATGAGTCCAGACACTTGCATCCCCCCAAGCCTACTAAAGTGTTAAATGCATTAGCTTGAGGGGTCTTGTTTTACATTAATTAATAGTAATCTTTAGATGTTCTCACAACCTGTATTTTTTTTTTCCAATACTATATATCTTTGCTCCTCTCTAGTCCCTTTGGAATAGTCCATTCTCAGAGCTATCTGAGAAGCTGTCTCCCGGGCTTAAATCCTCAGTATATCTGCTGAATAAAATACAATTCTCAACTTTAGGTTGTGCATTATTTTTCAGTTGACACTACTTAGTCTTTATTATGTTGTTACTAGGCCTCCTCCACCATCTCACAAGTCACCTCATCACCCAGGGCATCTCTGCTTTGTACCAGGTGTTATGTTGTTGTCCCACTGTCAAGAGTTTGAACCCATGAGCACCATCTAAGGTTGCGTTCATTTCCCCTGCATCCAGTGCCTCACTATTAATATACCTACACAAGGTTTAAGATTTAAGATTCAGCAATACTAAGTCCCAAGTACTGTGAGATGCTTTCTCAGGTCATCTCAACTCATCACAGTCAATGAAGCAGAGGCTTCAAGTATTTTGAATCATCTACTCATGGGTTTTTCCTCCGTGCCTTTCAAAGTTTGACTCGCTCATCTGAGAAGTTCATCTCTGCTAATGTGACTACAAAAGAACACTATTCCCTTTTTGGTAGGATTATTTTTTCAGAGAATCTTTAACAATACAGTGACTTAGATTTTGTTTAACCAAAAGGAAAATAATGGTGCCAATCTCAGGTCAGATGAGGACTCTGTGGCTGTGAGAGGCAAAGAAAAGATATTTTAAATCACAAAACTTCTCTGGGCTTTGAGAAAAGTTATATGTTGTGTTGTTAATGGCAGTTTAACGCATAAAGATGATTGCAATGTTTTAAATCAAAATTCATGGAATTTCAATTAGAATATCATGTTCTAAAAAAGGCACTTGCAATTTTTGAGTCCTTGTTAAGTCAGATTAGCTATGAACTATGTATGAGGCATATTTAATAATTAAGGGCCCATTTTGTCCTTGACTTTTTTTTCTGGTGAACTCAGCCCTTAGAGGTACATTATAAAGTATAAATAGATATGAAAAATGTAATTTTAAAGTAGAAATGAAGGCCTCTGCCTAGAAGGTGGCCTGTCTACTTTTATTATTCAGATAGTTAAAAAAACATTTTATTGAGAATAAAAAGACACAAACCCTGACTTTTAAGTCTCCCTCTTAAAAAATGAATAAAGGATTGATATCTCTGTAAGAGGATAATAGTGGAAATATTCATCTTATACATTATTAATTTTAGGAAATAAATGCTGCTATTTTGGGGAATTATACAATTTTACGGAATATCTCTTACTATATTTACAAAGTTTAAGGAGTCACAATACATATTATGGAATTAGGAGGCTTGTTCAAAAATAAATTCTGCTTCTCTTAAGGAAATGAAAGCCCAAAGCATAGGATAAGAGTAAAAAAATTCTATTATGCAAGAGCATAACTATCATATCAATTATAATTATTTGTGGGTAAAAAATATTTAAAGACATCTGAATGGTCTTTATTTGATTTCAATTTTTCTACATATATTAGTGACCTTAAGTACAGATTAATGAAATAGACACCAGAACATTCTTTATGGGTGATAAATAGTATAAAGAAAAAAAATTAACTATATTAGAATAAATTATATTAGACAAGTTTGATAATTACCATAATATTTAGGTAAACTACTGCAAGTCACAGTCTCTCAGAAGACCTTGAAGAGAAGTACAAAATAGGAAAAAAAAATCACTTTATAAACTTAGTGTACTGAAAAATTCTACAATGCATTAAGAGTGTAGGTGATAAGAAGGCAGCCTACAAAGTTAAACACAAGTCTAATGAATTCCATTCTGGGGAGATTTGGACATTAGGTACAAAAATTTATCAAAGAATTCAAAAACTTCTGCACAAAGATACAACATTCCAAGTACTAGCCAAACTACTGGCACTTGTTCTCAATCTGAAAATTTTTTTGTCCCATAAAAAAATGATGCTTTTATAAACTCTATTTTCCAAAAATGGATTGAAATAAATGCAGAAATGGACACTGGAATAATAATAGTATGAAGCAGAGAACTTTAACCTAGATTTAGAAAACCAACTGTGTGTGTGTGTGAGAGAGAGAGAGAGAGAGAGAGAGTACGGAGATGCATAGGCATTTTCAGTGCTACTGAAAAATAAGAGTTTATATTCTGATATTATATAATTACACAAATCAATTATAGAGAAATAGTTACATATCTTTTAATAATGAAATTGAAAGACTAATTTAATAGCAAAATATAATTTGCAACTGATATTAGAGCTCATGCTATAATTTCTCTCCTCGTGTACCTCCCTGCCCTCCAAGGTGCAGGCAACCACTGATCTACTTTCTCTTGCTAAGAGATTAGTTTGCATTTTCTATGATTTGACAGACATGTCATATCATTTTAAATAATTATTTCACTATAGGCTAGAGTGGGATGTAGACAATGAGAACATAGATTTGTGCATTATGTCAAGATAGATAGCAAAAAAGATTTAATGAAGACCAAGACAAAGATGTAAAGATATTACCTGGATTAAAGTTTCCCCAACTATTTGTAAAGGAGCAATTAGAATTTAATATCAGAAAAACATTATTATTTTACCTTGTTTATAAATATTCATACTTGAGCTATGTATTTAAATATATGTATTTTTATCCTTATGGCTGTGACGGTGTGCAGAGCGTGGCTGAGAGGAGCTACCCCACGTCCGAAGTCAAGGGCAGATGCCGGGAGGACACCATGCCCAAGGGGCGATGGCTGAGAGGAGCTACCCCACATCCAAGGTCGGGGTGGCAGCGTGCTAGGCTGCAACAGCACAGGAGCAGCCAAGAGGAGATACCCTGCCTGAGGCCAGGGGCTGCAGCCGGGAGGAGCAACCCCACGTTCCAAGAGCAGTGGCTGTGCAGGTGCCAGAGGGCCTAGAAGAGCTATTCCATGTTCAAGATCAGGAAGGGTAGCAGTGAGGAGATAACCCTCGTCCAAGGTAAGGAGCACCAGCTGCACTTTGCTGGAACAGCTGTGAAGAGATGCCCCACATCCAAGGTAAGAGAAACCCAAGTAAAATCGTAGGTGTTGCAAGAGGGCATCAGAGGGCAGACACACTTAAACCATAATCACAGAAAAATGTCAATCTAAAAACACTAGGACCACAGCCTTGTCTAAGTCAATGAAACTAAGCCATGCCCTGTGGGGCCACCCAAGATGGGCGGGCATGGTGGAGGTCTGACAGAATGTGGTCCACTGGAGAAGGGAATGGCAAGCCACTTCAGTATTCTTGCCTTGAGAACCCCATGAACAGTATGAAAACGCAAAATGATAGGATACTAAAAGAGGAACTCCCCAGGTCAGTAGGTGCCCAATATGCTACTGGAGATCAGTGGAGAAATAACTCCAGAAAGAATGAAGGGATGGAGCCAAAGCAAAAACATACCCAGCTGTGACTGGTGATAGAAGCAAGGTCCAATTACGTAAAGAGCAATATTGCTGGAATTCATGGACTAGGAATGTCAAGTCCATGAATCAAGGCAAATTGGAAGTGGTCAAACAGGAGATGGCAAGAGTGAACACTGACATTCTAGGAATCAGCGAACTAAAATGGACTGGAATGAGTGAATTTAACTCAGATAACCATTAAATCTACTACTGGGGCAGGAATCTCTTAGAAGAAATGGAGTAGCCATCATGGTAAACAAGAGAGTCCAAAATGCAATACTTGGATGCAGTCTCAAAAACAACAGAATAATCCCTGTTCATTTCCAAGGCAAATCATTCAATATCACAATAATCCAAGTCTATGCTGCAACCAGTAAGGCTGCAGAATCTGAAGTTGGACGGTTCTGTGAAGACCTCCAAGACCTTTTAGAATTAACACCCCCAAAAGATGTCCTTTTCATTATAAGGGACTGGAATGCAAAAGTAGAAAGTCAAGAAACACCTAGAGTTATAGGCAACTTTGTCCTTGGAATACAGAATGAAGCAGGGCAAAGACTAATAGAGTTTTACCAAGAAAATGCACTGGTCATAGCAAACACCCTCTTCCAACAACACAAAAGAAGACTCTACACATGGACATCACCAGATGGTCAACACCAAAATCATATTGATTATATCCTTTGCAGCCAAAGATGGAGAAGCTCTATACAGTCAACAAAAACAAGACCAGGAGCTGACTGTGGCTCAGATCATGAACTCCTTATTACCAAATTCAGACTTAAATTGAAGAAAGTAGGGAAAACCACTAGACCATTCAGGTATGACCTAAATCAAATCCCTTATGATTATACAGTGGGAGTGAGAAATAGATTTAAGGGACTAGATCTGACAGACAGAGTGCCTGATGAACTATGGATGGAGGTTCTTGACATTGTACGGGAGACAGGGATTAAGACCATCCCCATGGAAAAGAAGTGCAAAAAAGCAAAATGGCTGTCTGAGGAGGCCTTACAAATAGATGTGAAAAGAAGAGAGGCAAAAAGGAAAGATATAAGCATCTGAATGCAGAGTGCCAAAGAATAGCGAGAAGAGATAAGAAAGCCTTCCTCCGTGATCAATACAAAGAAATAGAGGAAAACAACAGAATGGGAAAGACAAGAGATCTTTTCAAAAAAAATTAGAGATACCAAAGGAATATTTCATGCAAAGATGGACTCGATAAAGGACAGAAACGGTATGGACCTAACAGAAGTAGAAGATATAAAGAAGAGGTGACAAGAATACACAGAAGAACTATACAAAAAAGACCTTCACGATCCAGATAATCATGATGGTGTGATCACTCACCTAGAGCCAGACATCCTGGAATGTGAAGTCAAGTGGGCCATAGAAAGCATCACTACGAACAAAGCTAGTGGAGGTGATGGAATTCCAGTTGAGCTGTTTCAAATCCTGAAAGATGATGCTGTGAAAGTGTTGTACTCCATATGCCAGCAAATTTGGAAAACCCAGCAGTGGCCACAGGACTGGAAAAGGTCAGTTTTCATTCCAATCCCAAAGAAAGGCAATGCCAAAGAATGCTTAAACTACCACACAATTGCACTCATCTCACAAACTAGTAAAGTAATGCTCAAAATTCTCCAAGCCAGGCTTCAATAGTATGTGAACCGTGAATTTCCAGGTGTTCAAGCTGGTTTTAAAAAAGGCAGAGGAACCAGAGATCAAATTGCCAACATCCACTGAATCATTGAAAAAGCAAGAGAGTTCTAACAAAACATCTATTTCTGCCTTATTGACTATGCCAAAGCCTTTGACTGTGTGGATCAGAATAAACTGTGGAAAATTCTTCAAGGGATGGGAATACCAAACCACCTGACCTGCCTCTTGAGAAACCTATATGCAGGTCAGGAAGCAACAGGTAAAACTGGACGTGGAACAATAGACTGGTTCCAAATAGGAAAAGGAGTACATCAAGGCTATATATTGTCCGCCTGCTTATTTAAGTTCTATGCAGAGTACATAATGAGAAATGCTGGGCTGGAAGAAGCACAAGCTGGAATCACGATTGCTGGGAGAAATATCAATAATCTCAGATAAGCAGATGATACCACCCTTATGGCAGAAAGTGAAGAGGAACTAAAAAGCCTCTTGATGAAAGTAAAAGAAAAAGTTGGCTTAAAGCACAACATTCAGAAAATGAAGATCATGGAATCTGGTCCTATCACTTCATGGGAAATAGATGGGGAAATAGTATCAGACTTTATTTTGGGGGGCTCCAAATGGTGACTGCAGCCATGAAATTAAAAGACACTTACTCCTTGGAAGAAAAGTTATGACCAATTTAGATAGCATATTGAAAAGCAAAGACATTACTTTGCCAACAAAGGTCTGTGTAGTCAAGGCTATGGTTTTTCCAATGGTCATGTATGGATGTGAGAGTTGGACTGTGAAGAAAGTTGAGCACTGAAAAATGATGCTTTTGAACTGTGGTGTTGGAGAAGACTCTTGAGAGTCCCTTGGACTGCAAGGAGATCCAACCAGTCCATTCTGAAGGAGATCAGTCCTAGGATTTCTTTGGAAGGAATGATGCTAAAGCTGAAACTCCAGTACTTTGGCCACCTCATGCGAAGAGCTGACTCATTGGAAAAGACTCTGATGCTGGGAGGGATTGGGGGCAGGAGGAGAAGGGGACGACCGAGGCTGAGATGGCTGGATGGCATCACGGACTCGAGGGACGTGAGTCTGAGTGAACTCCGGGAGTTGGTGATGGACAGGAAGGCCTGGCGTGCTGTGATTCATGGGGTCGCAAAGAGTCAGACAAGACTGAGCGACTGAACTGAGCTGAGTGTAGGCTCACAGATCCTTCAGTAGTTTGGTAGCGTGGCATACCAAAATACCAAAGAATGAGTGCCTTAAATGAAAGAAATTTATTTTCTGATGCCAGAAGTCTGAGATCAAAATGTCAGCAGGCTTGGTATCCTCTCTTTCTGACTTGCAGATGACCGCTTTCTCTGTGTGTTGTCATAATGGCTTCCCTCACTCTGTGTGTGCGTGTAATCTATTCTCTTCTTAAAGGACATCAGTCATACTGAATTAGTGCGCACCCATATCTCAAAAATATAGTTATATTCTGAAGTACTGCGAGTTAAAATTTCAGCATAAGAATTTTAGATCATTAAAGTCCTCAATTATCTTTTTCTTACTTTTACAAAACCCTAAATTAGCAAAATAGATAGCCAGTGAAAATTTGCTGTATGATGCAAAGAGCTTAGATTGGTGCTCTTTGACAATCTAGAGTAGTGGGTGGAGAGAGGGAAGTTCAAAAGGGAGGGGATACATGTATACCTACGGTTGATTCATGATGTATGGCAGAAACCAATACAATATTGTAAAGCAATTATCTTCCAATTAAAATAAATAAAATTTTAAAATACTAAATGAAAGTAATCTAAACCTGGACTAGGGTTTTCCAATAGCACTCGTGGTAAAGAACCAACCAGCCAGTGCAGGAGACATAAGAGATGCAGGTTCGATCCCTGGGTCAGGAAGATCCCTGGAGAAGGGCTTGACAGCCCACTCCAGTACTCTTGCCTGGAGAATCCCATGGACAGAGAAGCCTGGCAGGTTACAATTCCATAGGGTTACAAATTCAACTGATAATCTTCAGAGATTTCAGAAGGATGATGCTAAGATTTGGATGTGATAATTATTACAATGAATGCTTTCTACTGCAGAAACTATAAAATTATTGTGTGCCATTTTCATTCAACCCATAATTAGATTCTTCTGTGTTGTAGTGAGTGCTATATATAAAATGTGTTGCTTTGTCTCATCTTTGTTCTGCAAAATATTTTTACAAGTGGTTCATACAGAGAATATTGTTTTATTATTAATTCTGTAAATTATCATTTTTTTCATCTCTAATTTCTTACAATATTTTAAGGTAATTTCATTTTTCTAACTTTTTATTTTCTTTAAAACCCATACATGCTAAATTTTTATCTTATTTTGGAGGTAGCTTTAAAAAATTCACCAGAATTAAAAGTATGTCAAGTTTTTAAATTTCCAGTTTTAGGTCTGAAAATTATGATCTCTCTCCGAAAGATATACTTGGTTGTCTTTTTAAGATAGTAATTTTTTTTTCTTAAAAAGGATATACTTTAAGTTGTTTGGGCTTCCCTGATAGCTCAGTTGGTAAAAAATCCACCTGCAATGCAAGACACCCTGGTTTGATTTCTGGGTCGGGACTATAGTCTTTTATAATGAATGCCAAACATATTTATTTTCTATAAATACATTATTTTAAGTGGGTAAATAAGGCACTTTTCCCCTTTTGCATTGTATCAGATATTTTACATGTTTAAAAAATATACAATGCATTTACTTAAATCGTCCATTATTGTAGTCACTGTGCTTCAGTATCTCTAATGTTTATATATTATATATATAATTAAAATAGTAAACTAAAAATTTACAGAAAATTTAAGCACAAATAGTTTTAGAAGTCCAATTCTTAAACTTTACTTTGTTTGCCTTAATTTTAATTAATAGTTGATCTTCTTGTTTTGGATCCTGTGAAAAGAATGGTTGCTATTTATTATGAAACCAATAAACAAAAGAAATCACTTTGTATAGTATTCATTACTAAGTTTAATCTACAAAACTTTGGACACTTGAGTACAGTAATTAGAGTGTGTGAGGACCAATATACAATAAAGGCTTTCCTTGCTAAAGCCAGCAGGATTGTGCTTTCCTAGTGAACAACAGTGAACAACGCTAGATGGGATCTTGTGACAGGACTGAGCCACTAACTAACACTGTTAGACGGCGAGTCTGCTGTTGCCGCCAACCCCTCGCCTCTCTGACTCTGGTGGTCCTGAACCTTTCTTTGAGCACTAAAGCTCTCTGCTCTGATGGTGCCTGCAGGGCTGCCTGTCTGTTCTCGGCATCTGCAGGCATTCTGCACTCAGAAGACTGCTTGCACGCAAGACACTCCGCCTTTCAAAGTGAGCACAGATGTCCTATACCATCCAACCTTCTGTTTGTTCTGGTTTGTTCTTTTCATCCATTTCTTACATAAGTTGGTCACCTATTCACAGTGATAGCGAAAAAAAAAAAAAAAGAGTACTCTGGGCCACATCCTAGACTTGAAATGTTTGTGATTTTCACATGATAGTTTACAATAGATGATTGATTTTAAAATATGTCTCACTTATACTTTCATTGATTTCACTGACAATTTAATTTTCAAATCTTCTGTATGGCAAAATTAGAAATTAAATTTAAAATTAACATATGCATCCATATAAAGATTTGATATGTGAGTCTAGATTACTCTCAGGAAGCTAAGGAGACTCAGAGCAATCCTTTAGCACAGGGCTACAAAATGCATGTATATCTTCCATGCTTTTTGACACCTAGGAGATAACATATATGTCAAATCAAGCCATGACTTTAATTTGAGACTTCTGGTTGTCTCTGTAATTTATCTTGTTAAATAAAAATATGGGTAAACTAGTCTTGGGAAAGTAATAGAAAGACCTTGGGTCTTTTATATCCTTTGTATGTAAAAAAAATTATGACATAATTAAGTATTTCTTTTATTGTTTTAAGATTCTAATGTTGAGTTTCTTAACAGTAATGCATTTCTTAATTTGGGCTGGGTAATATTTTGTAGTGGAAGATGTACTATGTATTGTAGGATAAATACCAGGATCCTTATAATGTATTCAAAAGATGCCTCAGCCCATTCCCCCCAACACACTATGTGTTAACAACCAAAAGTGTCCCCAGTCCTTGCCAGTGGCCCCTGGGGAGAAAAACTAGATGCAGTTAAGAATGACTGCTCTAAAGAATTTATTGAAACACCATAGCATACTAGAAAAAATAGTTTTTAGTCTGTATACCAGAATTTCATCCCAACTTTACTACTTACTGTCTTTGACTTTTAATGTGTTATTTTATTCTTTGGGATTTTATTTTCTCATTTAAAAATTGAGGGCTATCTTCATCCACTGCTTAAAAAAGCTTAGAATCAAATGCTAACTCTTTAACACAGTCTAAAATTAGGGAAAATATCCCATGGAAATTAATTTAATTTGGTTGGTCCAAAAAAAAAAATCACAAAAGTGACAAGTAAAATGAAGCATGAAAGAATAAAAATGCAAGTCTTGGTATGAAGCGTGGTCTGTTAAAAAAACAAACAAACAAACAAACAAACAAACAAAAACCTCAAGGTCTATCTCAAAAATACATGTGCTTTTTCTCCCACTTTGTGGTGATATTGTATGTTTGTGAAGGAGATCAGAATGTTACACTAAGATCTGTTTCTTTGGTACATGAATTACTTTGAGCTGATGCAATTGTGACACAAGAGGAGCTCTAAAGCAGGACATAAATTGCCTTGTGAAGACTTCCTCCATGCTCCCATAACAGGAAGAGGGAGGTGGGCAGCATGGAGATGAGTCTGCCTAAAGTAACCATACCAAATAACCCTTAATTATGTTGTGGTGGTTTAGTTGTTGTGGTTTAGTCAAGAAGTCATGTTCAACTCTTTGGCTAACCCATGGTCGGTAGCTTATCAGGCTCCTCTGTCCATGGAATTCTCCAGACAACAATAATGGAGTGGACTGCTATTTCCTTATTCAGAGTATTTTCCCAACTCAGGGATCAAATCCATGTCTCCTGCACTGGCAGGCAGATTCTTTACCTCTCAACCCCCAGAAAAGCTATTTACCATTAGTTTCCCTCATAATTTACCTTCCTACAATTTATCTTCCCTGGTGGTCATATGGTAAAGCGTCTGCCTATAATGCGGGAGACCTGGGTTCAATCCGTGGGTCGGGAAGATCTCCTGGAGAAGGAAATGGCAACCCACTCCAGTATCTTGCCTGGAAAATCCCAGGGATGGAGGAGTCTGGTGGGCTACAGTCCATGGGGTCACAAAGAGTTGAACAAGACTGAGTGACTGCACTTTCCCTTTCCCTTTACAATTTATCACCCTGATAAGCCCAAGCCCCTTTCCTTTTTCTGGTCACTTGTCCACAATTTATCATACTTGGTTAAAAAGATATATAAGCTTTTGAGTTAAACAATTTAATTAAGTTCTTCACTTTTATATAACCCCTGTGTACATAAAAAATGCATTAACATAAATAAAATTGGCCCTTTTTCTTCTTTCATTCTGTTTTTTTATTAATAAGAAGAAACGAATCATCAGTCTATGTTCAATACAGGATACAAGATGCTTGGGGCTGGTGCACAGGGATGATCCAGAGAGATGATATGGGGTGGGAAGTGGGAGGGGGGTTCAGGATTGGGAACTCATGTACACCCATGCCTGATTCATGTCAATGTATGGCAAAACCAATACAGTATTGTAAAGCAAAATAAAGTAAACATTAAAATTAAAAAAAAGAAAAAATAAATGTTACCCTCAAAAAAAAAAAAAAAGTCAAAA
>SJYW01001764.1:5946-16168 GCA_006410735.1 Raphicerus campestris | reverse complement strand
AAAAAAAAAAAAAAAGAGTACTCTGGGCCACATCCTAGACTTGAAATGTTTGTGATTTTCACATGATAGTTTACAATAGATGATTGATTTTAAAATATGTCTCACTTATACTTTCATTGATTTCACTGACAATTTAATTTTCAAATCTTCTGTATGGCAAAATTAGAAATTAAATTTAAAATTAACATATGCATCCATATAAAGATTTGATATGTGAGTCTAGATTACTCTCAGGAAGCTAAGGAGACTCAGAGCAATCCTTTAGCACAGGGCTACAAAATGCATGTATATCTTCCATGCTTTTTGACACCTAGGAGATAACATATATGTCAAATCAAGCCATGACTTTAATTTGAGACTTCTGGTTGTCTCTGTAATTTATCTTGTTAAATAAAAATATGGGTAAACTAGTCTTGGGAAAGTAATAGAAAGACCTTGGGTCTTTTATATCCTTTGTATGTAAAAAAAATTATGACATAATTAAGTATTTCTTTTATTGTTTTAAGATTCTAATGTTGAGTTTCTTAACAGTAATGCATTTCTTAATTTGGGCTGGGTAATATTTTGTAGTGGAAGATGTACTATGTATTGTAGGATAAATACCAGGATCCTTATAATGTATTCAAAAGATGCCTCAGCCCATTCCCCCCAACACACTATGTGTTAACAACCAAAAGTGTCCCCAGCCCTTGCCAGTGGCCCCTGGGGAGAAAAACTAGATGCAGTTAAGAATGACTGCTCTAAAGAATTTATTGAAACACCATAGCATACTAGAAAAAATAGTTTTTAGTCTGTATACCAGAATTTCATCCCAACTTTACTACTTACTGTCTTTGACTTTTAATGTGTTATTTTATTCTTTGGGATTTTATTTTCTCATTTAAAAATTGAGGGCTATCTTCATCCACTGCTTAAAAAAGCTTAGAATCAAATGCTAACTCTTTAACACAGTCTAAAATTAGGGAAAATATCCCATGGAAATTAATTTAATTTGGTTGGTCCAAAAAAAAAAATCACAAAAGTGACAAGTAAAATGAAGCATGAAAGAATAAAAATGCAAGTCTTGGTATGAAGCGTGGTCTGTTAAAAAAACAAACAAACAAACAAACAAACAAACAAAAACCTCAAGGTCTATCTCAAAAATACATGTGCTTTTTCTCCCACTTTGTGGTGATATTGTATGTTTGTGAAGGAGATCAGAATGTTACACTAAGATCTGTTTCTTTGGTACATGAATTACTTTGAGCTGATGCAATTGTGACACAAGAGGAGCTCTAAAGCAGGACATAAATTGCCTTGTGAAGACTTCCTCCATGCTCCCATAACAGGAAGAGGGAGGTGGGCAGCATGGAGATGAGTCTGCCTAAAGTAACCATACCAAATAACCCTTAATTATGTTGTGGTGGTTTAGTTGTTGTGGTTTAGTCAAGAAGTCATGTTCAACTCTTTGGCTAACCCATGGTCGGTAGCGTATCAGGCTCCTCTGTCCATGGAATTCTCCAGACAACAATAATGGAGTGGACTGCTATTTCCTTATTCAGAGTATTTTCCCAACTCAGGGATCAAATCCATGTCTCCTGCACTGGCAGGCAGATTCTTTACCTCTCAACCCCCAGAAAAGCTATTTACCATTAGTTTCCCTCATAATTTACCTTCCTACAATTTATCTTCCCTGGTGGTCATATGGTAAAGCGTCTGCCTATAATGCGGGAGACCTGGGTTCAATCCGTGGGTCGGGAAGATCTCCTGGAGAAGGAAATGGCAACCCACTCCAGTATCTTGCCTGGAAAATCCCAGGGATGGAGGAGTCTGGTGGGCTACAGTCCATGGGGTCACAAAGAGTTGAACAAGACTGAGTGACTGCACTTTCCCTTTCCCTTTACAATTTATCACCCTGATAAGCCCAAGCCCCTTTCCTTTTTCTGGTCACTTGTCCACAATTTATCATACTTGGTTAAAAAGATATATAAGCTTTTGAGTTAAACAATTTAATTAAGTTCTTCACTTTTATATAACCCCTGTGTACATAAAAAATGCATTAACATAAATAAAATTGGCCCTTTTTCTTCTTTCATTCTGTTTTTTTATTAATAAGAAGAAACGAATCATCAGTCTATGTTCAATACAGGATACAAGATGCTTGGGGCTGGTGCACAGGGATGATCCAGAGAGATGATATGGGGTGGGAAGTGGGAGGGGGGTTCAGGATTGGGAACTCATGTACACCCATGCCTGATTCATGTCAATGTATGGCAAAACCAATACAGTATTGTAAAGCAAAATAAAGTAAACATTAAAATTAAAAAAAAGAAAAAATAAATGTTACCCTCAAAAAAAAAAAAAGTCAAAAGCCACATTTACAGAATCTAATGAGTAAGAAAAAAAAATATCTTCTTCCTCTAAGGCATATGTCTACTTACTACCAGCGATTCTGGCATATATTAGAATCTCACTAATTACTTGTTGAATAGAAAAATATATGATAATAATATTGATATTTATTTTCAGGCCTTATATCAAAGGAGACACTGCATGTGAATGAACTACAAAAATTATATGCTGTCACATATAGTTTTTGATTACTTTTATCATTTTTGTCTTCATGGTTATTATATTGATATTATACAAGCCAGTATAATATATATAGTGAAAAAACTTTATTTCATTAAGTTTACATTGGCATAATTTTGAATTTAGGATTACAAATTGAATCTTACCCCTCCATGTACCTTGGTTGCAGCCACATTCCAGCCACATTCATTTTTGGTTTCTAAATGAATAACCCATCAAAGTTTATGCTTATGGATATGATTTCCATATTCTAGAACAGGCATGTTACAGTCACTATAATTTTAATGTGTAAGCTTGCTCCTTGGAAGAAAAGCTATGACCAACCTCAGTCAGTCAGTCAGTCAGTCAGTTCAGTCGCTCAGTCGTGTTCGACTCTTTGCGACCCCATGAATCGCAGCACGCCAGGCCTCCCTGTCCATCACCAACTCCTGGAGTTCACTCAAATTCACATCCATCAAGTTGGTGATGCTATCCAGCCATCTCATCCTCTGTTGTCCCCTTCTGCTCCTTCCCCCAACCCCTCCCAGCATTAGAGTCTTTTCCAGTGAGTCAACTCTTCGCATGAGGTGGCCAAAGTACTGAAGTTTCAGCTTTAGCATCATTCCTTCCAAAAAAATATCCAGGACTGATCTCCTTTAGAACAGACTGGTCTAGACAGCATGTTAAAAAGCAGAGACCAAAAAAAGAGCAGAGACATTATTTTACCAACAAAGATCTGTCTAGTCAAAGCTATGGTTTTTCCAGTAGTCATGTGTGGATGTGAGAGTTGAACTATAAAGAAAGCTGATTGCCAAAGAATTGATGCTTTTGAACTGTGGTGTTGGAGAAGACTCTTGAGAGTCCCTTGGACTGTAGGGAGATCAAACCAGTCAATCATAAAGGAAATCAGTCCTTAATATTCATTGGAAGGACGGATGCTAAAGCTGAAGCTCCAATACTTAGGCCACCTGATGTGATGAACTGACTCATTGGAAAAGACACTGATGCTGGGGAGGATTGAAGGCAAGAGGAGAAGGGGACAACAGAGGATGAGATGGTTGGATAGCATCACCAACTCGACGGACATGAGTTTGAGCAAGCCCCAGGACTTGGTGATGGACAGGGAAACGTGGCGTGTTGCAGAGTAGGACATAACTTAGTGACTGATCTGAACTGAACTGAAGCATACAATACTCCTTAAAAAGCACAAGCTGAGTCAAAACCCAATTTTTGTTCTTAATTATCATGTTTTGTTAAAGAATTCCAGACTTTTCACAAACATTTCTTTTATTTAACATATTTAGAAAATTACTCTTATGGACTATGTGGCGTTTATCAACTTACTGATGCTGCTACTGCTGCTGCCACTGAGCTACAAATATAACTCTATAAAAATTTCATTTTTCATATTGTTTTCAACCATCTCTTTGATAATGTCTGACTGAAATGTTTTTGTGTTTTCTTTTTTTTAACTTGATTTTTGTCTCCATTTCTCTCCTCGAGTTTAGTATTTCCTATGAGCCTTTTCTTCTACTGATAATTTTATATAAATATTGAAATTAAAGGATTAATTATGTAACCATTGACATTAAAATATATGTCACCTTTAAATTTTAATAATAATAATTAAGGCTATTTCAAAGTCTATTTCTCTACATGACATGTTAAAACCTTTCATATTTCCCAGCATAATCTTATGAGAGAGAAGATAAAACATATCATTTACACATTCAAAGATAAACAATTATAATTTCACTCATTGTAATTATCTGACAGTTATCCTATACTGACACTTACAAGAAGAGGCTAATATATTCGCAAATCTAGATAGTGATATTCTATTTTATCTATATCTCAAAGTAAGTAAGAGAATGGACCCTCACTACTGAGAGAGAGAATTAAGATAAATTAAATGGCATGCTTCCCAAATAAATACATTTGTTCAATAATATACCTATATGTCCTGGGCCCAAGTGGAAATTTCATAAATAAACATATCTTTTAGTCACAAATTAAATATGAATGGAAGTTGCAAATTATTTGTCTATTGCCAAATACTGAGTCAGGATTTAATGTGGTTTCTGATTCTGATACTATAATTGAAAGTACCTGATCTTCATCAAGTTCTAGGATTTACAATTGATCTCCATAAAATAAAATGAGATTGTTATGATATTACTAAACTTAACTCTATCTTCTTAAATTCTACATGAGAAGAAAAAATCATGAGTTCTAGCTTGTTTCCATAGTCACAAAATTTTCCTAATTTCTTTGCTCAAAATTATCTTCAAGTTACATCTTTTTTTTATTTCTATGTTAGAAAAGTTTTGTTTTCTTATGATACTTTTTTTTGAGGGGGTCTGTGGTAGGCAGAATTCTAAGGTGACTCAAATTTTCTGCCCTTGTGTAATCATCTTTTCTTGAATTTGTGCAGAATGCCAAATCACTTTGGTTATTATATTTCGTCACATGGAATTTAACAGATGTAACTAAGGTCCCTAGTCAGTTGACTTTCCATTAATGAAGAGGAAGATTAAACTGGTAACCTGGTCTACTGAAATCAGCCTTTTGAAGTGACGAGAGAGATCTGAAGTGAGATTCCCTGCTGGCCTTATAAGACTAAACTGCCATATTGTGGAGAAGGCTACACAGCTAGGACCTGAGAATGTCCCCTAGTTGATGTCCCACAAGAAAACAGAGACGACAACCACAAGGAACTAAATTCTGCCAATAACCAATGAACTTGGGCATTAACCCTTAGCTCCAGTTGAAAATATAGCTGGACTGACAGCTGACAGCTTGAAAAGAGAGCCTTGCAAAGAGACCTTCACAAGAGAACCCAGTTTATAACATGCCTGGACTTTTGATCCACAGAGAAATTATGAGATAACAAATAGGTGTTGTTTTAAACCATTCCTTTGGAGTAACTTGTCTAAAGTCACTGGGTTTGAGGTAGCTTGTTACACAGCAATGGAAAACTAATATGATATCTTTTCCCTAAGAATTCCAAGTTCTAAAGTGTAACAGAAGCTCAGTGAAACTTGGCATGTCAAGGAACTGTTATTCTTGTCAGTTCTCAGTTTTATGTTCAATCTTGAATGTATATTTAAATACAGTAAAGGAGGATACAGGCCTGGGCCTAACCTGCTTAGAAGTATGTAATATCCTAGTAATTTAAAGAGGGGTTAACTTCTATTGAGTCAAACCCTCACTTTACAAAGGAAAAACAAAAAGATGTTAATTTATTTTGTAATCAACCCTTCAAAGCATGGGATAAAAATGTAATGTAAGATAAAAGATAATGCAAATAACATATTAATTAAAGTTTTTTCAAACACATTTGAATTCTACTATGATGTACTTAAATCAGTGAATTATTCAGATCCACTTGTTTCATATTCTTATACTACTTCTTACTTCTTATTTTTTTCTTCCCGGTTTCTGATTATATCATTGCCTATGAGCAGAAGTGAGCACTGCTAGAGAAGATTATCTATGAATATCTTTTTAAACTTATTACAGTCTGAGATCAAAGATTTAGTGAAGAACAGAATGAAGTTAATGTCTCCAAATTAAGTTGTAGTACTCTGGATAATATTGTAATATAGAAATAAACAAAAAAATCATAAAAATTTTAACTTTGAAACATGGTACTGCAAGTCCTTTTTATAAAACTGCAAAATGAGAATTTTTAGCTAATGAGTGTGACTTGGCAGGACATAAATGGAAATATGTTTCATTGGCCAACATGTTCTGGAGGCATATGAGTGTCTAAAGAGATGATGCTCAAAAGAGTATTTTTGGCATCAAAGTGTCTCCAAACATTTTGATCAGGAATTTGATTGCCATATGTCCATATCCTCCAACTTAAATGATGAACATACTTTAGGTCTCTTGGGATATTTTTAGTTCCTGGCAATACTGACTCTGTTACCATTAAGCATTTTGTCTTGCAAAACGTTTTCTTTTCCTCATTTTCATAATTTTCCACATACACTGATCTTTTCAATATAGACTGTCTGGAATTAAAGCTAAGGTAATGATATATTGAATCTCAGTAAGGAGAGAAGCAGCCATGGTCAGTGTTTGCTTTTGAATAGTGCTTATGAATTCCACTGTAATAATATTCAACCAATAAAGAGTTCAAAGACTAATTAGTCTTTAGTCTTAGATGTTCATTTATAATCTAAAATCCTAGATAAAAAACATATAACTTGCATAATATGTCATTTTCATCTTTGTTTCCCTACAGAAACTTTCAAAAGGAAGGTATCTGAAAATATTTGCAAATATATTCAGTTCAGTTCAGTTCAGTTGCTCTGTCACGTCCGATTTAGTGACCCCATGTATCACAGCACACCAAGCTTCCCTTTCCATCACCATCTCCCAGAGTACACTCAAACTCATGTCTATCGAATTGGTGATGTCATTCAGCCATCTCATCCTCTGTCATCCCCTTTTCTTCCTGCTCTCAATCCCTTCCATCATCAGAGTCTTTTCCAATGAGTCAACTCTTTGCATGAGGTGGCCAAAGTACTAAAGTTTCAGTTTTAGCATCATTCCTTTCAAAGAAATCCCAGGACTGATCTCCTTCAGAATGGACTGGCTGTATCTCCTTGCAGTCCAAGGGACTCTCAAGAGTCTTCTTCAAAACCATAGTTCAAAAGCATCAATTTTCGGTGCTCAGCTTTCTTCACAGTCCAACTCTCACATTGATACATGACCACTGGAAAAACCACTGCCTTGGCGAGGTGGACCTTTATTGGCGAAGTAATGTCTTTGATTTTGAATATGCTATCTAGGTTGGTCATAACTTTTCTTCCAAGGAGTAAGCGGCTTTTAATTTCATGGCTGCAATCACCATCTGCAGTGATTTTGGAGCCAAAAAATAATAATAATAATAATAATAAAGTCTGACACTGTTTCCACTGTTCCCCATCTATTTCCCATGAAGTGACAGGACCAGATGACATGATCTGCATTTTCTGAATGTTGAGATTTAAGCCAATTTTTTCACTCTCCACTTTCACTTTCATCAAGAGGCTTTTTAGTTTTTCTTCACTTTCTGCTATAAAGGCGGTGTCATCTGCATATCTGAGGTTATTGATATTTCTCCCAGCAATCTTGATTCTAGCTTGTGCTTCTTCCAGCCCAGCATTTCTCATGATGTACTCTGCATATAAGTTAAATAAGCAGGGTGACAATATACAGCCTTGACGTATTCCTTTTCCTATTTGGAACCAGTCTGTTGTTCCATGTCCAGTTTTAAATGTTGCTTCCTGACGTGCATACAGGTATCTCAAAAGGCCAGTCAGGTGGTGTGGTATTCCCATCTCTTGAAGAATTTTCCACAGTTTATTGTGATCCACACAGTCAAAGGCTTTGGCATAGTCAATAAAACAGAAATAAATATTTTTTTGGAACTCTCTTGCTTTTTTGATGATACATTATTGAATACCATATTCAGTTAATGCTATGTATTTCATTTCAAAATATCAAATTATTTTAATAAACATGCAAAAGTCATCAAAGGTAGAAATCTGAGTTTGGGAGGAAGATAAATGAACCTGAACATGTTCTTTTCATTCAGTTCTGTTAATTAGCTCACTCTTGTCTGACTCTTTGCGACCCTATGAATCACAGCACGCCAGGCCTCCCTGTCCTTCACCANAATAATAATAATAATAATAAAGTCTGACACTGTTTCCACTGTTCCCCATCTATTTCCCATGAAGTGACAGGACCAGATGACATGATCTGCATTTTCTGAATGTTGAGATTTAAGCCAATTTTTTCACTCTCCACTTTCACTTTCATCAAGAGGCTTTTTAGTTTTTCTTCACTTTCTGCTATAAAGGCGGTGTCATCTGCATATCTGAGGTTATTGATATTTCTCCCAGCAATCTTGATTCTAGCTTGTGCTTCTTCCAGCCCAGCATTTCTCATGATGTACTCTGCATATAAGTTAAATAAGCAGGGTGACAATATACAGCCTTGACGTATTCCTTTTCCTATTTGGAACCAGTCTGTTGTTCCATGTCCAGTTTTAAATGTTGCTTCCTGACGTGCATACAGGTATCTCAAAAGGCCAGTCAGGTGGTGTGGTATTCCCATCTCTTGAAGAATTTTCCACAGTTTATTGTGATCCACACAGTCAAAGGCTTTGGCATAGTCAATAAAACAGAAATAAATATTTTTTTGGAACTCTCTTGCTTTTTTGATGATACATTATTGAATACCATATTCAGTTAATGCTATGTATTTCATTTCAAAATATCAAATTATTTTAATAAACATGCAAAAGTCATCAAAGGTAGAAATCTGAGTTTGGGAGGAAGATAAATGAACCTGAACATGTTCTTTTCATTCAGTTCTGTTAATTAGCTCACTCTTGTCTGACTCTTTGCGACTCTATGAATCACAGCACGCCAGGCCTCCCTGTCCTTCACCAACTCCCAGAGTTCACTCAGACTGACATCTATCGAGTCAGTGATGCCATCCAGCCATCTCATCCCCTGTCATTCCCTTCCCCTCCTGCCCCCAATCCCTCCCAGCATCAGAGTCTTTTCCAGTGAGTCAACTCTTCACATGAGATGCCCAAAGTACTGGAGTTTCAGCTTTAGCATCATTCCTACCATAGAAATCCCAGGGCTGATCTCCTTTAGAATGGACTGGTTGGATCTCCTTGAAGTCCAAGGGACTCTCAGGAGTCTTCTCCAACACACTAAGTGGGCCTTAGAAAGTATCACTATGAACAAAGCTAGTGGAGGTGATGGAATTCCAATTGAGCTGTTTCAAAGCCTGAAAGATGATGCTGTGAACGTGCTGCACTCAATATGCCAGCAAATTTGGAAAACTCAGCAGTGGCCACAGGACTGGAAAAGATCAGTTTTCTTCCAATCCCAAAGAAATGCAATTGCAAAAATGTTCAAACTACTGCACAATTGCAGTCATCTCACATGCTAGTAAAGTAATTCTCAAAATTCTCCAAGCTAGGCTTCAGCGGAATGTGAACCATGAACTTTCAGATGTTCAAGCTGGTTTTAGAAAAGGCAGAGGAACCAGAGATCAAATTGCCAGCATCCGCTGGATCATGGAAAAAGCAAGAGATTTCCAGAAAAATCATCTATTTCTTTTGCATTAGAAAACCTCAAATTACTTAAAATGTATGAGGAAGGTAATATTTTGTTAATATCTTTCCAATTTGCCTCATTATTTTGCTTCAGTTTCTTTTCTGATACCATGAATATGTTTTACATTTGTGTGTATGTACAGGAAATTTGCCCTTGGAGTATAGAATGAAGCAGGGCAAAAGCTAACAGAGTTTTGGCAAGAGAACGCACTGGTCATAGCAAACACCCTCTTTCAACAACACAAGAGAAGACTCTACACATGGACATCACCAGATAGCCAACACTAAAATCAGATTGATTATATTCTTTGCAGAAAAAGATAGAAAAGCTCTATACAGTCAGAAAAGAACAAGACCAGGGGTTTACTGTGGTTTAGATCATGAACTCCTTATTGCAAAATTCAGACTTAAACTGAAGAAAATGGGGAAAACCACTAGACCATTCAGGTATTATCTAAATCAAATATCTTACAATTATACAGTGGAAGTAAGAAATAGATTTAAGGGAATAGATCTGATAGACAGAGTGCCTGATGAACT
>SJYW01001763.1:18098-28784 GCA_006410735.1 Raphicerus campestris | reverse complement strand
GGAATTGAAAGACCTGTACTTTGAGAACTGTAAGAATTGATAAAAATTATTTAAGACAATACAAATAAATAGAAAGATACTCATGTTCATGGACTAGAAGAGTTAATATTGCTAAAATATCCATACACCCAAAGCAAACTACAGATTCAATGCAATCCTCATCAAGTTACCCATGGCATTTTTCAAAATTTGTATGGAACCATAGAAGACCGCAACAGCCGAAGCAATTTTGAGAAAAAAGGAGAAAACTTGAAAATACTACACTCTCTGAAATGAAAATATGCTACACAGTCATAGTAATCAAAAATTGTATGGTACCGGCACAAAAACAGACATAGATAAATGGGACAAAATAGAACCAAAATAAACCCATGCCCCTAAGATCAATCAATCTATGACAAAAGAGGCAAGAATATACAGTGGGGGCAAAGACAGATTATTCAGTAAGTAGGTTTTGAGCAAACTGAACAGCTACATGGAAAAGAATGAAACTGGAAACTTTTCTCACAGCATGAATAAAAATAACTCAAAATGTTTTAAAGACTAAAACGTAGCAGCTGAAATCATAAAACTCCTAAAAGAAGATGTAGACAGTATGCTCTGTGACATTCATCTTTATAATATTTTTTATAATCAAACTAAACTCTTGCACAGAGAAGAAAACCATTAACACAAAGAAAAGGAAACCTGAAAAGGAAAAGATATTTGCAAGCAACATGTTGACAAGAATTTAATATCCAAAATATGCAAAGAACTTACACATTTAATATCAAAAACATAATCTTATTTTAAATTAGGCAGAAGACCTGTTTTACCAAAAAAGGTATACAGATGGCCAACAGGTACATGAAAAGATGCTCAGTATCTTTAGTCATCAGTAAAATGCAAATCAGAAAAACAAATAAGCAAATCACCTTACTAGGGCTGTCATCAAAAAGGCAAGAAATAACAAGGGTTGGTGAGGATGTGGAGAACAGGGAATCTTTGTGCACTGTTGATGGTAATATAAACTGGTGCAGCCTCTGTGGAAACCAGTATGGAGATTCTCCCTGCTCTGCCCTCCCCGGATTAAAAATGGAATGATGCCTGCAACCTGGAGTCTTATCCTTCCTCAGTTGCTCAGAAAGGAGGCAGCACCTTTCGGTGGGGAGAGATAGAGACTGGGATCCTATCTGGTTTTGGTGGCTGTGGTGGGAAAGATAAGAGCAAATTGACTCACAATTTTTTAAAAAAAATTAAAAATAGAATTACTACATGATCCAGAACTTCCACTCCTGGGTATTTATCCAAAGAGAACAAAAGAGCTAGTTAAAAAATATATAGTCGCCCCAGTGCTCACAGAAACATTATTTACGATAGTCAAGATACTGAAGACATCTCTGTGCACGTTTGTATCACAGATGAATGGATAAAGATCATCTAGATGATAGATAGACAGAGCAATATAGATAAAAATAGTGAAATATTACCATAAAAAAGTAAAATCTTGCCATTTGGGACAACATGGATAGACCCAGAAGGTATTATACTTATTGAGATAAGTCAGAGTGAGACAAATAAACTGTCTGTTTTAATACATATATGTGGGATCTGAAAACAAAACAAACAAATATAACAAAACAGAAACAGACTCACAGACACAAGGAAACAACTAGTGGCCACTGGATGGGAGAGGAGTGAGTGTAGGAGTGAAACAGGAAAGGAATTTAGAGGCACACACTCTCAGTTATAAAATAAATAAATTATGTTTGTAATGTACACCAGAGGAAATATGATCAAATTTTATAGTAATTTTGTATGGTATGTAATTTATCAAAAATACCAAATGACTATGCTGTACATCTGAAACTAATATAGTATTGTAAGTCAACTATGTTTCAATTTTAAAAGTTTTAATTAGATAAAAATGTGGCAAAGTAGTTTGGGTGTGGGATTATTTGAAGGATCGTGACATGAATTATTCTGGATTATCTGGGTAGGTCCTATACATAACCATGTATCCTTTGCTGACATGAAAAAAAACAACAACAAAAAGACCATCAGATATTTCTCTAGAAAGATGAGTTTATTTGGGATCAGCAAACGATTGCAATTTGGGGTCTGCAACCATGGCAAGTCTCATGCAAGTCCCCCACAGGACAAGAGAAGAACAATCTTATAGAGAAGAAAAGGAAGTTGGGAGGGCTACTGTAAACAGACATTTACATTTGTTTACATTGGGATGTCCCTGGTGGTCCAGCACTTAAGAATCTGCCTTCCAATGCAGGGGAGGGATGTGGTTCAATCCCTGTAGGGACCTAAGATCCCACAGGCCACCAGGCAACTAAGCCTGTGTGCCATAGCTAGAGAGCCCATGTGCTGCAACTACTGAGCCCACACACTCTAGAGAGAGTGCTCGCAACAAGAGGAGCCCCTGCACACACACATAGATGGACACACACACACACACACACACACACACACACATGCACGCACAAAGTGAAGAGAGACCATGGTTTTTCACTGGCCCAGTGTTTGCCTGGAAAAGAGGTGGCATCTTTCTTCTGCCCTTTAATCCTGTTATCTTCACAGAGTATGAGAGCTCCCCCTGTCTCCCAACACTATTTAAATGAGTTTCTGTTTATTTACTTATTTCCTACACCTTAGAAGCAGAAGAGTATTTGACTCCAGAAGAGAAAGGAGCTGAGGTGGTAGAAGAGGCTGCAGTGATTAAAGGAAGGGCTATGATCCAAGGAATCCAAGTGACCTCCAGAAGCTAGAAAAACGCAAGGAAATGGATTCTTCCTTAAAGCCTCTAGAAGGAACCAACCAGCCAAGATCATGACTGTAACCAGCAAAATTGATTTCATACTTCTTCAACCCAGAATTATGAGAATTTATTTTTTTAACTTATCAAATTCATATTCAACATTGAGCAAACATTTTTGTTTGCTTTCCACAGTAGTGGGATGACATGTAAATATTTGCAGTTGTCTGTTGGAACACTTCAAGGTGAGGCAGACTTGAACATTCTGGAGAAGGCAACTGAGCTGGATAATATCTTTACTGGAGCGATTTCATTTAATTCCTTTCACTTTTTAACATTTTTGAGTTCAGCGAGCATGCTCTGTCACTCAGTCATGTCCAACTCTTTGAGACCCCATGGACTGTTAGCCTGCCAAGCTCTGCTGTCCATGAGATTTCCCAGTATTTCCCAGGAATACTGGAATGGGTTACCATTTCCTCCTCCAGAGGATCTTCCCCACCCAGGGATCAAACCCATGTCTCGTGCATCTCCGGCATTGGTAAGCAGATTCTTTACCACTGAGCCACCTGGGAAGATGTGGTTAAATATTTATTTTAATTCTATCCTCTTATCAACTACTCTACTGGTTCCATTAGAAGTTTCTAGTGCAGAAGGAGACACAGATTGAGAAGGGAAGATAAAGACCAAAGTCCATAATCTGTAGGGCCAAAAAGTGTCTGTGTTTAAAACTGTACTGTTGTAGGTGAGTAACATGAAGCACTGCAAACGCCCTGTGGTGGCCTCAGGGTGTGACTGTGGCTGGAGGAGGGGCTGAGCCCGTGGAGGGTTTGTGTAGAGGCTGCAGGTGCTTGTGGAGCACTGTGCTGCACAGCGCAGAAGTAAGTGCCCGAGTCTGTGGTCTGCAAAGAGGAAATGTGCAGTGAGCTGTGGTGTTCTGTAGGGACTGTGCTGGCATTTAATCTTCCATCTCGCTTTGTCCCTGAAGGAACATAAAACAGGTGGATGAGGTGGCCCCTGGGGTTCTGAAGATACCACTGCACACTGTCTGCCAAGGTGGAGAAATTACACCGCAGAGTAGAGCTGGCTCCCTCCTGGAGACTCAGGGCTGGGGGACTCTGCGCCACATCCATCCCTCTCACACCTGATGAAGAGAGAAACAGTCACAGGTCAGGGTCACAGAGCTCTTGCAAAACCCGGAAAGTACACCCCCAACCCCATAAGGATAGAAAGTCTGCAGGACTTGCCAGCTCCTTTCCCTCCTTCAACAAAAGAGAAGCTGATCATTCCTGCAGATTCCCCTGTGGGGCAGCCCCAACTCACAGCAAACCTGGGCAAACAAAAGCCCCACCACAGTGTCCACTAGCCTTTTCATGACTCTTTGCCTTGTTGCTGGAAAATATTCACAAGATACATAGCAAACCCTGGGTGGTGAGTGTCATGCCTTGTCTGGATGGTTCAGCTCCTGCAACCAATCAGCTCAGCCAAGAAACCCTGCTCAGCTGACACTCTGTGACAGGAAGCCCCACCCTCTGGTCTCAACTGAACTAAAAACAGTTTAAAGAGGGGTGAGAGTGGAGGAAAAAGGTGACATTCGATGTTTTATACATAATTTTGAACTTGTGAAATGGATGGCCATATTTTCTCCTGATATATATTAATAAATAAGTCTTAGGCAATAAAAGTGGAAAAAAGTCAGAAAAAGCTGGTATCTACACTTCAAAATTTTCCATCTAACCTTTTGTTTATGACTCCCTGTTTGATCCAGGGGACTTTCCTGAGAGCTGTGGATAAAGATAACGACATAGATAAAGATAATAACAATCAATACAAATATAGATATTTTGCATTGTGGTCATAAATGTCTAGTGCTTGAATCAAGGAATAAGGCAGAGCTATTAATTGAAAGGAATATTCATCAAAAAGCACCCTTCTTATATGCCAATAATGATTTAGCTTTTCTTCACACAAAATTATTCTCCTCTATTATTACTAATCCCCATTTGAAAGAGTTTTTCAGGGGATGGAGCAGTAAAGAATATACTTGCCAATGCAGGAGAGGAAAGAGATGGGGGTTCGATCCCTGGGTCGGGAAGCTCCCCTGGAGAAGGAAATGGCAACCAGCTCCAGTGTTCTTGCTTGGAAAATCCCATGGCCAGGGGAGCCTGGGGGCTACAGTCCACAGGATGGCACAGAGTGAAACCCGACTGAGCAATGGAGCACTGGAAACCTCAGTATGAGTTTCGGAGGCAGGAGGTAGATGGGCCCCTGGGCTAGACAGCTGGTGTGTGTCAAGCAGAGTAAAATCTAAGTTTTGTTTTCCCTACACACTCCAAGCACTGAGGGAAGAACCAATTCTACCTGTTGGAACTGTTCCTTTGACTTGCTTTTTGTTGCTTTTGTTATTATCAGTCAGTTCAGTTCAGTCGCTCAGTCATGTCTAACTCTTTGAGACCCCATGAATCGCAGCACGCCAGGCCTCCCTGTCCANTCTATTTCCCATAAAGTAATGGGACCGGATGCCATATCTTTGTTTTCTGAATGTTGAGCTTTAACCAACTTTTCGCTCTCCTCCTTCACTTTCATCAACAGGGTTTTTAGCTCCTCTTCACTTTCTGCCATAAGGGTGATGTCATCTGCATATCTGAGGTTATTGATATTTCTCCTGGTAATCTTGATTCCAGCTTGTGTTTCTTCCAGTCCAGTGCTTAAAAGGAGAGAGAGAACTGGCCAAAGATAAATACAGACCCAGAAGAACTGCCCCATAAAGATGATTTAACCATCTCTTCACTGCACTCCTCAGCTTTCTCCTCGTTAAGGTGGGTGCCCTTGTGTCTCCTGCATTGGCAGGCAGATTCTTTACCACTGCACCACCTGGGAAGCCTATTATTGGGGACTGATGAATGAAGGGAGCCTTTTTTGCTTCACACTGTATGTCTTTGGAAAGGTCACTCATATACATCCTTAAGTGCCAGCTGTAATTAGCTGCACCAGTCCCAAATGCTTTAGTCAAAGAGTTGAAGTCCTTTAAGGAAAGAAGGCTCTTAGGATACTAGCAAAATAGTCTGGAGATAATGCAGTTAGAAATAAGCCACTGTCCTGGGTTTTTTTTTTTGTTTCTTGAGAGATGAGATTAATATTGTAAAGCAAATTCTCTGACCTGTGTTATATCAAGTCACATGGCCAGCCTCAAGCTATTATATCTCAGCCCATCACTATTCCAAGTGACATGAAAGTAAGTAACTTTCTCCAGCTTGTTGAAAATTCTACAGCCTCATTTTCTCTAGAATTCTGATTCCAGAGGACAAAAATGCCAAATTTCAGAAAACAAGAGTCTTTCCTTTGCAAATAATAAAGAAAAAAGAATAGGAAAGACAAGAAAAAATGAAGAAAAGAAAAATCTAAGATGCCCATGGGAACCAGACACTTCCAAGATTTCGTATTGCCTGTACTCGTTGCCTTCACAGAGCATGTCAACTTCCTAAATATAACAAAGGCTGATCTATGGTGTCTCAGGAGGTTTATGTTCAGCTCCTCCTGCAGTCCCAGGCACTGTGTCACTCAGCGCACAGAAGTACTTGGCCGAGTCTTTCCAATGAGCTGGTATTTTCCTCAGGTGGAAGGACTTCTCACTCCTCCTAAATTCAGCCTCAAAACCTTTGATGCCTGAAACAAGATTGTCTCCAGATATGTACTTCAGGAGAAGCTGGAGTCCTTGGTTGGGGTACTGCACGTACCAGAAGAGGTATGGTGGACCAGCAGATGAGTAGCTGCAGTTCAGCTCCAGACGGGCTCCTTCAGAGACAGTGATGTGGTCATCAGGCTGGGTCACTGACTGGGCTCCAGCTCCTCCTGAAACATCAGTGCTGAATCAGTGAACTCAGCTGAAACAAAAAGTCTCTCTTCAACACGGAGCAATATTCCACGTGTGGACAAAGGAGTAAAATGGAGTAGTACTCACTCAGAAACAGGAGCATCTCAAGCATCAAGGTGAACACCAAGGTCATAGTGGAGCAGTGAAGCAGCAGTGAGCTCCTTTCTAACAGTTTCCCCACAAATAAGTCTGAAGACTGGCTGGCTTGAACCCAGGTTTCTCTGAATAAGAATGACAAAGGATTTATATTTCTTCTGGTGGAGGTTGTAGGGAGGTTGTTAGGAAGAGAAGCTGTCTTAACAAAATGCCTACCTCTGGTGTCTGAGATGCTTTACATCTCACTGTGTAAAAAATAGTCAGAATATCTCTTTAAACCATAGCGGTTTTCTGAGGTTCTTCTAATCTTTTACAGAAAAGCAATTTCCAATTTAAGCAGCAGTGCCCTCCAAAGGCCAAACAGAGAACTACGGAAAAGTTCACTGTTTTCATTAACACGCCCCATCTTTTTACTGTCCTTCTGTGGCTGAATTTCAAAGCATTATGATTATGTACAGAAGAGGATTTATATGTTGTCAGCCTTGAACTGTATTAAATTTGGCTTTTAAAAAACACAAAATTGTGACTTTAAAATTCCCTGTGTTACTGAATATCACAGGGAACTATATTCAATATCCAGGGGTAAACCTGGATATTGGAAAAGAATATAAAAAAGAATGTCTATATATGTATAAGTGAGTCACTTTACAGAAGAAATTAGCACAACATTGTCAATCAGCTATCCTTCAACTTTTAAGTATTGGATACAAAATAATTTTTAAATGAAACATAAATCACAATGTTACAGTTTTTTTAGTTTCTGGATTTAACTATGAGCCAAAATGAAATAATCCAATATATTTCAACTGCAGAAAGAGAAGAGCCATTACTCCAGAGCCTTCACTACTCAAAGCAAAATTGAGACATTCTCAAATGAAGGAAAACTAAGAAAGTTGTCACCAGAAGACCTATCCTAATAATGTCTAAAGGAAGCTCTATAAATAGAAATAAAATTATAAAGGAAGGAGTCTTGAAACAACAAGAATAAATAAAGAATACAATAAGCAAAAATATGGATAAATACAGTAGACTTCAGTTATATTTGGTGAAAATATAGCATATTATATATGTTATCAGTTCAGTTCAGTTCAGTTCACTCAGTCGTGTCCGACTCTTTGCAACCCCATGAATCACAGCACGCCAGGCCTCCCTGTCCAGCATCAACTCCTGGAGGTCACTCAGACTCACGTCCATCGAGTCAGTGATGCCATTCAGCCATCTCATCCTCTGTTGTCCCCTTCTCCTCCTGCCCCCAATCCCTCCCAGCATCAGAGTCTTTTCCAATGAGTCAACTCTTTGCATGAGGTGGCCACACTACTGGAGTTTCAGCTTTAGCATCATTCCTTCCAAAGAAATCCCAAGGCTGATCTCCTTCAGAATGGACTAGTTGGATCTCCTTGCAGTCCAAGCGACTCTCAGGAGTCTTCTCCAACACCACAGTTCAAAAGCATCAATTCTTCGGCACTCAGCCTTCTTCACAGTCCAACTCTCACATCCGTACGTGACTATTGGAAAAACCATAGTCTTGACTAGACGGACCTTAGTCGGCAAAGTAATATCTCTGCTTTTGAATATGCTATCTAGGTTGGTCATAACTTTTCTTCCAAGGAGTAAGCATCTTTTAATTTCATGGCTGCAGTCACCATCTGCAGTGATTTGGGAGCCCCCCAAAATAAAATCTGACATTGTCTCCACTGTTTCCCCATCTATTTCCCATGAAGTGATGGGATCAGATGCCATGATCTTTGCTTTCTGAATGTTGAGCTTTAAGCCAACTTTTTCACTCTCCTCTTTGACTTTCATCAAGATGCTTTTTAGCTCCTCTTCACTTTCTGCCATAACGGTGGTGTCATCTGCATATCTGAGGTTATTGATATTTCTCCTGGAAATCTTGATTCCAGTTTGTGTTTCTTTCAGTCCAGCGTTTCTCATCATGTATTCTGCATATAAGTTAAATAAGCAGGGTGACAATACACATAATAATGTAATATAATTATATATCTGGAAATAATTATAACACTGTCTAATAAGGCTCTAAACACACATGGAGGAAATACTAAAGAAAATTATTTTATGAATGGGGAGAATAAGTGTAAAGAGAGGCAATATTTATACACTTCATTCAAATAGGTAAAATAATATTACCAATAGACTGTGTTATGTGTAATTCAATAACTGGAGCAATCATATAAAAACAGCTATACAATAAGACACATCTAAACACTATAGGAGCTTCCCTTGTGAGTCAGACCATAAAAGAATCTTCCTACAATGCGAGAGACCAGGTTCAGTCCCTGGGTTGACAAGATGCCCTGGAGAAGGGAACAGCTACCCACTCCAGTATTCTTGCTTGGAGAGTTCCATGGTAGGCTACATCCATGAGGTCACAAAGAGTCAGAGACAACTGAGCAAATAACACACACAGCACTGCAGATAAACTGAAGTATAACCCTAGAAAATGTTGAATAACTCACAGGAAGTTAGAAGGAAAAACATAGGGGACCAAAAAAAAGCACAAACAAAAAATCAAATAAAGTGGAAGACTAAGCCCTAAAATATCAAGACAGTAAAAGCAAGTGACCTACATACAAAAACTAAGACACAGAAGTTGATCTGAACACACCAGTGACAAAACAGTTCAGACAAAAAGTGGATTAAGAAACTTGACCCAACTATAACTGTCTGAAAGAAATTCATTTCAAATAAGACATAGTCATCTTGAAAGTAAAAGGATGGAAAAAGTTATATTATGCAAATATTAATCAAAGTATAATGGCTATATTAATATCAGATAAAGTGGACAGACTCTTGAACAAAGAAAACCACCAGAGACAGAGAAACACTATCTACTGATGAAGAGGATGATTCACTGAGAAGACAGAGCAATCTTAAATGCATGTGTACCAACCAACAGAGCTGAAGAATAGGTGGAACAAAAATCAGAACTAAAAAGAAACGAGACAAATCTAGAAACGTAGTTAAATACGTCAATATTCCTCTCTCAACAACTGGTAGAATTACTTGCCAGAAAATCAGTAGATGTATAGAAGAACTCAATATCACCATTAACCAGTAGGATTTAAGTCAGCTATACAACACTCCACCCAACCAGAGCAGAAAATACTTCCTTTCAAGTTTCCATGGAATATATACCAGGTAAGTCCAAATCTTGGGACCTAAAAATCTCAACAAATCTAATGTAAAAAGCTGAAATAGAAAGAGTATGTTCTCCAACCACAATGAAATAATAGTATAAATAAATAACAGAAAGATACAGGAAAATTCCCAAACATATGGCAACCAGACAACACACTTCTTAATAATCTATGTGGAAGGTTAGGGAAGAAGGTCTCAAGGGAAGGTCTCATAGAGAAGGTCTCAAGGGAAATCATTGACTTTCTCATGAACTGAGTAAAAATGAAAATACAACATACCAAAATTGGGGGAACACGGCCAAAGAAGTATTGGGAGTGAAATTTTAGCACTACATACAAATATTAAAAAAGAATACAATCTCAGATAGATTATCTAAGCTCCTACCTGAAGAATCTAGACAAGGAAAAGATAAATTGATCCAAAATGAGCACAAGAAAATAATAAAGATAAAGAAGAAATCAATAAAATTCAAAAGAGATAAATAATAGAGAAAATCAATGAAACAAAGAGTTGGTTCTTTAAGAGGATCAGTAAAACTGACAAACTTCTAGCAAAACAGATGGGGGGGGGGAGGTGGGAAGAACAGGAACAATATCAGCAGGCTAATTAGCAGTATGGCATCCTATGTGACTGGTTAAGGATGAATATTTGCCTTTCTCCAGTTGGTCCTGGGCTTCCCTCATAGCTCAGCTGGTAAAGAATCCACCTGCAATGCAGGAGACTCTGGTTCGATTCCTGGGTAGGGAAGATCCACTGGTGAAGGAATAGGCTACCCAGTGGTCTTGGGCTTCCCTTGTGGCTGAGCTGGTAAAGAATC
>SJYW01001756.1:0-11983 GCA_006410735.1 Raphicerus campestris | reverse complement strand
CAACTCTTTTCTATTCTTCACAGAAAAAATATCCTGTATTCAGAAATAACAGAAACTGCCAGATGGGAAACACTTTAGCTTCCTATAAAGAGATCTGCCTCCACACCTCACAGTCATCCATAAACTGTTTATTGCTTAGCACTGGAAACCCTTTAGTGCAAACAGATTCTGTCCTCATCCTTTCACATTTTTACTTGAGGTGAAAAAAATTAATCAAATGGAATATAAATATATACTTTTAATCATAAGTGCAATACATTAAAAATTATAGGTTCTATTGTAGAGTAACTTACAGGATCTTTTTATAGATTGGGCAGTGATCCTGTAAGTTTCCAGAGGAGTGACATTTAAATTTAGCCTTGAAGGATGAGTATAAATAATCATATGGACAGTGGGAGGAATGGCATACGAGAAAAATGAAACAGAATCTGGGAAAGCCAGAAAAGGAAAAGAAGTTTGACACGTTGTAGAAACATTTAAAATGCCAGTATGGTTAGAGCATAGGAAGGTGGGAGAGCTGCATTAGGTGCATATGCAGAATTGTTTTGAGAAACAATCTGGGTAAAGCATGTAAATTAATAGTGGCAGTTCTGGGGTAAGCTTGTGTTGGAATTCTGACAGTAGCATTGAATATTTGGGCAAATTCTTTAATCTTCTTGTGACTGTTTTGTGCATTTATGACATCATGATGGTGATGGAGATGATAAAAACTACATAATATTAAACATAAGGCTGCTATGAAATATAAATTATTTAATATATGTAGAGTACTTAGGATTTATGCAAGTACTTATTACATGGCTTAAGATAAAAGCACAGTAAATGGTAATTTTTGATGTTATTTTGCTTTTGTTTGAGTTTGTGTTAAAGATTTCAATTTTCATTTTCAAAACTGGACTGTTATCAATGAGTTTAAAATTGGAAAGTGATATTTTCAAATATCACCTGAAGTGACTGGACTGAAGGAGGCAATGAAAAAAATCTGGGAAGCTATTATGGAACTAATGCAGTAATGATAGCTAACCAATACTAATAATTCATGGGTATTGTACATAAATACATTAGCTAATGATAATAGTTTAAAGGTTAATTTAGCATGTGTACCAATTAAAGAGAAGGGAATTTATTTTAAATAAATTCAAATATTTTGTGCTAACAGGNGACTGTTATCAATGAGTTTAAAATTGGAAAGTGATATTTTCAAATATCACCTGAAGTGACTGGACTGAAGGAGGCAATGAAAAAAATCTGGGAAGCTATTATGGAACTAATGCAGTAATGATAGCTAACCAATACTAATAATTCATGGGTATTGTACATAAATACATTAGCTAATGATAATAGTTTAAAGGTTAATTTAGCATGTGTACCAATTAAAGAGAAGGGAATTTATTTTAAATAAATTCAAATATTTTGTGCTAACAGGTACAAAACTTGGTAAATTATTAGATACAGCAACTTAAGATTAAAAAAATAATAATAATTCCCAGATACTTGGTTACTGGAGGTATATTTATATAGATAGAAAATAATAAGGTGACTCTCTAAGTTGCTTTTCCTATAGAATTACCTCTTTGAAAACTGAAAAAACAAAGACTTATTTTCTGTTCATTTTTGTTTCCAATCGCAAGCTCTTCTATGTTTGTTTCTAATTATGAGCTGTTTTTCTTACTCTATCACTTCTGATAATTCTGTTTATCTACAATATTAGAATATATGTTATCTCTAATTAGAGTATGATTGCTATTCTTTATCTTTTCTGTTTTGTTTCAAGTATATTCACAGTAAAAATCAGGAAAATGATATTCGCCAAAACCAATAGCCATTTCAGTCAAATTCTATGTTTAAAATATATGTGTAACCATGATTGTTTTAGATAATGATTTTGATTTCCTGTTGCCTGTATGTACCCACCTTATCTCAAAACAAGATGACCGGAGGGCTAGAATGGCATAATCAGGGATAGTTAAAAAGGAAACTTGTGAAGCACCACCACAAACTGGATGATGTCATCCCAACTCTATTACCATAAACTTCTCTCATTTTGCAGTCATATATGCAGTCAGTGCATTTTGCAAGAGCATTGGATTAGCTGTGTCCAATCAGGAAACACAAAAACAAAGCACAGTGGCAATTGTAGAGAAGCTTTAATTTGAGATAATTAACACTAAGAAGGGATTTGATTAATGTGGGATTGCCTAGTGTATTAGTCATGATTCTCCAGAAAACAGAATCAATAGGCCATAGAGATGAAGACAATGAACAATTTGTTTTAAGGAACTGGATCAACAGATTGTGGAGTCTGCCAAATTCAATATCTATAGGGCAAGCCAGCAGGCTGAATATTCAGGTCATAGTTTATGTTGCAGTTTTGAGTCCAAAGACTGAACACTCAGAATTTCTTCTTATTTAGGAAACATCAGTCTTCTTGCCTTAAAGCTGTCAACTGATTGGATGAGGCCCACCCCCTTATGAAGAGCAATCTGTTTTGCTTAAAGACAACTAATTATAAATGCCAGTTGTATCCAAAAATCCTTCTACAACTATGTCTAGAGCAGTGTTTGACTAAGCAACTGGTCAGCATAGTATAGCTAGTTTGACACATAAAATTAACCATCATGACTAGGAATAAGTAACTGAGAACTCTAAAGAATGTAATAGCAGATAGAAAAGGTAGACAGCACCCATTCAGATAAGATAGAAGATCCCTTCTAAAGAGAACTTGCTTTCTCCAGGGTTGACATCCAGACCGTGTTGACGAATGAATGGCTGTTTCTCACTGGATGGAAGAGAAACAGCAGAATTGCTGCATCAGTGGAACTTTCTTGAACTTTGCCTTCTAGGTTTCTGTGGCAACTAGAAGCAGTGAGTGAACAGTGAAAGTCACTCAGTCGTGTCCATCTCCTTGTGACCCCATGGACTATACAGTACATAGAAATCTCCAGGCCAGAATACTGGAGTGGGTAGCCTTTCCCTTCTCCAGAGGATCATCCTAACCCAGGGATCAAACCTAGGTCTCCCGCGTTGCAGGTGGATTTTTTACCAGCTGAGCCACAAGGGAAGCCCAGTAATAGTGGAGTGGGTAACCTATCCTTTCTCCAGTGGATCTTCTCAAGCCAGGAATTGAATCAGGGTCTTCTGCATTGCAGGTTAATTCTTTACCAACTGAGCTATCAGGAAAGCCCAAGACCTAGACGCATGTCACATCAAAGGCTTTCTTCTGTGGAACTACTGAAATGAAATCCTGGTTACTGGATGCTGCATACTGCTTGTCTGTGGGAACTGGGTACTGTAGAAGCTGCCTGGCAGCAGGAGTAGGGTACTGGAGAAACCACTCTCCCACATAGAATCCACTTGCTAAAGAAACTATTTGTGCTGCAATGCCAGGCACTAGGAAACTATCCACATGCTGGGATAGTGCCAAAGCCTAATATACTGCAGGAGCCTGCCAGGAAAACATTAGAACTATGAACAAAAACTCTGATTCCTGTATTTATCTCTGTCATCCACTACTGACAAAGCCTTATACCTTGACAGCTAACAGAGAAGAGTGTTCAACAAGTTGAGATCCTTCTTTGCAATGCTAAGTGGATTTGAAATGAAGAAGCAATGAGTGAAAAACTATCATAAGCACTATGTGTAGTGCCTTGTGAAAGCTACTTCATGCAATAGGATCTGCAATTATAAAAGCAAATTTAAGGAAGAGTTGCATGGAATGGGTCAGCAAATGTGTGCCCTTTAGGTCTGTTCATAGGGTATATGGTAGAACTGCCTATGGGAAAAAGTATCAAAGAATTGAAAATATTTAGGCAGGCAGATACCAAGAGGAACCAAGATTATTAAACTGGAAGAGCTAATTGCATTTCAGAAGGAAAGAGGTTATCAGAGTTAGAAAATGCAGAGCAAAGATTTCTCTCCTACTAACTTTAATTCTGAGTCAGGACATGAAATTGAACTCTCTTAACATAAGACTAAGGAAAACTGCTTTAAATTTATTGCAGCTAAAGAAGAATCCCATTAGTGAGAGATCATTCTCAAAGAAGCAAGCAAATTGAAGTGAGATTGAAGAAAAAGAAATGGGGCTGTCCCACAGGACTGAGTACAGGCACAGAGTACCCTTTGATGTCCTCCTTCTACAAAGCCTCACTTTTCTCAAGGAGCAGTGGGTAAAACTGCAGCAGCATTCTGAAGTCAGAGACCCTAGGAATACAATCCAAGAATTCACTGTTGGAAATCCCATTCCTTTCACTGAGAAATATTAANTCCTTCTACAAAGCCTCACTTTTCTCAAGGAGCAGTGGGTAAAACTGCAGCAGCATTCTGAAGTCAGAGACCCTAGGAATACAATCCAAGAATTCACTGTTGGAAATCCCATTCCTTTCACTGAGAAATGTTAAAGACGATGTCAATTTCCATTTCCTTTGACAACAGTCTTGTATACAGATATATATATTACATTAATACAGAAAATATTCATACAATTGGGTTTCTAAAGAATATTTTTAAAATTCACCAATGCACAAGCCATGTATTTCTTTTAAATTTCCTTTCTAGGACAATAAGATTGTTTTTAGCATTTCCTATGTTAATTTTGGTATATGCACAGCTTCTCACATCAGGAAGCTCTAGTTCCTGACCCCTGAGCATGAAAAGACAATTAGCAGCAATACAACTCATAGACTTTTAAGAGAACAATATAAAATCTTATTTTTCCTGCTCTTGCACAATACTGCAGTTTCTCTTACTGAAAAACTAAATGTAAATCTAGGGTGTCTTGCCTTGTGGAATTAAAAAACTTTATTAAATGGAACATGAATAAAGTTATCCATATTTTAGTTTACATTGGTTTCTGGATGAGAAATACTAGCATTTGAAATAGTATTTGGCATACTTTCCTTGAAGTGGATCATAGGGTTTCCTCCCTCTCCCCACTTCTTTAGAATATCTTTTTATTCATCAAAACACTCTACTTGTAACAGATCTGAAATTATGCTCATTGAAGTTACACAGAGTGGAGTGGGAAATGGATTGTGAAATCACTTAGCAGCACATAGTAGAATAGAGTGCAGATGGGGCTGTATAACAATAAGACACAGTTTTTAAAGCCAGATCTCAATTGTATATTTTCCTTTGACCTAGATTTTGGTTAAAATAAGAGTTTACATTCATGTGATTTTTTTAGCTCTCTAATATTCCAAACTATATTTTGGTGATAAAAAGTTATCATTCTAGTATGAAAGTGGGAGAATGGATGAACTAAGAAATTAGTAAGTTCTAGTGAATCACTCTACTTTTTGGTACCTAGCTTATGAGAAATAATAAGCAGTAATGGTTTTTCCAGTGGTCATGTATGAATGTGAGAGTTGGATTGTGAAGAAAGCTGAGTGCCAAAGAATTGATGCTTTTGAACTATGGTGTTGGAGGAGACTCTTAAAGAGTCCCTTGGACTGCAATAAGATCCAACCACTCCATCCTAAAGGAAATCAGTCCTGGATGTTCATTGGAAGGACTGATGTTGAAGCTGAAATTCCAATCCTTTGGCCACCTGATGCGAAGAGTTGACTCACTGCAAAAGACCCTGATGCTGGGAGGGATTGGGGGCATGAGGAGAAGGGGATGACAGAGGATGAGAGGGCTGGATGGCATCACTAACTCAATGGACATGAGTTTGAGTAAACTCCAGGAGTTGGTGATAGACAGGGAGGTCTGGCGTGCTGTGATTCATGAGGTCACAGAGTTGGACGCGATGAGAGATTGAACTGAACTGAACTGAACTAAAGGAAACAGAGACGTTAACTGTTTCTCAGTGAAGGTGGAATATAAGACAGCCATGAAACATATCTTGTACATTTTGATGGAGGGTCCTTTTTCTATTATCAGTGTTATTATTTTTATACCTAAAACTGCTACTGCTCAAGCACAGTAGGAAGAGATCTTACAATCTCTGCCCTTTTAGTCACAGTATTCTCCAATTCTCTCTATATCTAGATATTACTGTATTGCATGTTTAAGAATTTTCCAGTAATAAACAGTTTATATAAAGAAAATAATAGAGTCTAGATTCATTCAATTCAAGAGAAAAAATTCTCTGGGAATTTTCAAAGAGATGTATTGGCTCTTGAATCCTTTACTGATTCTCCTCAATTGCTTACTTCATAACCTATTATCATTCTGCTATATCCCAGAGATGAGGCAACAACCCTCTTTCCTACCTCCTTCCCTTCCTTTCTTCATTCCTTCCTTGCTTCATCCTTCCCTCCTTCATCCTTCCCTCCCTCTCTTCCTTCCTTTGTGCTTTATTCTACCTTAATTTTAACCCAGTTTTGTGTGTGTGTGTGTGTGTTGTAACAGTTTTTTTTAATTTATTTATTTTTAATTGAAGGATAATTGTTTTTCAAAATTGTGTTGGTTTATGCCATACATTAATATGAGCCCTTTCCTTAAACTCTTGTTTCTAAGCCCTTGATGGATGAAAACCATACCCCCTTTTTCCCACTTTCTTGTAAAGATTAAGAGACCTTCAGATGAATAAAACTTTTACCCCTATGTCGCATACCCCACTGCTCTTTCCTGGAAGAACTGTGTTGCCTACTGCTATCTTCTGAAATATTCAATGCACATAATTTATATATTCCACACAAATGTGGCCATTTCAATGATTTCAATTAAATAATGTAAAAAGTATAGTTAACACAAAATGTTCATTGCTACAAATAATGTAACACAAAAATTTCATTACATTTAGTGCTTTCTTAGTCACTACTTATGATGTCTAGCTCCATATTTTCCAAAAGTTTTTCAACAAATTTTTAATTCTCTGAGATGCTCTTTGGAAAATAAGTTCTATGTATAAATAATTTGGGGGGAAGAATCCTGCCACATCCTCCTCTGAAGATTTACAACACTTATTAAAACATATGTTTACTGAAGAAAGGATAGTTTGTCTCAAACATATTTGACTATAAAACACTTTTATTATTAATGCATATAAATAATGTATGACTCACTTTTGAAATATATTTATCTTATTTGATTCTTATCAAATTCCTGATTTATGACTAATATTGGAACCAATTTATGGATGGAAAGGGGGATTAATAGATATATCAAAATTTTATTCAAGGTGAATTTTAGTAAGTGGGAAAGTTAGGATTTGAAACTGTATATGTATAATTTTTGCTTCTGACATTGTCTCCAAAGCAACTGAAAATCTACAACAATTAAGCATTAATACAATTAGAATGTGGAGAAGGCAATGGCACCCCACTCCAGTATTCTTGCTTGGAAAAGCCCATGGACAGAGGAGCAGGTTGCAGGTAAGCTGCAGTCATGGTAGGCTGCAGTCCATGGGTTCACTAAGAGTGGGACACGACTGAGCAAGTTCACTTTCACTTTTCACTTTCATGCATTGGAGAAGGAAATGGCAACCCACTCCAGTGTTCTTGCTTGGAGAATCCCAGGGATGGAGGAGCCTAGTGGGCTGCTGTCTATGGGGTCGCAGAGTCAACACGACTGAAGTGACTTAGCAGCAGCAGAACTAAAATGCGAGATAATTTCTTCTTTTTCTATTATTAGGTTCTGCTTAACCAACTGTTAGCCTTGAATATTCATTGGTCTTTTCTTATTCAGAGCTGACAAGTCATTCTCACTTGATAGGAGGAAATTTTGAGAAGTTAGTCAAAGCCCAACACACATTCTGAGTCAGGTTTAATAGTGGACAAATAATATTGTTCTTCAAAGAAAGGAGCATCACTCCCTCCTTTGTCTCTCATACATTACCCTGACTTCTAAGCTCAGGATTTTTCTCCCAGGATAGTCATTCATGCCATCCTATCCATATATCTAATTAAGAAGATTGGGATCTGCTCTCTAGGCTCAAGTCACCTCAAGTTAAAGGACAAGTACTCTATATTATGAGCCTAGTAATACTTATGTGAGAGATCCTATAGTGAGGCAAAATGCAGTGCTTGTACAGTTGTTAATAAAAAAAAAAAATCACTACATTTTAGCTATTGTTTATTGTCCCAGTGGTTACACTCAGAGGGACTAGTAGGATTTGAGAGCCAAATTTGCACCTTGAAACCACAATTGTAAACAGGACCAATCTGAACACATCCTCACACCAAGCATTATGACCCAGGATGTGACAAAACTTAAATTACAATGGTTACAATCATCGCCATTAATAATGAATAGTTGTGTGTAATTGCATGTGCATGCTAAGTCACTTCAGTTGTGTCCAACTCTTTTTGACCCTATGGACTGTAGCCAACCAATCTCCCCTGCCCATGGGATTCTCCAGGCAAGAATACTGGAGTGGGTTGCCATGTCCTTCTCCAGGGGATCTTCCTGACTCAGGGATGGAACCCTCATTTCTATGTCTCTTGCATTGGCAGGCAGTTTCTTTACTAAAGCCTCCTGGGGATCTCAAGTCATGAATAGTTACTATCAGCTTATAAAGGAAATTAACCCTGAATATTCATTGGAAGGACTGATACTGAAGCTAAAGCTCCAATACTTTGGCTACATGATACAAAGAGCCATCTCATTAGAAAAGATCCTTGTGCTGGGAAAGATTGAGGGAAGGAGAAGAAGGGGGTAACAGAAGATAAGACAGATGGATGGCATCATCACCCACTCAATGGACATGAGTTTGAGCAAATTCCAGGAGATAGTAGAGAGCAGGGAAGCCTGATGTGCTGCAGTCCGTGGGGTTGCAAAGAGTTGGACATAACTTAGGGACTGAACAACAACTATGTATGAGCAACATGATAGATAATGCAAACAAATTATGTCCATTTAAATCACTGGCTCTCAGCTTTATTCCTATCAGAATCACCAGGAGAGCTTTTAAAATATGTTGAATCCAGCTACAGTAAATTTGAAAATGATTGGCTTATACAAAAAAAGGTATATTAAGACAATTGTCAATTCAAAATCATTTACAAATAACTCTGGTTTACTTAAAAATTATAAACATATCTCTTCTGCAGACTCACTGAAGAAAATGTACATCCCCTGGAATATTATGCCCAAAATGGCTTTATATATCTTTAGTCATTGTTACATATATATTTTCCTTATAGATAACTACTATTGAGGTAGTTAGTAACTTTGTCATGATTGTCCTAAGTCATGTTTGAAATACTGCTGAAGAGTTAGATTGTATTTTTCCTATTACAAACACTTTGAGCTTTATAGTCCCTCATCAACAACTTTCAAGTGCTAGAATTTTATAGTAAATAAAAAAACTTGATATGGTTTTATTCTTTTTGTTACTTACAAAATGCCAGGAGGATTTCAAAGTTATAATAATTATTATTGTGAAGCAGAATAGGCAATAAAAGAAGACTTTATTACTGAATAAAAAACAAAGAGTTTTACCTTCTATAAACATCAAACAAGTCCTACTATTATTTCAACAAATATGAAAAATAAAAGGTCACTGCCTCTGAAAAGTAAAGTATTAAACATTATAGTCTTGAGAGTCCATATTTAAATAATATATTTCAGCATATAAACATCCAAATAGCAAATAATCTACTTTTTTGTACATGCTTTTCTTCAAAAATGTGAAGGTACTCCATACTTATTATTTCTATATTCCCCTCAGTTTGCATCATGAAATAGAAACAAGTGAAAATTTTCAAACTTATTTAAACTGTAAAATAGCAACAAAAATCAATACAAATGTATATGAGTATATCAAGTCAGTGATAGATAGTCATTATTTACATTAAAGTTATTGCTAATCAGTAACAGTGAATATTAAAATATTAATTATCCACAAGAACCAAAAACGTATTCAAATCAATTTGAGCAGACNAGTCTTGTATACAGATATATATATTACATTAATACAGAAAATATTCATACAATTGGGTTTCTAAAGAATATTTTTAAAATTCACCAATGCACAAGCCATGTATTTCTTTTAAATTTCCTTTCTAGGACAATAAGATTGTTTTTAGCATTTCCTATGTTAATTTTGGTATATGCACAGCTTCTCACATCAGGAAGCTCTAGTTCCTGACCCCTGAGCATGAAAAGACAATTAGCAGCAATACAACTCATAGACTTTTAAGAGAACAATATAAAATCTTATTTTTCCTGCTCTTGCACAATACTGCAGTTTCTCTTACTGAAAAACTAAATGTAAATCTAGGGTGTCTTGCCTTGTGGAATTAAAAAACTTTATTAAATGGAACATGAATAAAGTTATCCATATTTTAGTTTACATTGGTTTCTGGATGAGAAATACTAGCATTTGAAATAGTATTTGGCATACTTTCCTTGAAGTGGATCATAGGGTTTCCTCCCTCTCCCCACTTCTTTAGAATATCTTTTTATTCATCAAAACACTCTACTTGTAACAGATCTGAAATTATGCTCATTGAAGTTACACAGAGTGGAGTGGGAAATGGATTGTGAAATCACTTAGCAGCACATAGTAGAATAGAGTGCAGATGGGGCTGTATAACAATAAGACACAGTTTTTAAAGCCAGATCTCAATTGTATATTTTCCTTTGACCTAGATTTTGGTTAAAATAAGAGTTTACATTCATGTGATTTTTTTAGCTCTCTAATATTCCAAACTATATTTTGGTGATAAAAAGTTATCATTCTAGTATGAAAGTGGGAGAATGGATGAACTAAGAAATTAGTAAGTTCTAGTGAATCACTCTACTTTTTGGTACCTAGCTTATGAGAAATAATAAGCAGTAATGGTTTTTCCAGCGGTCATGTATGAATGTGAGAGTTGGATTGTGAAGAAAGCTGAGTGCCAAAGAATTGATGCTTTTGAACTATGGTGTTGGAGGAGACTCTTAAAGAGTCCCTTGGACTGCAATGAGATCCAACCACTCCATCCTAAAGGAAATCAGTCCTGGATGTTCATTGGAAGGACTGATGTTGAAGCTGAAATTCCAATCCTTTGGCCACCTGATGCGAAGAGTTGACTCACTGCAAAAGACCCTGATGCTGGGAGGGATTGGGGGCATGAGGAGAAGGGGATGACAGAGGATGAGAGGGCTGGATGGCATCACTAACTCAATGGACATGAGTTTGAGTAAACTCCAGGAGTTGGTGATAGACAGGGAGGTCTGGCATGCTGTGATTCATGAGGTCACAGAGTTGGACGCGATGAGAGATTGAACTGAACCGAACTGAACTAAAGGAAACAGAGATGTTAACTGTTTCTCAGTGAAGGTGGAATATAAGACAGCCATGAAACATATCTTGTACATTTTGATGGAGGGTCCTTTTTCTATTATCAGTATTATTATTTTTATACCTAAAACTGCTACTGCTCAAGCACAGTAGGAAGAGATCTTCTTACAATCTCTGCCGTTTTAGTCACAGTATTCTCCAATTCTCTCTATATCTAGATATTACTTTATTGCATGTTTAAGAATTTTCCAGTAATAAATAGTTTATATAAAGAGAATAATAGAGTCTAGATTCATTCAATTCAAGAGAAAAAATTCTCTGGGAATTTTCAAAGAGATGTATTGGCTCTTGAATCCTTTACTGATTCTCCTCAATTGCTTACTATTATCATTCTGCTATATCCCAGAGATGAGGCAACAACCCTCTTTCCTACCTCCTTCCCTTCCTTTCTTCATTCCTTCCTTGCTTCATCCTTCCCTCCCTCTCTTCCTTCCTTTGTGCTTTATTCTACCTTAATTTTAACCCAGTTTTGTGTGTGTGTGTGTGTTGTAACAGTTTTTTTTAATTTATTTATTTTTAATTGAAGGACAATTGTTTTTCAAAATTGTGTTGGTTTATGCCATACATTAATATGAGCCCTTTCTTTAAACTCTTGTTTCTAAGCCCTTGATGGATGAAAACCATACCCCCTTTTTCCTGCTTTCTTGTAAAGATTAAGAGACCTTCAGATGAATAAAACTTTTATCCCTGTGTCGCATACCCCACTGCTCTTTCCTGGAAGAACTATGTTGCCTACTGCTATCTTCTGAAATA
>SJYW01001755.1:284785-363724 GCA_006410735.1 Raphicerus campestris | reverse complement strand
GTACTGGAGTGGGTTGCCATTGCCTTCTAGCAGGTATTTAAACAATAATTGTGAAAAAAATGTGCATATACCTATGTTTAGACCAAATTTTTAGATTGTTGTTGTTTAGTTGCTAAGTCCTGTCCAATTCTGTGACCCCATGGACTGTACCTCACTAGGCTCTGTCCATGGGGTTTCCCAGGCAAGAATACTGAAGTAGGTTACCATTTCCTTGTCTTGTGGATCTTTCAGACCCAGAGGTTGAACTTGTGTCTCTTGCATTGACAGGCAGATTTTTTTTTTTTTTTTTCACTGAGTCACCACTTTTTAAGGGAGTGACTGCATCATCCCAAGGCTTAGCACAATGTCTGGAACCTGGTAGATACTCCATAAATATTTCTTAATTTTAGAAAGAAATGACTGAACAATGCCTTCATCCATTTGCTCATTTAACACACATTTACTAAGGACCTACTAAGTTCCAAGCACTAGGGATTCCATCAATGGGAAGTTTGCTAGAGATGATTCCTGCCAAATGGACTCTGTGGTCTAGTAAGGAAAAATTAGAATGAAGCAAAAATAATAAAGGATGGTACATGCTCATAGTGCAGACTGTGAGTGCTGTGGGAGCACCTAGCAGGGGTTTTTAGCATGGTCTGGGTGCTTGTGAGTAGGGAGAGTGTGATGTGGTCAGGTTTGTTTTCTTCTGCAATTTGAATGTAATATAGGATAAGATAGCATTGATTATGTTATTTATTTAATAGAGAAGCAAAAACAGTATAAAATTCCTTAAGATGCTATTCACTAAAGCAGAATCAAACAAGTTTCATTTAGAAAGAAAAGCAGATGGTTGTAGATTTGTTCAAGTGGTCAGACAATGAAGGAAACTTGGACTGAAAAGCTATGACTCACTTGTCAGAAAACCTATTGGCCTCTCCTCAGACCATGCCTTTTCAAGACTTTGCATCTTTGCTGACCTGTTACCTTGGGAAGATTTGGCCCCTGCTTTCGAGTCCTTAGCTCAGACACTTGTCCTATATGAAGTCAGTCTTTTCTGACTTCTCTACAAAGAGCTATTGTCTCCTTCTTTACTACATCTTGTACCTTTATTTTAGCACCTAGTCCATCGAGCTGAAACTGTTGGTTTGCATTCTTCTTTCACTTAAAGAATTTTGCTTCTTGAAAGTAGCAGTCACTTTCTTTTCCATCTTTCTGTCTCTAATACCACATGTACTGCTTGTTTTACAGTAATTTTCATTTTAAATGTGTGATGAAATTTTTCAATGTAAAGCATCCCTGGTGAAAGTTGAAATTATATATGGCTTATCCAACTGTCTCACCTACATTAGAATCAGACATGGGATGTTTGAGTTATGGAGTTTTCCACATCTTTATTTAGCTATTTGAGACCATGCATATAAAAGTTGCATCTGAACAATTTTTGAAGAATTGCTGCATACAAATGGTTAATAACATAGATTCTTAGACTGCTGGGATCTGATTCTAAGCTTTGTCCCTTCAGACTTCTCTCTGCTCTGGCTTCTTCATTTATATAGTGGATATAAAATTTGAGTCTAATAAGATGTTGATCATTAAATGGTAGGGGGATAATACATAGAAATTGTTTTGCATAGTCCTTTAAATAAAGTGAGTTTAAAAACTTCTCAATGAGTGTGAAGAATCATGATTCACATTTTATAGTTGAATGTTTATAAAGCTTAGTGTAACAACTTTTATGGATTAGGTTTTCCAGAAGCAGAAGCTAAAATAAAGTTTATTGTGAGGGAGAGAGAGATTTATTAGATTCTCACCTGTAATAAAAAGGAGGAAAAAGCAACTTGGGGTAGAGGAAGAAAGTGAGCTTACAGTACAAGCCACTATAGTGTCCGCTGCTCTGGAAGGGAGCTCGGAAGTGAATGTTGTGAGGCGGAGGGTCTGGCTTTGGGCAGAGCTGTACAACTCCTTTGCCCCACCTCACTCAGTACCAGATGTTCCTGGTCCTGGAATGGAGAGCAAGGCCTTGAGCAAGTGGCTTTTTGCAGCAGACCGTGAAGTTGCTGACAGCTGGATGCTGTCTGCCACCCTCATTTCCTGCAGCCTATCTTGAAGGATCCCAGAAACTAGTATTAGCACATTTCTACAGCTCTAGCAGAGGACCCAACATACTGTACTGTGAATGAAAGAAACATTGCACTTTAAAGAATGAATTTCAGAACTTTTTCAATTTGTTGAAAGAAAATGCTAATAATTTATTCACTATTTTTCCTGGTATTTCTATCTTCAGAGACTTGTCTCTATAAAAATCTTTTCCAAAAAGATTTGGAAGAAGTAACAAGAAAACATTAATGTGTTTTTCAATGTTTATTACTACAAGAGGGCTTCACTGGTGGCTCAGGTGGTAAAGAATCCACCTGAAATGCGGGAGACCTAGGTTCAATCCTGGGTTGAGAAGATGCCCTGGAGAAGGCATCTACTACCTACTACCTACTCCAGTATTCTTGAGAATCCCCATGGACAGAGGAGTCCATGGGGTTGCAGAGTCAGACATGATTGAGTGACTAAGTACACTCTACCTGTGATGACATATGAAAGATTTTCAGTGAACAAATATCCAAATAGAAATTAGCATTTTATTTCACTTATTTTGCTTGCTTCCCCCACCCCCAGATCCATTTTCATATTTCTTCCCTTCACTTTTCTTTTGTTTCACTTCTTTCCTTCCTTCCTTCGTCTCCCACACCCATTGTTATTCTATCTTGCTTAGTTTCCAAGTTCTACAATTTTTTTCAGGATTTTCTCACAGAAACAAATATCAGAATGTCTCATTTTTGTTCCTAAGTTATACTGGCTTGCAGGAAAATTCTATTTATATTTTAATTTTCTTCATTTACTGTTGAAGTTTGTCATGGTCCTGCTTTAAGTGACCTTGGGGTTTCTAGTAACTGAATTTGTTGCAAGTTTCCCTTCAACAGCAGCAGACATTTTTTTTGGCCCAAAAATAAACAAAAGAAAAATTATATACACAGAAAATAACAGGTTTTAGGACCAAATCCTTTTCGACATTGTAGTGGTTTTGGGAAAGTTCAGAGTAAATTATTCAAGGTTACTTTCTACTTGGATCTAACTTCTTTTTTTGATATAGTCCAGCTTTTTAATAATTTTTCTATAAACAGTGTCCAAAAATATATTTTAAAGGCTATATTTGAATGTATGGTTTTGATTGGATTGCATAGATTAAATCTAGATAATATTCTTTGAATAGAAATATCATGAAAATGATTGCATTACCCCCAGAGGCTAAAGATTTTTTTTTTNTGACTGAACAATGCCTTCATCCATTTGCTCATTTAACACACATTTACTAAGGACCTACTAAGTTCCAAGCACTAGGGATTCCATCAATGGAAAGTTTGCTAGAGATGATTCCTGCCAAATGGACTCTGTGGTCTAGTAAGGAAAAATTAGAATGAAGCAAAAATAATAAAGGATGGTACATGCTCATAGTGCAGACTGTGAGTGCTGTGGGAGCACCTAGCAGGGGTTTTTAGCCTGGTCTGGGTGCTTGTGAGTAGGGAGAGTGTGATGTGGTCAGGTTTGTTTTCTTCTGCAATTTGAATGTAATATAGGATAAGATAGCATTGATTATGTTATTTATTTAATAGAGAAGCAAAAACAGTATAAAATTCCTTAAGATGCTATTCACTAAAGTAGGATCAAACAAGTTTCATTTAGAAAGAAAAGCAGATGGTTGTAGATTTGTTCAAGTGGTCAGACAATGAAGGAAACTTGGACTGAAAAGCTATGACTCACTTGTCAGAAAACCTATTGGCCTCTCCTCAGACCATGCCTTTTCAAGACTTTGCATCTTTGCTGACCTGTTACCTTGGGAAGATTTGGCCCCTGCTTTCGAGTCCTTAGCTCAGACACTTGTCCTATATGAAGTCAGTCTTTTCTGACTTCTCTACAAAGAGCTATTGTCTCCTTCTTTACTACATCTTGTACCTTTATTTTAGCACCTAGTCCATCGAGCTGAAACTGTTGGTTTGCATTCTTCTTTCACTTAAAGAAATTTGCTTCTTGAAAGTAGCAGTCACTTTCTTTTCCATCTTTCTGTCTCTAATACCACATGTACTGCTTGTTTTACAGTAATTTTCATTTTAAATGTGTGATGAAATTTTTCAATGTAAAGCATCCCTGGTGAAAGTTGAAATTATATATGGCTTATCCAACTGTCTCACCTACATTAGAATCAGACATGGGATGTTTGAGTTATGGAGTTTTCCACATCTTTATTTAGCTATTTGAGACCATGCATATAAAAGTTGCATCTGAACAATTTTTGAAGAATTGCTGCATACAAATGGTTAATAACATAGATTCTTAGACTGCTGGGATCTGATTCTAAGCTTTGTCCCTTCAGACTTCTCTCTGCTCTGGCTTCTTCATTTATATAGTGGATATAAAATTTGAGTCTAATAAGATGTTGATCATTAAATGGTAGGGGGATAATACATAGAAATTGTTTTGCATAGTCCTTTAAATAAAGTGAGTTTAAAAACTTCTCAATGAGTGTGAAGAATCATGATTCACATTTTATAGTTGAATGTTTATAAAGCTTAGTGTAACAACTTTTATGGATTAGGTTTTCCAGAAGCAGAAGCTAAAATAAAGTTTATTGTGAGGGAGAGAGAGATTTATTAGATTCTCACCTGTAATAAAAAGGAGGAAAAAGCAACTTGGGGTAGAGGAAGAAAGTGAGCTTACAGTACAAGCCACTATAGTGTCCGCTGCTCTGGAAGGGAGCTCGGAAGTGAATGTTGTGAGGCGGAGGGTCTGGCTTTGGGCAGAGCTGTACAACTCCTTTGCCCCACCTCACTCAGTACCAGATGTTCCTGGTCCTGGAATGGAGAGCAAGGCCTTGAGCAAGTGGCTTTTTGCAGCAGACCGTGAAGTTGCTGACAGCTGGATGCTGTCTGCCACCCTCATTTCCTGCAGCCTATCTTGAAGGATCCCAGAAACTAGTATTAGCACATTTCTACAGCTCTAGCAGAGGACCCAACATACTGTACTGTGAATGAAAGAAACATTGCACTTTAAAGAATGAATTTCAGAACTTTTTCAATTTGTTGAAAGAAAATGCTAATAATTTATTCACTATTTTTCCTGGTATTTCTATCTTCAGAGACTTGTCTCTATAAAAATCTTTTCCAAAAAGATTTGGAAGAAGTAACAAGAAAACATTAATGTGTTTTTCAATGTTTATTACTACAAGAGGGCTTCACTGGTGGCTCAGGTGGTAAAGAATCCACCTGAAATGCGGGAGACCTAGGTTCAATCCTGGGTTGAGAAGATGCCCTGGAGAAGGCATCTACTACCTACTACCTACTCCAGTATTCTTGAGAATCCCCATGGACAGAGGAGTCCATGGGGTTGCAGAGTCAGACATGATTGAGTGACTAAGCACACTCTACCTGTGATGACATATGAAAGATTTTCAGTGAACAAATATCCAAATAGAAATTAGCATTTTATTTCACTTATTTTGCTTGCTTCCCCCACCCCCAGATCCATTTTCATATTTCTTCCCTTCACTTTTCTTTTGTTTCACTTCTTTCCTTCCTTCCTTCGTCTCCCACACCCATTGTTATTCTATCTTGCTTAGTTTCCAAGTTCTACAATTTTTTTCAGGATTTTCTCACAGAAACAAATATCAGAATGTCTCATTTTTGTTCCTAAGTTATACTGGCTTGCAGGAAAATTCTATTTATATTTTAATTTTCTTCATTTACTGTTGAAGTTTGTCATGGTCCTGCTTTAAGTGACCTTGGGGTTTCTAGTAACTGAATTTGTTGCAAGTTTCCCTTCAACAGCAGCAGACATTTTTTTTTGGCCCAAAAATAAACAAAAGAAAAATTATATACACAGAAAATAACAGGTTTTAGGACCAAATCCTTTTCGACATTGTAGTGGTTTTGGGAAAGTTCAGAGTAAATTATTCAAGGTTACTTTCTACTTGGATCTAACTTCTTTTTTTGATATAGTCCAGCTTTTTAATAATTTTTCTATAAACAGTGTCCAAAAATATATTTTAAAGGCTATATTTGAATGTATGGTTTTGATTGGATTGCATAGATTAAATCTAGATAATATTCTTTGAATAGAAATATCATGAAAATGATTGCATTACCCCCAGAGGCTAAAGATTTTTTTTTTTAATACTTGCAAACTGAAAGTAAATTGCAAGCACATTCTTACCCTGATTTCAATGCTCTTTTCTGAAAACATAGTATTTAGTGTATTTCTTTTGCAAGTCAACATATGGGGCTCAATTTATAAATATTTTTCTTTAAAACTTAAATCATAGAGGTTAAAAAAAAAAAGAAATGTATAAAACCCCTTTCTCTCAAAAGAGCTGCATAATAATGCTCCTTGAAACATTGGGCTACAAGAAACATTTGCATTTAGTAAGCTGCTTTATTTATAGGTACAGAACTGCAACCTTTCATCCTCATCTAGTAGTTTATTTTAAATCTAGAAGATTTACAAAACAAAAGTAAGAGAAACATGTGTTAAGCAATAAATAAATACTGCTAGTGAGCTTCTGTATTCTTTTAGCATTACACTATTTTCATCATTTTGACACAAAGATGTATTTTGCAGGGAGGAAAAGCACATTTTGAAATAACTAGTTAAGAAAGGGTTGAAAAACTGGTAACAAAAAGAAGAGAAATGGTTTAGATTTCCTTTATGCTTAAGGTCATATACAGGTCATGTTTAACACAGATTCCATTTTCATGTATTTTAATAAAATCTGTATAGGAAATTCAAATAACAGGTGTGGAGAGAATTTGATCTAAAGGAGCTAAACTAAGTTAAGTGTCACTTTAACATTAACCTTCTAGTGATAAATAAGCAAACAGAAGAAAAAAATTTCTCCTACAAATCAAAAAGCATAAATATTTGCTCCTTAGCTATTCATGTGAGAGAAATATTTGATAGTGTTGGCCTTGTAACAAGACGTCCTAGGCTTGGCGTACACCAAAGGTTGTAAATTAAAAACCAATGCATATATTTTATTTAGGAACACTTAGTGGCTCAGTGGTAAAGAATCCACTTGCCAATGCAGGAGCCATGGGTTTGATTCCTGGGTTAGGAAGATCCCCTGGAAGAAAAAACTGGCAACCCACTCCAGTATTCTTGCTGGAGAATCCCATGGACAGAGGAACCTGGCAGGCCAAGTCCATGGAGTCACCAAGAGTCGTACATGTCTGAGCATGCACGTCCATACATGTCCAGAGTAACTGGGGAGAAAGAGTTACACGTGTAAGATTGTCTTATTCTTGAAATTTTTTGAAAATCATGAGGCAGCAATTGAAGTACTGATGACTATTCATTTCTTCTCTTTCTTTTCATACTTTCTCAGAGAGATGATATCTACTCCTTTAAAACTTTGCTATCATTCTTGGAATAAAATGCTGGGTCAGGGTCTTGCTTAGAAAGCTGCCTCCTGTCCTCATACCTATTTAAGACACATATTGTATCTCTATGTATAATATCTTATTATGCCAGGAAGAGCATACTTGCAGCTTCAAGCACAATGTCAGGCTTCACGGATGAAATGGCTCACATTTTACTTAGACATAGTATTAAGAATCAGCTCCCTATCCCTACCCCCATGGGTGTTATTCTGCTTCTTTCTCTAATTTACACAACTATTTTCTTTTGCATCTTGTAAAATGTAAAACAATTCAGAAGAGGTTCTAAGTGAACAGCAGAATGTCTGCAGCCCAACAGCTGAGTATTACATACATGAGTCAGTATGTAATAATTCTCCTGAATAATATAGATAGACCATTATGGGACTTGTTAAGGTTTGTGTCAGGTCCCTGTAATAATTATTGAAGGCCTAATTCAGACCAGCTTTCCTCCACAAAATTAAATAAAGGGGTACTGGATATACCATGCATCGGCGAGATTAGTCAATTCTCTTTGCACAGCAGTGACCTTTGTATCCCCTCTATTAATGAGTGGGAAAGATTTAACTTCACTGCATGTGCCCTTGTAGTTTCCGGCCATTATTTAAATCATGTCAAAATGAGTTCAATAACTCTTCAGTCATTTTTAACCTCACCTGTTCCCCAATCAAGCATTTCAAGCCCACCTTTTCTTTTCTTTTTTTTTTTTTTAAGTCAAACCGAGATAGCTACTTGGAGTTTCTATCATGCATAATTCTGTAAGAGTCTTGGAACTTCACACCATTTGAAGTTCAGTAAGACACCTATACTGCTTGTCAGCTAGGAAGTGAATATATACACTGATACTTGCCATGGAGGCCACAGTGTGTCTTGTATTTTGTGATTTAATTGCATGCTGAATGTAGGCTTGAATCTGTTAGAAAAAAAGATGAATGCAGACTTATGAGGTAATCCTTTACCCTCCACATTATATTTCACTGAAGTGGTAGTCAACATGCAGCCTTAATTGACAGTCAAATTAGAACTCTGTTGACTGTAGTTAAATGTATATTGCCTAATTGTATAATTCACATAATAGCTTCATGCAAAATTCAAGGTATAAATACACTTCCTAAGGATGGAATTGCTGAGCATAAATCAGTGACTTTTTTGATCTTAAGAAGTTCATGTATTCATTGACCTGTGACTTCATGGGTCAGTTAATTACTATATTTCAGAAATAATTAAGTTAATGGACATACAAGCACTAGAACAGATATGGAACCCCTTATTTTTTTATTGATATACAATTGATTTATATTAGTTTCAGGTGTACAACATGATTCAATATTTATACATGATTGAATGATCACCACTATAAGTCTACTTACCATCTGTTAGCATTCAAATTTATATGTATATTTTTACTATATTCTCTGTGCTGTATATGACATCCCTGACATTTATTTTATAACTGGAAGTTTGTACCGCTTAATCTGCTTTGTTTATTTCACTCATCTTCCTACCCTCTTCTCTGCCAACTACTAGTTTGTTCTCAGAATATTAGTCTTTTGTTTTATTGTATTTGTCCTTTCGTTTTTTAGATTCTACATACAAGTGAAAATATACATGGTATTTGCCTTTCTCTGTCTGACTTATTTCACACAGCATAATATCCTTTAGGCCTGTGCATGTCTACACAAATGGCAAGACATTATTTTTATGGCTTAGTAATATTCCATTACTAAGTATATATGCATGTATATGTATGTGTGTATCTAGATATATACACCACATCTTTATTCACTGGTCTATTGATAGCCATTTAGGTGACATCCACATCTTGGCTATTAAACAGCAATGAAAAACAGTACATTTAACTCTTTGAATGAGTGTTTTCTTTTTTTTTTTTTTCCCAGATAAATGGGAATGTAGTTGTTGAATTGTATGGTAGTTTTATTTTTACTGTTTTGAGGAAAATCTATACTATTTGCATAGTGGCTATACCAGTTTAAATTCTCACCAGCAATAAACCAGGGTCCCCTTTTCCTTACATTCAGGTAAACACCTGTTATTTTTGTCTTTTTGGTAATTATTAAGCCATTCTGATGGGCTTCCCTAGTGGCTCAGACAATAAAGAATCCACCTACAATGCAGGAGACCTGGGTTCAATCCCTAGGCTGGGAAGATCCCCATGGAGGAGAGCATGGTAACCCACTCCAATATTCTTGCCTGGAAAATCCCCATGGACAGAGTAGCCTGGCAGGCTGTATTCCATGTTGTCCCAAAGAGTCAGACACAGCTGAGTGGCTGAGCATACACACATGCCATTCTGACAGATGTGAAGTGAAATCTTGTTGTGGTTTTGATTCACATTTCCCTAATCATTAATGATTTTGAGCATTTTTATGTGCCTGTTGGACATCTACATGTCTTCTTTGGAAAAATATCTATTTGGATCCACTGCCCACGTTTTTTCATTTCAAACCAACTTATGATAATATAGATACTTCATTTCAAATTCAAAATAATGTTAATGTCTTGCAAAAGTCAAGAAAATTCCTTAGTGTAACCCAAACTACAATATGATAATATAAATTTACTTCTTATTTCTATTTATCTTTTTAGTACTGTCCATATTTTAAAACATAATACTGTGGGATCCATTAGATAAAAAACTAATAATGTATTTACAATGATTTTCTTTTTAACCATTTGTGAAATACACTTAATTTAAAATGTTGTATTAATTTCAGGTATATAGCAAGGTGTTTCAGTTTTTTATATATATGCACACACATATATACACATATATATATACATGTTTATGTTTTCAGATTCTTTTCCATTATAGATTATTACAAGATATTGACTATAATTTCCCCATGCTATATAGTAGGTCCTTGTTTTTATCTGTTTTATATATAGTAGTATGTATTTGTTAATCCTAAACTCATAATTTATCTCCCTGCTGCCCACCCTGCTATCCCCTTTGGTAACCATAAGTTTGTTTCCTATGTCTGTTACTCTATTTTTGTTTTGTAAATGAGTTCATTTGGATCGTTCTTTAGACTTCCCTGGTGGCTCAGACGGTAAAGTGTCTGTCTACAGTGTGGGAGACCCGGGTTCAGTCCCTGGGTCAGGAAGATCCCCTGGAGAAGGAAATGGCAGTCCACTCCAGTACTATTGCTTGGAAGATCCCATGGACAGAGGAGCGAGCCTGGTAGGCTATAGTCCATGCTATCCCCTTTGATAAGCATAAGTTTGTTTCCTATGTATGTTACTCTATTTTTGTTTTGTAAATGAGTTCATTTGCATCGTTCTTTTAGATTCCACATAATTCAGTTCAGTTCAGTTGTGTCTGACTCTTTGAGACCCCATGGACTGTAGCACCCCAGGCCTCCCTGCCCATCACCAACTCCCAGAATTTACTCACACTCATGTCCGTTGAGTCAGCGATGCCATCAAACCATCTCAACCTCTGTTGTCCCCCTCTCCTCCCGCCTTCAATCTTTCCCAGCATTAGGGTCTTTTCTAATGAGTCAGTTCTTCGCATCAGGTGGCCAGAGTATTGGAGCTTCAGTATCAGTCCTTCCAATGAATATTCAGGACTGATTTCCTTTAGGTTGAACTGGTTGGATCTCCTTGCAGCCCAAGGGACTCTCAAGAGTCTTCTCCAACACACACAGTTCAAAAGTATCAATTCTTTGGTGCTCAGCTTTCTTTATAGACCAACTCTCACATCCATACATGACTACTGGAAAAACAATAGCTTTGACTAGATGGACCTTTGTTGGTAAAGTAACATCTCTGCTTTTTAATATGCTGTCTAGATTGGTCATAACTTCCACATAATAAGTGATATTATATGATATTTATCTGACTTCACTTACTAAAATAATGTCTAGGTCCACCCATATTGCTTCAGATGGCATCATTTCATTCTTTTTTATGTCTGAGTAATATTCCATTGTGTATATATGTTCTACATCTTTATCCATTCATCTGTTGATGGATATTTAGATTGCTGCCATGTCTCAGCTACTATAAACAATGCTGCTATAAACATTCTGGTCTGTGTATCTTTTAGAATTAGCATTTTCTCCAGATATATGCCTGCATCTTATGGTTAACTGTTTATAGTTTTTTAAGCAACTGCTCTCCATAGTTACTGTACCAACTTACATTCCTGTCAACAGTGCAGAAGGGTGCTCTCTCCAGCATTTATTATTTGTAGACTTTTTATTGGTGTGAGGTGCTACCTCATTGTAGTTTTGAAACACACTGTAGTATTGATTTGTGTTTCTCTATCAGTTGATAACTTTATGCATCTTTTCATGTGCCTGGCCATTTGTATGTATTCTTGGAAGAAATGTTTATTTAGGTCTTATGCCCATTTTCTTAATTTATATATATTTTTTGCTATTAAGATCCATGAGCTGTCTGTATATTTTGGAAATTAATCCCTTGCCAGTAGCATCATTTACAAATACTTTCTACCAGTCAGTGTGTTGTCTTTTGGTATTGTTTATGGTTTTCTTTGCTGTAAAATAGCTTTTGAGTTTAATTAGTTCCTATTTGTTATTTTTCTTTTACTCTTGGGAATAGGTTCAAAGAAACATTGCTGTAATTTATGTCAAAATGTGTTCTGCTTATGTTTTTTTCTAGGAGTTTTGTAGTATTTAATCTTAAATTTGATCCATTTTGAGTTTGTTTTTGTCTGTCATGTTAGAGAATGTTCTGATTTCTCTCTTCTTCAGTTTCCCCAGCAGCATCACTTACTGAAGAAACTGTCTTTTCTCCAATGTATAGTCTTGCCTCCTTTGTCATAGGTTAACTGACCATTGGTGCGTGGGTTTATTTCTGGGCTTTTTATCCAGTTTCATTTATCTATATGCCTATCTGTGTACCCATACCATACTGTTTTGATTACTGTACCTCTGCAATATAATTTGGGAGCAAAGAGCATGATTCTTTGAGTTCTGTTCTTCTCAAGATAGTTTTTACTGCTCAGCATATATTTTTGTGTTTCCATACTAATTTTACAGTGTTTTTAGTTCTGTGAAAAATGCCATTGGTAATTTGACTGGGATTGCATTGAATCTGTAGATTGCCTTGGGTAGTATGGTCATTTTCACAATATTGATTCTTCCAATCCAAGAAAACAATACATCTTTCCATCTATTTTTGTTGCCTTTGATTTCTTTGATCAGCATCTCATAATTTTTGGAACTAAAGCCTTTTGTCTCTGTAGGTAGGTTCATTCCTAGGTATTTTATTCTTTTTCATGCAGAGGTAAATGGGATTGTTTTCTTAATTTCTCTTTCTGATATTTAATTAAAGGTGTATAGAAATGCAACAGATTTCTGTGTGTTAATTTTATATCTAGCAACTTTACCAATTCATTGATCTGTAATAGTTTTCTGGTAGCATTTTCAGGATTTTCTATGTATAGCATCAAATCATCTGCAAACAGTGTCAGTTTTACTTCTTTTCCAATTTGAATTCCTTTCATTTCTTTTTCTCTGATTGCTGTGGCTAAGCTTTACAAAACCTGTGTTGAATAAATTAGTGAGAGTGGACATTCTTGTCTTGGCCCTGATCTTAAAGGAAGCACTTTCAGCTTTTTACAAGGGAGTATGATGTTAGCTGTGAGTTTGTCATATATGGACTTTCTTATTTTGAGGTATGTCCTCTCTATGTTTACTTTTTGGACAGTTTTTTAGATCATAAATGGATTTTGAATTTTGTCAGAAGTTTTTTCTGCATCTATTGAGATGAGCGTATTGTTTTTGTTCTTCAATTTGTGAGTGTGATGTATCATGTTGATTTTGTGTGTACTGAAAAATACATGCATACCTAGGATAAATTCCAGTTTGATCATGGTGTGTGATTCTTTTAATGCATTTTTGGAGTTGGTTTGCTAGTATTTTGTTGAAGATTTATTTGTTCATTAGTGATACTGGCCTGCAACTTTCTTTTTTTATGGTATCTTTGGTTTTGGTATCAGGGTGGTTGTGGTCTCATAGCCTAAGTTCAAATAGATTTATTTCTCTGCAATTCTTTGGAATAGCTTCAGAAAGATACATTTTCATTCTTCTCTGGATTTTTGGTAGAATTCACCTGTGAAGGCATGACAGGTTTTTGTTTTTTGTCCTAGGCTTTTGTTTGTTGGGAATTTTGTAATTACTGATTCAGTTTCAACACTGGTTATTTGTCTGATTTTATTTTCTATTTTTTACTAGCTCAATCTTGAGAGATTGTAACTTTCTAAGAATTTGTCCATTTTTCTAAGTTGTCCATTTTATTGGTGTATAATTGCTCATGGTAACCTTATAATATTTTGTGTTTCTGTAAGGTCAGTTACAACTTCTCATTTTTCATTTGTGAATTTATTGATTTAGGCCCTCTTCCTTTTCTCCTTGATGCTGTTGCTGCTGCTAAGTTGCTTCAGTCATGTCTGACTCTGTGCGACCCTGTAGACGGCAGCCCACCAGGCTCCACCATCCCTGGGATTCTCCAGGCAAAAACACTGTAGTGGGTTGTCATTTCCTTCTCCAGTGCATGAAAGTGAAAACTGAAAGTGAAGTCGTTCAGTTGTCCAACTCTTCGTGAACCTCGTGGACTGCAACCTACCAGGCTCCTCCATTCATGGGATTTTTCCAGGCAAGAGTACTGGAGTGGGTTGCCATTTTCTTATCCGTTCTTCTTGATGAGTGGCTAAAAGTTTATCAGTATTTACTTTATTGATCTTTTCTGTTATTTTTTGTCTGTTTCATTTATTTATGTTTTTAGCTTTATAATTTCTTTCTACTAACTAGGTTTTCTTTGTTCTATTCTAGTTGCTTTAGGTATAAGGATAGTGTTGAGAGAATGTTGAGACCTGACAGAAGCCATGACAAGCTTCAAGGACTAAAATAGCCATAGCTGCAATCACAGAAAAAGCCGGGTCACTGCCCAGAAGGAGCTGAGATCATCATCTCCCCTACCTGGCGACTCAACCAGTCAGCATACTCCCCATAGCCTGGTTAGAGCTAGTACAGACAACACGAAAAGTCCCTTAAGTGAGCCCACATGTGCAAAAATTAGCCAATTAATAGGTACCAAGAACCCCTTGCAACCAATCCGCCGTTGCCAACTCCCTGTCTTTGTTCTAAGTCTATAAATACTGCTGTAATTCAGGGCTCAGGGCCCTCTTGCCTTACTCCACTGTGTTGGATGTGGCAGTTAGCAATAAATAAACTCCCTTCTTGCCTTTGCATTGCCGTGGTGGATTTGTTCTCTCAGTCTATTCGGGGACTTGGACTTGGAGCATAACAGATAGGTGGTTTATTTGAGATTTTTGTTTCCCGAGGTAAGCTTGTATCAGTATAAACTTTACTCTTAAAACTACTTTTGTTATGTCCCGTTGGTTTTGGATTCATTTTCATTTGTCTCTAGGTATTTTATGATTTATCCTTTGATTCCCAGTAGTGATCCATTTGTTGTTAAGTAACATATTGCTTAGCCTCCATGTATATGTTTTCTGCAGTTTTATTTTTCTTGTAGTTGATTTCTAACCTCATAATATTGTGGTTGGAAAAGATACTTGATATCGTATCAGTCTTCTGAAATTTACTGAGACTTGCTTTGTAGTTCAGCATGTGGTCTATCCTGGAGAATATTCCACATGTCACTGAAAAGAATGTGTATTCTGTTGCTTTTGGATAGAATACTTATAGTCTAATATGTCATTTAGGACTTGTGATTCCTTATTAATAAGGAATTTATTTTAAATTGGATCCTTTCTTTAAAAATTTTATATTGAATTGTAATGAGTGCTTTATATGTTTTGAATATTAACCCCTTATCAGAAATATCTTTTGCAGATATTTTCTTTCATTCAGTAGGTTGATTTTCAGTTTTGTTACTTACTTTTGCTCTGCAAAGGATTTTTAGTTTGGTATAGTCACATTTATTTATTTTTTCTTTTGTTGCTGTTGCAGGACTCCTCATTTAGATCCAAAAATCCATTGCTAAGACTGATGTCAAACAGGTACTACCTATGGTTTCTACTAGGAGTTTTATGGTCTTACATTTAAGTATTTAATCAATTTTCAGTTTATTTTTGTATAAAGTATTCAAAAATTGGATTTCCCTGGTGGCTCAGACAGTAAAGCATCTGTGTACAATGCTTGAGACTCAGNCAAACAGGTACTACCTATGGTTTCTACTAGGAGTTTTATGGTCTTACATTTAAGTATTTAATCAATTTTCAGTTTATTTTTGTATAAAGTATTCAAAAATTGGATTTCCCTGGTGGCTCAGACAGTAAAGCATCTGTCTACAATGCTTGAGACTCAGATTTAATCCCTAGGTAGGGAAGATCCTCTGGAGAAGGAAATGGCAACCCACTGCAGTACTCTTGCCTGGGAAATCCCATGGACGGAGGAGCGTGGTGGGCTGCAGTCCATAGGGTTGCAAAATTGTCTGGTTTTATTCTTTTACATGTAGCTGTCTAGATGTCCTAACGTCATTTATTGAAGGCACTGTTTTTTTTTTTTCTCCCTCCTTTGTGTATTCTTGCCTCCTTATTTGTAGATTATGTTACCATATAAGGCTGAATTTATTTTGGGGTTCTGTATTCCATTCCATTGATTTATGTATGCTGTTTTGATTGCTACAGATTTGTAGTATAGTTTGAGATTAGGGGATGTGATACATCCAGCTTTGTTCGTTCTCAAGCAGTCTTTGGCTGTCCAGGGTATTTTATGGTTCCAAACAAATGGAATCAGTTCATTTAGTGTTTCATAAATGCAGCTACTTTTTGGTTTATTTTACAAAGTTGCAAATAATTTTTTAAATGTTGATTTGATTAAATCTAAGGTTTTCTTTTTTCCCCTTCTTTTGTCTTCAATTGATTAACTCCATTTTCACTAAGGGACATTTAGCAACTACTTTGAAAATATTTATTTTAAAATTTTTTAATTGAGAGGAATATTGAATACATTAAAAAATTATTTAGTTTGGTTGCACTGGGTCTTTGTTGCTGTAAGCATACTTTCTCTAGTTATGGAGAGCTGTGGCGACTCTGTTGCAGTGTACAGGCTTTTCTCATTGTGGTTGCTTCTCTGGTGGAGCACAGGCTCTAGGATCACTGGCTTTCATGGCTGCAGCAGGCAGGGTCAGGAATTGCAGTGAGCAAGCTCTATGGTGCATGGGCTTCAGCAGTTACATCACATGGTCTCATTAGTTGTTTGCAGGACCTAAAATGCACAGGCTTCAGTAGTTGTGGTCTCAGTGGTTGCTGCTCATGGGCTCTAGAGCTTGGGTTCAGTAGTTGTGGTACACGGGCTTAGTTGCTTTATGGCATGTGTATTTCATGACCCAGATAATCACGATGGTGTGATCGCTCATCTAGAGCCAGACATCCTGGAATATGAAGTCAAGTGGGCTTTAGAAAGCATCACTGTGAACAAAGCCAGTGGAGGTGATGGAATTCCAGTTGAGCTATTTCAAATCCTGAAAGATGATGCTGTGAAAATGCTGCANTCACATAAAAATTCAGGCGTAGAGTTCCTCTTAAAAAAACGAGAAGGTCTGGTGACCCCCGATGCATACTTCTATCAGCTGAACTGAGATGCACCCCTCCCCACCCCACCCCAGCCCCCGCGGGAGGCTCCCTGCTTCGCCCAAGCCCCACCTGCAGGCCGCGCTGCCCCAGCAGCGTGGGTGCGCCCCGGCATCCAGCTGGGGAGAGAGGACCGCGTGAAGCTGAGTCAGTAAGGCTCTGCGCCCGCAGGGACGCCAGAGGGACACCGGCTTCGGGAGCGTCCTCCACTGCTATTCCTCAAGAAGGGCTTTTCCTAAAAGAAATGGCACTGCTAATGAACATTGATTTTTCTTTCCGACAGTTTACTTTCCAGAGAACAGACGCAGAGAATTCTTAAGCATATGTGCTGATGGTGGAGAGGCTCCGAGGAACGGCGTCTGTGCTGTGGCGAGCAGCAGGCTGGCGCCAGTCTCAGGGCAGGGGTTGGTGGGCAACTTCACTTAGCCTGAGAGGCGGTGGGAAGGGTCCTCTGGGCGGTCAGCCTGCTTCTTCTCTGTCCTCCACAAGACCTGTGCCCACAGCTGCCAGAGCCCTCATCACATCACATGCTATGAAACTGCCAGTTATCGCTCTCCTCTTCCAGAACAGCAACCCTCTGACGGCTAAGGCATCCCACGTTTATTATAAGGCTCACTCTGCACCCGGCGCAGTGCCAGGCCTGCTCTGAATTTACTCACCGCATCCTCACTGTGACCCTCTGGGGCAGTGGTGAGGTATCCCCATTTTTCAGAGGAAAGAACCAAATCGTGGAGATGTTTATCCATCAACAGGCAAAGCTGGAAGCTTTGAATATTTACGATTTTGNACCGCATCCTCACTGTGACCCTCTGGGGCAGTGGTGAGGTATCCCCATTTTTCAGAGGAAAGAACCAAATCGTGGAGATGTTTATCCATCAACAGGCAAAGCTGGAAGCTTTGAATATTTACGATTTTGTGGAAGGGTGGCTAAGCAGTGTGGCACTTGAGTGATTTAATTTTTGCTGCAGCCATTTTATGGAACTACATATTATACATTAGAGTGTAAATTACATATTTTTAACATTTTTAGTGCTGTACTGAGTTGTTTACACAGATCACGTGTATGTAACTTATGGGTGATTTAAGGAATGTTCAGGGCAGTTAGAGACCAAATGATCTTTCAGGTTTTGCTTTGAGGTTCTCAACAAAATCAACACCACCCATTTGCCAGATATCAATTTTTAAATTTTGTTTCCTTTTCTTAAACAAAAGCAAGCACCCGTGAATGTGTACATCTCTCTTGGGGCACATGTGGGATTGAATCCTGTAAATGAACTTGGTGTATCACAAGACACGCACATCTTAAATATGGATAGGTATTGTCAAATTTACCTCCCCCAAACTCTCCGCCAGTTTATATTTGAGCCAATAGTGTGGGGAGAACCCACTTTGCAACACCCAAACACTGGGTTTTTAAAGGTGCGTGTGTGTGTGTTAACCAAACTAACGGAAAGATCCCGTATCTCGTTGTTGATTTTTAATTGAGATGAAATTCGCAGGACCGAAGCTTTACCCATTTTGAAGTGTCCAGTTCAGTGGCATTTTGTCCATTCATGGTGCTTGCTTCCACTGCCTCTGTCCACTCCTGAGTCTTTTCATCCTCCCCAAAGGAAACCTGGTAACCCTCAAGCACTCATGTCCTCTCCTTCCTCCCCCAGCCCCTGGAACCACTGATCTGTCGGCATCTCTGTGGTTTTCCCTGTTGACGGATATTTCACATACACGGAATCGTACAACATGTGACTTTCTGGATCTGTATCTTCTTTCACTCAGCACGGTGTCATCAAGGTTCACTAATGTAGCGGCCACTAGTACCCATCCCTCTTTATGTCTGCGTGTTATCCCATCATATGTACGCGCGATCGTTTCTTAGTCCGTTCATCCCACGTTGGGGGTTTGGGTTGTTTCCATCTTCTGACCGGTGTGAACAGCTCTGATGTGACTGTTGTCTACAGTATCTGTCTGAGTACCTGTTTTCAGTTCTTTGGGGTTTGTATTGTCACGTGGCAGTTCTGTGCTTAACTTTCTGATGGACTGTGAGGCCGTCTTCCAGCTGGTATACCGTTTCACATTCCCACTGCTACTGTGAGGTAGAGTCCATTTCTCCTTATTCTCTGCTTTTCTATTTTTTTGTTTGTTTTGTGTTCTTCTAGATTTAATTATACTCATCCTGGTGAATATGATGCAGCATTTCATTGTGCTTTTGGTTTGTATTTATTTAATGGTTTAGATGTGGAGCATCTTTTTTATGTGCTTGTTGGCTATTTATATGGCTTTTTTGGTGAAATGTGGGTTCGAGTTCTTTGCCCATTTTAAAAATGAGTTGTTTGTCTTTTTGTTGCTGAGTTGCAAGAGTTCCTTATATGTCTTGGAGTCTAGATCTTTATCTGATAAATGATTTGCAAATATTTCCTCCTGTTCTTTAGATTTCACTTACTTGATAATATCATTTGCTACACAAGGTGTTGCCTTATTTTATTTAAAAGTTGTCGTGTACACCTGTGGCTGATTCATGTCAATGTATGGCAAAACCAATACAGTACTGTAAAATAGAATAAAGTATTAAAAAAAAAAGAAATGTAAAAAAAAATAAATTAAAAAAAAATGAAAGTTGTTTTAATTTATAGCATCCCAGTTGCTAAAGAGCCCTATCGTCTTTTCAAAGTATCTTATCCTATTGTATTTATTTTTCTATGAAATCCATGTTCAGAGCATTTATTTACTTTTCTAAAGTGTTTGCTTCTAATATAATTGTAAGAGTCACTTTTATACCCTGGGTACTAATGTCTTTAATATTTTCCTTCAGTCTGTTGCTTGTCTTTTAATTTGTAAATAATAACATTTGTCATATAAAAGTTACTCATTATTTTATAGTTCAGTGGTTAATCTTTTATGGCCTCTGGGTATTTGTCTTCTTTAAGAAGACTTCCACTGCTATGAAGAATATTATTCCATTGTTATTTTTTAATTTCACTTTTTGATGTTTACACCTTTAATCCATTTTAAATTTAGCTTTGTGTATGGCTTTAAATATGTACCACAATGTTACTAACATTATTTTAGCCTCAGTTGTATTACTAATTTCATATGCTATCCAAGGCTCTTTGATCCGAAATGTCTTCTTCACAAATTCCCAAATGTACGGGGATGTCTTACTCTCTGTGTGTGTGCTAAGTTGCTTCAGTCATGTCTGACTCTTTGCGACCCTATGGGCTGTAGCCCGCCAGGCTCCTCTGTCCATGGGATTCTCCAGGCAAGAATACTGGAGAGGGTTGGCATGCCCTCCTCCAGGGCGTCTTCCCAACCAGGGATCGAACCTATCTCATACATCCCTTGTGTTGGCTGGCAGGCGGGTTCTTTACCACTAGCACCGTCTGGGAAGCCTGTGTTACTCTCTATTTTATCTGTCTTTTCCTTCCCTGAGACCATGCTGCTTTAATTAATACAGTATTAGAATATCCCACTCCCATTGTGTATTATTAAAACTGTCTTGGGTATTCTTATGCATTCTCTCCCTTCCATGTGCATTTATGAATCCAATTGTCAATTTTTATTTATTGTCAGTTTTTAGTTAAATATGGAACTTCTAAACTAATCTAGGCACAGCGGACTTTGCAGTTTGATTTTTTGCATCCAGAATCGTGTCATGCCTCCCCAGTCACTTTGTATTTCTTTCATTTACTCCAGTATTAGGTTTACGTCTTTCTTAATGTGGCTATTTCCTATTTCATGATCCTGGCTATATTGTGATTTTCTTGTCATTGTTAATTTTTTTCTCCTGATGTTTTTTTAATTGATTAGTTCCCCTCTTTATGAAAGTTATTGATTCTCAGAAATTGCTTTTGATTGTGGTTAATCACTCAGCTCTCCCAGCAGTTGTAAAAGTTTTCAACTAAAATCCTTGGGTTTCTAGGCAGTCTTTTGATCTGAAATGATCAGTGTTGTCTCTTGCATTTCAGCTTCACGCCTCTTCCTTCTTTGTCTCCCCCNGTGTGAGATGAGTGCAATTGTGTGGTAGTTTGAGCGTTCTTTGGCATTGCCTTTCTTTGGAATTGGAATGAAAATTGACCTTTTCCAGTCCTGTGGCCACTGCTGAGTTCTCCATATTTGCTGGCATATTGAGTGCAGCACTTTCACAGCATCATCTTTCAGGATTTGAAATAGCTCAACTGGAATTCCATCACCTCCACTATCTTTGACAATAGTGATGCTTTCTAAGGCCCACTTGACTTCACTTTCCAGGATGTCTGGCTCTAGGTGAGTGATCACACAATCATGATTATCTTGGTCATGCAGATGTTTTTTTGTACAGTTCTTCTGTGTATTCTTGCCACCTCTTCTTAATATCTTCTGCTTCTGTTAAGTCCATACCATTTCTGTCCTTTATTGAGCTCATATTTGCATGAAATGTTCCCTTGTTTTCTCTAATTTTCTTGAAGAGATCTCTAGTCTTTCCCATTCTGTTGTTTTCCTCTATTTCTTTGCATTGATGTGTGAGGAAGGCTTTCTTATCTCTTCTTGCTATTCTTTGGAACTCTCCATTCAGATGCTTGTATCTTTCCTTTTCTCCTTTGCTTTTCACTTCTCTTTTTTTCACAGCTATTTGTAAGGCCTTCCCAGACAGTCATTTTGCTTTTTGCATTTCTTTTCCACAGGGATGGTCTTGATCCCTGTCTCCTGTACAATGTCAGAAACCTCATTCCATAGTTCATCAGGCACTCTGTCTATCAGATCTAGTACCTTAACTCTGTTTCTCACTTCCTCTGTATAATCATAAGGGATTTGATTTAGGTCATACCTGAATGGTCTAGTGGTTTTCCCAACTTTCTTCAATTTCGGTCTGAATTTAGCACATATTCTGAGCCATAGTCAGCATCTGGTCTTGTTTTTGCTGACTGTATGACTGTATAGAGCTTTTCCATCTTTGACTGCAAAGAATATAATCAGTCTGATTTTGGTGTTGACCAACTGTTGATGTCCATGTGTAAAGTCGTCTATTGTGCTGTTGGAAGAGGGTGTTTGCTATAACCAGTGCATTCTGTTGACAAAACTCTATTAGCCTTTGCCCTGCTTAATTCAGTATTCCAAGGCCAAATTTGCCCATTACCCCAGGTGTTTCTTGACTTCCTACTTTTGCATTCCAGTCCCCTATGATGAAAAGGACATCTTTTCTCGGTGTCATTTCTAAAAGGCCTTGGAAGTCTTCATAGAACCATTCAGCTTCAGCTTCTGCAGTGTTACTGGTTGGGGCATAGACTTAGATTACTGTGATATTGAATGGTTTGCCTTGGAAACAAACAGAGATCATTCCGTTGTTTCTGAGATTGCATCCAAGTACTGCATTTCGGACTCTTTTGTTGACCACGGTGGCTATTCCATTTCTTCTAAGGCATTCCTGCCCACAGTAGTTCAGTTCACCCGTTCCAGTCCATTTTAGTTCTCTGATTCCTAGAATGTCGACGTTCACCCTTGCCATCTCCTGTTTGACTACTTCCACTTTGCCTTGATTCATGGACCTGACATTCCAGGTTCCTATACAGTATTGCTCTTTACAGCGTCGGACCTTGCTTCTATCACCAGTCACATCCACAGCTGGGTATTGTTTTTGCTTTGGCTCCATCCCTTCATTTTTTCTGGAGTTATTTCTCCACTGATCTCCAGTAGCATGTTGGGCACCTACTGACCTGGGGAGTTCCTCTTTCAGTCTCCTATCATTTTGCCTTTTCATACTGTTCATGGGGTTCTCAAGGCAAGAATACTGAGTGGTTTGCCACTCCCTTCTCCAGTGGACCACATCCTGTCAAACCTCTCCACCATGACATGCCTGTCTTGGGTGGCCCCACAGGACAAGGCTTAGTTTCATTGAGTTAGGCAAGGGTGTCGTCCATGTGATTAGATTAACTAGTTTTCTGTGATTATGCTTTGTGTGTCTGCCCTCTGAAGCCTCTTGCAACACCTACTGTCTTACTTGTTTGATGCTGCAGATAAATTGTTTCTAACTCTATTCTTTCCTGGAGAATGTTGAAGGGATATTTATGAGCTAACTCCTAATAGTTTCTACTGGCTTCTTTATTGTCAGATAATCCCATCTCTTATTTTGATATGTTGAAAAATCTTTGTGAAAATGCTTTCTGCTTCTTTTGACGGGGATGTATGTGAACTGTAAGTGTAGTTTCAATGAAACCATTTCTTAGTTTGTCCCAGTCTTCTTTAGTGTCATGATGTATATGTGAAAATTCTGATTCAGAGCTACGTGTATCATTTCCAAGATTGTCATGTTCATATTTCAGTTGTTTAGATAACCTTTGAAACATAGTAAGAACTATACTTGGCATATAAACTCTGCTTTTCTTATTTCTCTTCTTGAGGATTTTGAGGTATGAAATAGCTCCTCTACTCAATAAAAGAAAAAAAAAACTTAATGCAGTGTATAGATCTCTAAGAATGTCTCAGGATATAAATGATTCAATCATATGGTTTTTAAAAAATCAATTTTTTACACTTACTCATATCTACAAATATATTCAGTGCTTTTGAGTAGCTGGATTCTTTATTGGTAGATGGCTGTAACACTGGACAGTAGCCGTAATTGTTGTTGTAGTGAAGGAGGAAACAGACAAAACAGGCTCCATCTTGAAAACAGGGCTCCATTTTGTAAGCAGGTCTCCATCTTGGGCCAGACTGTAAGCTTTGAGCTATATGTCCAGAATCTATAGAAACGATACACCAATTGGAAACCAGACCCCACCTCCCACTTGCTCTGTTGGAAGAGCCCCAGGGCTCATACCTGGACTCTCCGTTGCCTAAAAGAATACCCTAATTATCTGTGTAACCAAATAGAATCATAAATTCTATTATGCTTATTGGAGTAGGACCACAGGCCTATTGATAATTGTCCACTGTTAACTACCTAGGCTTAAGCCATACGAATCATGGGTTAACTTTGATTGTATCTTCCTTTTTCTTTGTTCAGACTAGGTTCAGAGAATTTGGGGAGGTGGGTTTGAGCCCATACACTTAGGATATATAAGGTTTTCACAAAAACTGGTCAGGGTCCTTGGCTAAGAGGAGACTCTGCCTTGGGCCTGCTGGTGTAATAAACCACGCTCTACTATCTGCATTGTCCTTCTGAGTTTGTTTTCCAGAACGTGTGGCTACAACTATAGAGAGTGCTTTGTCCTGTCCTAGTGAACGTTTAATAATATCAGGCTTTTATATAAGAACATTGAATTCTTCCCATTAAAGTTGTGATGACCGAAACCTGGGAAAGAGACAAATAACATTTACTATTTCTGAATTGAGATTAAATGCAGTCTCTCCAAGTCAGACTTCACATCCCAAGCCAAAGGGAAATAGTATAAGCTTATATGTAAATAATCACGTGAGTGATAAAAATTAATTTTGTGAATACATAATGTTGTCATCAATTTACATTAAAAATATATAGAGAGATACAAAGGGATGAAACTGGCATATCATGGCCAATTACAAGGGCTCTGTTTGTATTTTTCACTGATCAGATTATATCACTTAGTTTTATATTGTCATTGCTGACCCAAGATACACCAGACTGTCAACTTCCTGACCAGCCAGTCTGTGAGAGGTGTTAAAAATCCATTCTTTGGTAGCCAGAAATATGGTTCTAGTTAACTCTGGTTTGTACCAGCAACTGCTAACATAACTGTCAAAGAGGAAATGATCCGGTTGTGAGAGCATGTAAGAAATCTCTTATTTGAATTTGAACATGTGATAGAAAAAAAAAGGTTATTTATAATCTCCCATTGGTTTGTAAGACTGAGTTGTACTAGCTATGAAGTCTTCTGTTGCTGAGCATTCACCCACAAAATCGTCATTTTCATCCTAATGGTCTCTGGCAACGTTAAAAACAGTAGTGGGCCTCGGCATAGGGCATTGGAGATTGAAGCAAGACAGAGGTGAATTACTTTAACAACAACAACCCCCCCCAAAAAAAAAAAAATTGAGAAGAATATGGGAGGTAGGAAGTATGAGTGAAAAATCAGAAATAGAGATAAAGAGAGGCAATAGCTAAGAAAGTTAAGTAAAGAAGGAGTGTGGGGCCCTAAATGGGAAACCTTAAAAACAAAGGGGCTAGCTTTGTGGTCGAAAACCTAAGATGGCGCCTGGCGGAAGAGATGGGGGCGTGGTCTGTGTTGTTTGTCAAAGTTTTTTGATTAGCTCTCTTGATTTCCGAGCACGTAGACAGTGTGATCTGCATAGACTCCTGTTATAATGAAGGCACATGATGATTTGACCTTTAACATGATTGGTGCAACTATGGAAAGTCCCTCCTAAAATCCCCCTGCTTGTCTATATAAGCTGAGAGTTTGCAGCAATAAACCGGAACTGCTTCGACGGAACCCCTGTCGCATCTGATTGTCTCTCGCTCGCCGAGGGGCTGAGTTGGTGGACAGCAGGCTCACCTCTCCTCCGGACCCCTTGGCTTTGCTGAGGGAAGTTCCACTGCCTCTACTCTTTCTGCGGAGCGGACCCCGCAAAGGAGAGAGACGAAAACTGGTGTGGTGTCAGCAAGGCCAAGAGATTTGTCTAACGGGAACTGCAAGGAAAATACTGTGATATGTTCTCTTTCATTTCAACAAATCTTTGAATAAATACCATTCTTTAGTGAGTGGAGGTTGTTTTGTGGACAGCTCAAAGAAAAGGACAAGGTAACAACAGACATATATTATTACTAGGTATCAAGAAAAATGATATATAACTTAATTGGTAATGTTGCTCCCTCACTAAGTAAATATTTACCAATACTTTTAAAGCATCAGAGAGATGACAAATAGTAAGTGTGCCTGAAGCAACTGGTTCTGATGGTGACATGGCAAGAGGCAGAATATTGATAAGCTAAAACACTCTTAAAGGAAGGCTACCACAGTAGTAGTGAGTCTTAAAATAATTTAAAATCATGATAGGCAAGAGAATGAAGCAAAGCACTTCCTGGTCTGAGGTTTAAAAAAAATGGAGGCTTAAATTTAGGGAAAGCACAGGGTCTATGCTGGCTTTGTGTTACCTTGTATATCTATAGAAAGCAGAACTGGGACCAATAGAAGTTAGTGGTGAGAAAGTAAGACTGATTTTAATATAAGAAAGAATGTTTCTAACTGGATGCTGCCTGTGCTGCTAAGTCGCTTCCATCCTGTTCGACTCTGTGCGACCTCATAGACAGCAGCTCACCAGGCTCCCCTGTCCCTGGGATTCTCTAGGCAAGAACACTGGAGTGGGTTGCCATTTCCTTCTCCAATGCATGAAAGTGAAAAGTGAGAGTGAAGTTGCTCAGTTGTGTCTGATTCTTAGCGACCCCATGGACTGCAGCCCACCAGGTTCCTCCATCCATGGGATTTTCCAGGCAAGAGTACTGGAGTGGGGTGCCATTGCCTTTTCTGTGTGTAACTGGATAGAACCGACAATAAAGTTACTTTGGGAGATCACTGAAATCATTCGAGTAAATACTGGTTGTTCATTTCTTGGTTGTTATATTAGACCTATCTGGCCCAGAGAGCCTCATACCACAGTTAGAATTCTGTGATTATAACCTTTAGTTTCTTTTTATCAAGTAGTGAATTTGATCAATTCCTTCAAACTACGGTTCAATTAAGAGAAAATAAATCATACATTATTGGTTTTTATAAAGGAAAAAAAATCTCATATATCAACTAGTTATCTTAGCACTATTTTGATGATACATTTCCAATACCTAACTGCTTACACAATTTAAACACATAATTTATAATAAAATAGAAATGAAATACAATATAATTAACCATTCATCAGCAAACATAACTAGAAAGAAATCAAAAATTTTATTTTGAAATATGACTTCAGAGTTTTGAAAATCAAGTTTATTCTTAGAAATGCATGTGAAGAAAAAAAAAAGCATGAGATAGTATAAAATGAAGAAAATAGTGTGGAAAGAGAAGGGGGAAGGGGAGAGAAGAGGTAAGGAGAGAAAGGAAAAGGATAGGGCAGGATGAAATGTGAATATGTGTGTGTTCAACTTCTCACTCTAGTGCCTTTCAGCAGGAGGACTGGAAGAGCAGTGAGGAAAGAAAGATTTATTTCTTAAACATGTACAATTATGGAGAAAAGGCCATGACATGACAAAAAGTTGAAAAAAGCAGCCTCAAATCGCTGGTTAGGAGGATTGTGAAACTCCAAAAATACACCAGACTGTGAGAACTACCACCTACATTTGCAATATTTTACAAGTTAAAAATGTCACAGTGCATAAAAATAGTTTTTTTCACCCCTGCGGACTGGGGGTTGGTGGTTTAACTTGAGAAGCAGATTGCTGTGGTAGTTTGAATAGCTTGAATATTCATTCACAGCATGGAAATAAAATGAAGAATGGCGTTCATCAGACTTTCCTAGTGTCCACGAACCATATTTAGTCTTCTGTTTCCCTCAGTCTTTTTTAAAGAGAAAAAAAAAAAAGAGAGAGAGAAAATATCTGTTTTCAGAAAGGCTTGTAATAGATCCTCTCAAATCCAAAATGATTGTGTCAGGTTTTGTCATGATTACATAAAGGTCTTTTCATGTTTTCTTTTTCTTTCTTTCTTTTTTTTTAAACTAAGCTGACTAGGAAAAAGTAAAATATGAAACAATACCATACAATTTCTCAAGAATAGACTGATTCCTAAAAATATACTATGAAACCTGAATGGGCTTCCTTTAAAGGGTTTAGTTTTTCTGTGTTCAGCACAGTAGCACACTGTTGAAAAGCCTCCAGCTTTGATCACTTATCCACAAACAAAAGGGGCTCTCTTCCAACCTCCTTGCATTCTCTCTTCAGAGGGCTTGCACTTTCCCTTGTGGATCTTCTGCTTCACAGTCCTGGGGCATTAGTAAACACCAAAGGTGTCCCAAACATATGGCTATCCACAAGGTTTCCGTGTGGGGTCTGGCTTTGAATGTATCTGATGACTACATATTTCAAATAGAAACCCAGCTGGTGATTCCCTGGGCCTAGCAGGTCTCCATTTGGCTCCAAATGATCTGGGAGTGGATTTTCCTGTTTGAGGATTACCCATTGCTATAATGGCCCAGCTTCTGTTCCTTTGACCCTTTGGTCACCTTTGCATCCTGGGGATCAAACTGCAGTGCTAGTTCCTCGTATTGTTCTGGAGCTGTAGCAGCCCAGCTGAGGCCAGGTGGGCATGCAGAAGCAGGTGAAAATGCCCCATTACTAGAAACAGAAATGTATTTTTAAATAGGCTTATATGTTCAGTGCACCACTGAAGGTTTTTATTTCCTGCTTGAACTTTTTTTTTAACTTGTGGTTTTCCTTTTAACCCTGACATTGGTTCACATAATCACAAAATTATTGATAATGGAGGATTGAAGGACTTATTTTTTTATGCTGCATTTTATCAGAGGGAAAATCTAAGAAACTCTTAGAAGTTTTTTAAAACATCTGGGGTCACATAAATGTTTCCACACAGTGTAACTTGGTAAAATGTTATCTTTCTTTATCCCTGTTTTTGTTTTTTCTCACATTGTCTTAGAAGATAATTTTTTTTTCCATCAGAAACATTCTTCCACTTCTTTTGCTTAATTCCTTGGGAAAGGCTATGAAGACAAATGACCTATAGTTGATTGTGTCCCTTTTATTTGCTCTCAGAGACCTTTCTAATATTAATATGTAGATCTGATTACAATTGTAATTAATTATTATATTCAATAATGAAGCAGAGATTATCTGTTTAATAATTGTCTTCTCCATTGAGCAACCCTTTAAGTGGACTTGGATTGTATCAGTTGTGTTTTATGTGTATTAGTTATTAACAGAATCCTGTTCATATTGAAGGCACTCAGTAAATACTCGTTGAATGAACAAAAATGGTTCAATTTATGAACACATGAAAAAAAAAAGTCAGTAACTTTTTCCTCAACTTTCTAGTTTATGACAAGGCATATTTTTAAGAGACTTTCTAGGTCAGTTCAATAAATCTTCCTTGTTGTTCAGAGTTGATCAGTTGTGTCCAACTCTTTGTGATCCCACAGACTGCAGCATGCCAGGCTTCCCTGTCCTTCATAATCTTCCAGAGTTCTCTCAAACTCATTGACTCAGTGAGCTATTGAGTTCATTGAGAACTATTGAGAATGAATATTCAAGCTATTCAAACTATCATGTACCATCCAACCGTCTCATCTTCTGTTGTCCCCTTCTCTTCCAGCCCTCAATCTTTCCCAGTATTAGGGTCTTTTCCAGTGAGTCAGCTCTTCACATCAGGTGGCCAAAGTATCAGAGCTTCAGCTTCAACATCAGCCCTTCCGTGAATATTCGTGGCTGACTCTCTTTAGGATTGACTGGTTGGATCTCCTTGCTATCCAAGGGACTCAAGAGTGTTCTCCAGCACCACAGTTTGAAAGCATCAGTTATTTGGCACTCAGCCTTACTACTGGAAGACCATAGCTTTGGCCATATGAACCTTTGTTAGTGAAGTGCTGTGCTGTCTCTGCTTTTCAGTACTCTGTCTAGGTTTGTCACAGCTTTCCTTCCAAGGAGCAGGCATCTTTTAGTTTCATGGCTGCAGTTGCCATCCTCAGTGATTTTGGAGTCCAAGAATTTAAACTCTGTCACTCTTTACATTTTCGCCCCATCTATTTGCCATGAAATGATGGCACCGGATGCCATGATCTTAGTGTTTTGAATGTTGAATTTAAAGCCAGCTTTTTTGATTCCTCTTTCACCTTCACCAAGAGGCTCTTCAGTTTCTCTTCATTTTTCACCATTAGGGTGGTATCATCTGCATATGTGAGATTATCGATATTTCTCCCAGCAAAATTCCAGTCTGTGATTCATCCAGCCCAGCATTTCACATGAAGTACTCTGCATAAAAGTTGAATAAGCAAGTTGACAATATACAGCCTTGATGTACTCCTGTCCCAGTTTGGAAGCAGTCCGTCATTCCATGTCCAGTTCTAACTGTTGCTTGTTAACCTGCATACAGGTTTCTCAGGAGGCAGAAAAGGTGGTCTGGTATTCCCATCTCTTGAAGAATTTTCCAGTTTGTTGTGATTCACACAGTCAAGGGCTTTAGTGTAGTCAATGAAGCAGAAGTAGGTGTTTTTCTGGAATTCTCAAATCTTCCTTACTTAACTAGGTTGGGTTGTCCACGTTGGGAGACCAAGAGACATCAGATCTTGCTCCTCTCTGAGTTCCATCTTTTAACTTTGGTTGCACAGAGTAAGCAGAAAAAGAAAAGAAAAGAAAAGAAAACTGAAAGGAAATAGCAGTGGCAATTAACGAGAAGAGCCTCAAGGCTAGAAGAGAGAGGAAACTGAATAGAGGTGGTTTTCAAGTTTGAAAATCCAGGTTTGACTTTGAAGAAGTTGGAACTGGTGGAGGGATACCTTTAAATCTCCTAATTTTCAACAGGTAGCTCCTCTCTGTGGCCCTTTTCCTTTCTACAAAGCTCTAAATCTATATCTTCAGCTTCAAGAATTTTCTGAATATCTTCCTATAAAATCAATCCATTCTCTAGATTATTGTTCCCACCTTCAAAACATCTCTACTCTGTGTCTGAACACCAAAAGGCTCTGCTCNGATCCTCTCAAATCCAAAATGATTGTGTCAGGTTTTGTCATGATTACATAAAGGTCTTTTCATGTTTTCTTTTTCTTTCTTTCTTTTTTTTTAAACTAAGCTGACTAGGAAAAAGTAAAATATGAAACAATACCATACAATTTCTCAAGAATAGACTGATTCCTAAAAATATACTATGAAACCTGAATGGGCTTCCTTTAAAGGGTTTAGTTTTTCTGTGTTCAGCACAGTAGCACACTGTTGAAAAGCCTCCAGCTTTGATCACTTATCCACAAACAAAAGGGGCTCTCTTCCAACCTCCTTGCATTCTCTCTTCAGAGGGCTTGCACTTTCCCTTGTGGATCTTCTGCTTCACAGTCCTGGGGCATTAGTAAACACCAAAGGTGTCCCAAACATATGGCTATCCACAAGGTTTCCGTGTGGGGTCTGGCTTTGAATGTATCTGATGACTACATATTTCAAATAGAAACCCAGCTGGTGATTCCCTGGGCCTAGCAGGTCTCCATTTGGCTCCAAATGATCTGGGAGTGGATTTTCCTGTTTGAGGATTACCCATTGCTATAATGGCCCAGCTTCTGTTCCTTTGACCCTTTGGTCACCTTTGCATCCTGGGGATCAAACTGCAGTGCTAGTTCCTCGTATTGTTCTGGAGCTGTAGCAGCCCAGCTGAGGCCAGGTGGGCATGCAGAAGCAGGTGAAAATGCCCCATTACTAGAAACAGAAATGTATTTTTAAATAGGCTTATATGTTCAGTGCACCACTGAAGGTTTTTATTTCCTGCTTGAACTTTTTTTTTAACTTGTGGTTTTCCTTTTAACCCTGACATTGGTTCACATAATCACAAAATTATTGATAATGGAGGATTGAAGGACTTATTTTTTTATGCTGCATTTTATCAGAGGGAAAATCTAAGAAACTCTTAGAAGTTTTTTAAAACATCTGGGGTCACATAAATGTTTCCACACAGTGTAACTTGGTAAAATGTTATCTTTCTTTATCCCTGTTTTTGTTTTTTCTCACATTGTCTTAGAAGATAATTTTTTTTTCCATCAGAAACATTCTTCCACTTCTTTTGCTTAATTCCTTGGGAAAGGCTATGAAGACAAATGACCTATAGTTGATTGTGTCCCTTTTATTTGCTCTCAGAGACCTTTCTAATATTAATATGTAGATCTGATTACAATTGTAATTAATTATTATATTCAATAATGAAGCAGAGATTATCTGTTTAATAATTGTCTTCTCCATTGAGCAACCCTTTAAGTGGACTTGGATTGTATCAGTTGTGTTTTATGTGTATTAGTTATTAACAGAATCCTGTTCATATTGAAGGCACTCAGTAAATACTCGTTGAATGAACAAAAATGGTTCAATTTATGAACACATGAAAAAAAAAAGTCAGTAACTTTTTCCTCAACTTTCTAGTTTATGACAAGGCATATTTTTAAGAGACTTTCTAGGTCAGTTCAATAAATCTTCCTTGTTGTTCAGAGTTGATCAGTTGTGTCCAACTCTTTGTGATCCCACGGACTGCAGCATGCCAGGCTTCCCTGTCCTTCATAATCTTCCAGAGTTCTCTCAAACTCATTGACTCAGTGAGCTATTGAGTTCATTGAGAACTATTGAGAATGAATATTCAAGCTATTCAAACTATCATGTACCATCCAACCGTCTCATCTTCTGTTGTCCCCTTCTCTTCCAGCCCTCAATCTTTCCCAGTATTAGGGTCTTTTCCAGTGAGTCAGCTCTTCACATCAGGTGGCCAAAGTATCAGAGCTTCAGCTTCAACATCAGCCCTTCCGTGAATATTCGTGGCTGACTCTCTTTAGGATTGACTGGTTGGATCTCCTTGCTATCCAAGGGACTCAAGAGTGTTCTCCAGCACCACAGTTTGAAAGCATCAGTTATTTGGCACTCAGCCTTACTACTGGAAGACCATAGCTTTGGCCATATGAACCTTTGTTAGTGAAGTGCTGTGCTGTCTCTGCTTTTCAGTACTCTGTCTAGGTTTGTCACAGCTTTCCTTCCAAGGAGCAGGCATCTTTTAGTTTCATGGCTGCAGTTGCCATCCTCAGTGATTTTGGAGTCCAAGAATTTAAACTCTGTCACTCTTTACATTTTCGCCCCATCTATTTGCCATGAAATGATGGCACCGGATGCCATGATCTTAGTGTTTTGAATGTTGAATTTAAAGCCAGCTTTTTTGATTCCTCTTTCACCTTCACCAAGAGGCTCTTCAGTTTCTCTTCATTTTTCACCATTAGGGTGGTATCATCTGCATATGTGAGATTATCGATATTTCTCCCAGCAAAATTCCAGTCTGTGATTCATCCAGCCCAGCATTTCACATGAAGTACTCTGCATAAAAGTTGAATAAGCAAGTTGACAATATACAGCCTTGATGTACTCCTGTCCCAGTTTGGAAGCAGTCCGTCATTCCATGTCCAGTTCTAACTGTTGCTTCTTAACCTGCATACAGGTTTCTCAGGAGGCAGAAAAGGTGGTCTGGTATTCCCATCTCTTGAAGAATTTTCCAGTTTGTTGTGATTCACACAGTCAAGGGCTTTAGTGTAGTCAATGAAGCAGAAGTAGGTGTTTTTCTGGAATTCTCAAATCTTCCTTACTTAACTAGGTTGGGTTGTCCACGTTGGGAGACCAAGAGACATCAGATCTTGCTCCTCTCTGAGTTCCATCTTTTAACTTTGGTTGCACAGAGTAAGCAGAAAAAGAAAAGAAAAGAAAAGAAAACTGAAAGGAAATAGCAGTGGCAATTAACGAGAGCCTCAAGGCTAGAAGAGAGAGGAAACTGAATAGAGGTGGTTTTCAAGTTTGAAAATCCAGGTTTGACTTTGAAGAAGTTGGAACTGGTGGAGGGATACCTTTAAATCTCCTAATTTGCAACAGGTAGCTCCTCTCTGTGGCCCTTTTCCTTTCTACAAAGCTCTAAATCTATATCTTCAGCTTCAAGAATTTTCTGAATATCTTCCTATAAAATCAATCCATTCTCTAGATTATTGTTCCCACCTTCAAAACATCTCTACTCTGTGTCTGAACACCAAAAGGCTCTGCTCTTTCTAGAAGGCACAGAAAAAAGAACTTAGACTCTAGATTCTGAATATCTGGATTTGTTTCACTTTTCCCTTTTACATCTGAATGTCTATCCAACTCACTTTTTTTTTTTTTTTTTTGATGGGGATAAAATAAGGTGTTGAAACACAGTTCATAAATCTCTATACAAGCCTTTTTTCCTCCTCTCCTAATAAGTCATTTGATAAATAAATATACCCTAAATTTTACTGAATGTAAAAAAATGTTTTAGTCCATCCACAATCTTCTACAGGCTTAAAAGCTTTGCCAATTTGGTTTTAACAGCAACAACAAAAACAGCAAAAGCTGCTGTTTACTAAGTGCCTGCTGTAGCTAAGTGATTGAAATAGCATTAATTAAATTTGAATAATTTTCTATTTCATAGATTTGGAAACTGAGACTCATGTGGCTACATTTCCAATCTAGACATGAATATAAACATTATTTTTTTATATCCCTAACCAAAATGAAATCTCACTATTTTTAAAGAAATTCATTAATTTAAGAATTTTGGATACTTTTAGCAGTCTTGAGGGACAGCAGATAGTAAAATATGTGAGTCGTGGTTAGGCTTCCAAATGTTTTGAACTTTAGAATCAAAACTACACATATGAACAAAATTTGCATATAATTTCATGGGTTTTATGAACTGCCTCAAGCCAATCCTTGAGTCTTTGGCTTAATAACTCCTGCATTAATGTATTATGGGCCTCATTCCTTTATACTACACAGCTGACTTGGGGCTCTGAGGTCAGATGGGAAACAGGTCAATATGGCTCATGTAGAACTAATCAGGATTTTTCATTCAGTAACTGCTGACATTTTGAGGCTCTATGATTTTTTTTTTGAGTCTGTTTATTGCATTGTAGGTTACCAGCATACATGTCCCCTCCATTCACTAGATGCCAGTAATTATGGACCTTCTCTTGTGAGAATTTTTTTCAGAGTTGTCTAATATATCCTAGGGGAAAAAAATCTCTCCCAGTTGCAAGCCACTGAACTTAAATCTGGGTATTAAGGCAATATGATTAAGTAGGAATTCCCACCACTGGTGTTTGGAGTTACCAGATTTATGAATGTTTCTGTTTATTGAGCCTTTAAGGCTTGACTTACTAGAGGTGTGAGTCCTTGGCAACTGCCAAACTGATTAGTTCTATTTTTCTCTCCAGTGGCAGACTTGGTAAGGATGAGTGAAGGCTGGGGTGCAACCATGCTCATAACTACTTGCAGCTCACATTTCATCATTTAGAGGTCCATTTTAGTTAACAAAGTCATTTTTTTAGAATGTAATACTCTCCTTAAGAGAAGGTAAAATCATATTTCACTTAATTGTGATTTCCTTAACTAGACCCTGAAAAAAAAAGAAAAAAAAACCAAAAACTTACCTTTGAAAGCACTAGTTTTGACTTGAGCCATGAAGGTAAAAGTTACAGGTTTTGTGTTCCAGAACCTTTAGATGTCTTTGGATGTATCTTGCAGGAAGAAATAACTGATAGGAGGACAGTAGTGACTAGTCTCATCATCTCTCTAGCTGCTTCCCCATACCTCTCAGTGTTCCATTCCTTCTAAGTTTGGAAGATGGCGGTGCGGTGGGCAGGGGAAATTGGAAGTGCGTAGCAGAAAGAATTAAACATGTTACATCAATTAATCTCATTTATAACTTACCTCAGCTCCTGAAGTAAAATCCTCATTTTGCAGTTGAAAATACAAGGCCTTAGACATGCTAAAGAACTGGACTAATTTCAAACATTCATTCACCATTAGGATCAGGATCTGAGGTGAGGTCCAATGCTTTCTTCCTTGTCTCTTTTCTCTCCCTTCTGATTCTTCTCCTCCTTTTCCCTTTCCATCTCCTCCCTCTTCTCCTGCTCTTACACGTCTTCCTCCCTCTCCTTTTATTTCTATCTTCTTTTTGAAGGTAATATTTGGTATATAAAAATACAAATTTGTATATAAAATATAATAAAGCCCACGAACCACTGCTCAATAATTAAGCTTTGCCAAGATAAATGTAACTACTTCTATGATCATCCTTTTTTTAACCTCTCCTCTATAGGTAGCTTTATTTTAATTTAGTGCTCATTATTGACTTGCTATGCACACACACACACACACACACACACACACACACACACACACACACACAACTTAATAATACAGAATCAAAACCAGCTAGGAACCATGGACAGAAGCCATTTAAACTTCAGTTCAGTCGCTCAGTCGTGTCCAACTCTTTGCGACCCCATGAATGGCAGCACACCAGGCCTCCCTGTCCATCACCAACTCCGGGAGTTCACTCAGACTCATGTCCATCGAGTCCGTGATGCCATCCAGCCATCTCATCCTCTGTTGTCCCCTTCTCCTCCTGCCCCCAATCCTTCCCAGCATCAGAGTCTTTTCCAGTGAGTCAACTCTTCTCATGAGGTGGCCCAGGTACTGGAGTTTCAGCTTTAGCATCATTACTTGCAAAGAAATTCCAGGGTTGATCTCCTTCAGAATGGACTGGTTGGATCTCCTTGAAGTCCAAGGGACTCTCAAGAGTCTTCTCCAACACCACAGTTCAAAAGCATCAATTCTTCCGTGCTCAGCCTTCTTTACAGTCCAACTCTTACATCCATACATGACCACGGGAAAAACCATAGCCTTGACTAGACAGACCTTTGTTGGCAAAGTAATGTCTCTGCTTTTGAATATGCTATCTAGGTTGGTCATAACTTTCCTCCCAAGGAGTAAGCATCTTTTAATTTCATGGCTGCAGTCACCATCTGCAGTGATTTAAACTTATGGGTGAGGTAAATAGAACCATCAACTATTTTAAGTGAAGTATTGTTGTTGTTGCTGTTCAGTCACAAAGAGTTGTGTCCAGCTCTTTGCCACACCATGGACTGTAACATGCCAGGACTTCCTGTCCTTCACCATGCTTCAGAGATTGCTCAAGCTCTTGTCCATTGAGTTGGTGATACCATCCAGGCATGTCATGCTCTGTCATCCCCTTCTCCTCTTGACTTCTATCTTTCCCAGCATCAGGGTCTTTTCCAGTGAGTCAGCTCTTCTCTTTGCATCGGGTGACCAAGTGTTGGAGATTCAGCATGAGTCCTTCCAATGAATATTTAGGACTGATTTCCTTTAGGAATGAGTGGTTGGATCTTGCTCTCCATGCTTTAACACCACAGTTCAAAAGGGTCAATTCTTCAGCGCTCAGCTTTCTTTATAGTCCAACTCTCACATTCATACATGACTACTGGGAAAAGCCACAGCTTTGACTAGATAGACCTTCGTCAGCAAAGTAATGCCTGTGCTTTTTAATATGCTGTCTAGGTTGGTCAGAGCTTTTATTCCAAGGAGCATCTTTTAATCTCAAGACTGCAGTCACCATCTGAAGTAATTTTGGAGCCCAAGAAAATAAAGTCTGTCACTGTTTCCATTGTTTCCCCATCTATTTGCCATGAAGTGATGGGGCTAGATGCCGTGACCTTCCTTTTTTGAATGTTGTGTTTTAAAGCAGCAAACTCTCCTTTTTCACTTTCTGCCATATGGGTGGTGTCATCTTCATATCTGAGTTATTGATATTTCTCTCAGCGATCTTGATTCCAGCTTGAGATTCATCCAGCCTGCATTTTGCACAATGTACTCTTCAGATATGCAGATGACACCACCCTTATGGCAGAAAATAAGAAAGGAGAGTGAAAGGGGATAACAGAGATGGTTGGATGGCATCACTGATTCAATGGATATGAGTTTGAGCAAGCTCCAGTTGGTGATGGACAGGGAAGCTTGGCGTGCTGCATTCCATGGGGTTGCAAGGGACACAACTGAGTGACTTAACTGAACTCTGCATATAAGTTAAATGAACAGGGTAACAATGTACAGCCTTAACTCATTCATTTCCCAATTTTGAATCAGTCTGTTGTTCCATGTTTGGCTCTATCTGTTGCTTCTTGACCTGCAAATGAAATTTGCTCAGCCCTAAATTTCCCATCTTCAAGCATGTACCAGAAGATGACACACAATATAATATTATTTTTTAAAAAAATCTTTCACAAATAAGAAAACAGTATTACGTACTGAAGAGTCATCCAGGCTTAACATGTAGGTTAACTCCATTGAAATATAGTTGTCTTTGTATGTACTGTATTTATTTTTCCATTGGATAATTTTGTCCCTCCTATTTTTTTCTACTATGAAAAATGCTGCCACGAATATTTGTGTGTAGGTTTCTAGATTCAAGAAATCTGCATCCAGTTAGATCTTTTAGTGAACTAGAGTAGTATTGCTGGGTTAGAGAGTATGAGAACATACAATGCTACAAGACACTGCCAAACTGTTTTCCATGAGAATTTTTCCAATTTATCCTCCCACCAAGAATATCTAAGGGGCTATATTGATGTATATCATCTCCTACACATAATGTTCCAAACACTCTTCCAACATAGTTGGTGTGTGGTGGGATATCATCATGCTTTTAACCTGGATTTTTCTGAATACAAATTGGACTTTTTTTTTTTTTTCATACATTCATTTGCCGTTTGAGATGGCTTTCCTGTGAAAATACTGCCAAATGTTTTAGCCGTTTCTACTTTTATTCTTTCTCATTGATTTTTAGGAGTCTAAATATTTTGGATTATAATACTTTATGTGGTCTATGTTTTGTGAATATCCCAGTGTGTATCTTGTCTTCAGTTTTCAGTAGTGGTCATGAATTCTGCTTTTCACACTTTATCCCACCTTCTCAGTAAGAGTAGCACTTTTGTTCAGATTCCTCATGTATAATCATTTTTCTCTATCCTTAATGATTTTAGAGCATTGATTAGTGTATTTGAAATTTTTTTAACTTTCACTGGTATTCAGTTATAATCTATAGTAAGTATAGAAATTAGTTCACTTTATCAAGGAGTTGGAAATAAAAATATGTTGAAAATATGCTCATTTCAGGGAAAGCAAAATAACAGGTGGGGGCCAGAGTCCCTGGTTTATACAGTCAGTTGGTAACAACCAGACAATTAATTTTTAGAGGCAAGACCAGATATATTAGGTAGAAATTGGTGTCTTTTTGTTGAATGAGATATGCAGTACCTAAGTTTGTGTGCTTCTAATTCTGTAACTCCTTCTTTCAGAGACCAAGTCAACTGGATTTATCTGCTTCAAATCTCTGTTTATCTCCCCCACAGTGCTGGAATTCTAATAATTCAAAATTGATTAGAGTTGGTAAACAAAATCCCCAGGTGACCAGTTTTTGTAGCCTTTGCTTGCTTACTTCCAAATGCCAAGTCTGAGGAAACAAGTCTGTTTAATTTATACCTTAGGAATAGTAGTTTATTTGAGGCATTGAGAAATCCCCTTAAATGTAATTCCACTGAAATATGTAAGTAGCTTCTGGGAAGGAAAGAAAAAGCAAAATTCTGTAATCCTAACCAAAGAGAAATCTTGGGCTATAGCTATTGTTTATTGCAGAAATGGAGGCACATGCATCTTCTATAATTTGAAAAACTGGTCAACTTTTCTTATTAGGCTAGGAATACTTTAATTGACTGGATAAAATAAAAGTGATTATAGCTATTTATGTGCCTGTTTAAATTTATCTAATAATTAGCAGAAAAATTATTTGNATAATTTGAAAAACTGGTCAACTTTTCTTATTAGGCTAGGAATACTTTAATTGACTGGATAAAATAAAAGTGATTATAGCTATTTATGTGCCTGTTTAAATTTATCTAATAATTAGCAGAAAAATGATTTCAGTTATTTGTAAATATGCATCAAATTATCTTGTTGTCTGTATTATTTGGTTATGATATTAATTTGTGAGTGGTACGTTTGGGTTTTAGTTGAGCTCAGTGGTATGGATAAATGCCAGAGAAGTGCAGCAAGATAAAGCAAAATATTAGATTTGGGGAAAAAATGTTAAACTGCAAAGTCAGAATGAACTAGGTTGCGAATCAGTTAACAATCTCCAGCTTGTGAGTAGGGATACTTATTCTTTTGAGAGTCTATTTCATAGTGTTTAAAATGGGTCTAGCATCTAACTTCCAATGTGCTGTGAAGCTAAGGAGAAATTTGTATGTAAAGTATGACATCAAGTAGATGCTCAAAAGGTGATTATAATTTGATTATTACTGATTCTCTTATTTTTAATCAAAATATTTAGGCTTTGTTACAGTTTTTTTCTTTTTAAATGTCATTAAATAAAGCTGTAACTATTTAAATCTCTTGCCCTGATTATGANGGTCTCCCCAGACAGCCATTTTGCTTTTTTGCATTTCTTTTCCATGGGGATGGTCTTGATCCCTGTCTCCTGTACAATGTCACGAACCTCAATCCATAGTTCATCAGGCACTCTATCTATCTTATTTCAGCCCTTAAATCTATTTCTCACTTCCACTGTATAATCATGAGAGATTTGATTCCAGTAAAGAAATAAAAGTATAATTGAACATGTTCTAGAATAAGCCTGTGTTAGTATCTGCATACAGAATCTGGTAAATTCTTTGGGGAGAGAGTTATAAATTAATGAGCTGGGTATAAAAGAATGGTATAAAAGTTGGGTAGGAAAAAAGTAAGAATATTATTGTCTGTGGAATTGCATTTTTAAAGGCAGTAAGAAACTGCAACTGTAGGAAGTAGCAAGCCACATAATATGACTGCATACTCTTTACATTTTACCTCTTNGGTATAAAAGTTGGGTAGGAAAAAAGTAAGAATATTATTGTCTGTGGAATTGCATTTTTAAAGGCAGTAAGAAACTGCAACTGTAGGAAGTAGCAAGCCACATAATATGACTGCATACTCTTTACATTTTACCTCTTAAATTTTAGTATATTTCAAGATGACCTGGAAAAATTCTTAAGAATACAATTATTCATCCATCCATCCATTTATAGTCTTCTAAGTCAGTGTTTGCCTCATTCAGCCTAGTATGGAAAAAATGATTGGTATTTCAGTAATCAAGTATAAACTGAGAAAGGACTGGAATAAAGCTTTGCATTAAAAGTAATATTAATTTCTTTCTTCACAGAGGAGCCATTATCATTTTGAATGATTTTATCTTCAAACACATACAAGTAAACTGCGAGGAACTAGAAGTTGAAATCCCCCTTGGTAGCCATTCTCTCCTATTTATTTGTTTTCAGAAAGTGTAAAACTGTTCATTTATATTTCTTCTTTACTTCTCCTTCTCTATTCCTTTTAAGGATACGTTACATTTACTACACTGATGCTTCTACACAGAAAAATGTTTTCACTTGCATTTCATTTCTGTGGGTCATTCCNTTATCTTCAAACACATACAAGTAAATTGCGAGCAACTAGAAGCTGAAATCCCCCTTGGTAGCCATTCTCTCCTATTTATTTGTTTTCAGAAAGTGTAAAACTGTTCATTTGTATTTCTTCTTTACTTCTCCTTCTCTATTCCTTTTAAGGATATGTTACATTTACTACACTGATGCTTCTACACAGAAAAATGTTTTTACTTGCATTTCATTTCTGTGGGTCATTCCTTTTGAAATGCAAATATAACTGCAAATGATGATACATTAAAGAGTCATTACCAATTCATACCTAAGTTGGATTTTATAAAATCTTTTTCTGTAGGTTATCTAGATAAAGCCCTTCCCTACGTGTGGTGTGTTAAGGACCAATTTAAAAAAAAATGGGAAAAGAGGGTCTAGAGTTGCTCTTTATCAAGAAATGGGTGACAATTCTGCTAGTCCTCTCTGTAGGATTCTAGTGTGACTACCCTTTGGAAACCACGATGGCCATTAAAAATATCAACCTTCCTAGTTAGGGAAAAGCTGTGAAATAAAAGCATGTCATTTTAGAAAAATAAAGCAAAACACATCAGATCAGCATATGTTAGCAATATTCATACATTTTCATAGAGGAGCATAAAACATTCTTGCTCTAATAGAGCTGATGGGAATGTGGTTTGGAGGGAGAAAAAATTTTCCTTCACCCTTTAAAGTTCGTTTGGTTGGATTATTAATTAAATTGACATAAAACAGTAACAGGAGAAAACCAAATTTAATTACTAATTGGGTATGTAAGGGAGTCTCATAAGAAAATGATGCCCAAGGGTAAGTGGGGCAATTGAAGCTTATATGCCATTCTGAGCTAAGGAATGGAATGGAGCCTCAGGCTTCAAAGGGGAAGAGGGTAATTCACAGGACAATGAGAAGATCAGATGTTTAGCAGCTTTATGTTTGCCCTGTTATACAGATGGGTCATTCAGATAAAATTTCTCTCTGGTAATAGGTCTCTTTCTCTGATTCAGTCCCCCTCTCTAAATTCTTTAAGGCAGTAAAAGGGAAAGATAAATGGTTTTGAGTCTGTTCATTCTTGAGTGCCTTCAGCTCAAAATAATCTACATGCCAAAGTGGCATATTTGGGGGAGTCATGATTCTGCTCCCCTTCAGGAGAATGCTGCAAGCATTTTGGAAAGTAATTCACTAGTATCTATTAAAATTTAAGTATGAACACATTTGTGAAATAGCATTTCTACTTTTAGGAACTGTTCATAAAAATATAACTCATCAATATAGAAGACTGTATATGTAGAGATATTTAATACATTATTATTTCTAGTGACGCTCAATCTGGAAGCATGTTGGGTGTCTATTGATGGTAGAGTGATCAAATGTTACAGTACATGTCCATGAAGAAATATTAATTGCCTCTTAAAAGGATGAGTTGAATCTACAGATTTTGACCCAAAAGAATATTTGTGATATATTTTAACTGAAAAGAGCAAGATGTAGAGTTCAGGATATGGAATATTGTGCTCTTTAGATAAACAGGTAGCTACTAAGCTCTCATAATTTGTTTACTTCAGAGCAGTGAGGTTGAGAGTATGTCTGAGTACTATTAGTATTTTTATGCAATTGCTAAAGTCGATATGAAAAACTGTAACATGGTGTAACACAGAGGAAGAGTTTTGTAAGGAAGGTGAAACCTGCTGATGATAGAGTTCAAGATAGCCTGTACAGATGACACACACATAAAGAGTTAAAGACTCAAGAGTGGTCAAAAGTTGGCAGTTTTATTTTGCAAGATCAGTATTTGTTGGTGCCAGAGCTAGAAATACATTTTTGACTAATTTCTTACAATATTTTCCTTTAAAATTAGAGCCTTCTTACAAAAACTAGGGGTTATTGCCAAGAAATTTGAAATTTTGAATAGAAATTCCAGGAAGCTAGAAGTTTCTGGGTAATGTATGAGTCACGGGGAAGGAATTTATCACTATCTGGACAAAGCTTTTCTCTAAAAACATAAGCAGGGCAATAGGTCATGGGCAGTCGATTACTTTATTTGTAATGACATAAGTAAATATTAAAAGGACTGCTGTCTTCAGAATAATTGATGACTAATTTAAAAAATAATTATATTTTATTATTCAGAGTTTTAATGGGTCGAGTTTAGCCTCTACTTTTATTGTTTTACCACTTCTTTCTCAGAGATAGATCTTATAGAAAAGGTTTTCTGGAAAATCAGGAAAGTGAGAAGTTTTCTAATGAGAACTTGCTCTTTGTATTAGAGAAGAGAAAAATACTATGCACTGAGAAATTCTCATGTTTATTGTTTAAAACACTTAGAATCATTTCACTCAAAATCTCAAAATGTTAATTTAATCACATTAATTTTTCTTGTTCATGTCACACTTTTTTTCATATACTTGTGTGTTATATTATGTGTTCCATTCAGTATGTGTATACTTGTGGATAACCATATTTAGAAAAAATTTTGTGAATAGAATAATGGACAATAGATCCCTGTCCTCATAGAATTTGCCTTTTCTAAAATGGTTATCCAGCTGATCTATCTGTATATCTATCTCATTGACATTCAGCCTTAAGGATATTACCTCAGAGTGTCTGCCCTTTATTAATTCAGTGTACTGTTTTTGTCTAGCTGATATTTTAGATTTTGTATCATATTGAACACAGTTTTTAATCTGGAATTTTCATGTGCTTAATAATGCCTTATTTGATTTTTTTTCCCTGTGTATTTACATTTTAAGTTCTTGTTTGCTAAGAAGAAACTGAGGAGTTGATGGGTTAAGTGTCATTCATTTATTATTTGTATTATAAGTGCTTACTAAGGCACTAGACTGGGCATTGGGATGATAATTCAAAGTAAAAGTTATACCCCATTGGGGAGGACAGAAAAGGAAACTAGGAGGTACATGCTAGCTATGATACAGACAGGGCCAGCTTCATGCATATGCAACCTGTACAGTCCCACAAGGCCAGATGCTCAGAAGATCCTGTGCTTCGTTTAATGTCCTATTTTCACTGTCTAGAAAGATTTTATTTTCAAACTTATTTTTTGTATCTGAAGTGTAATAGAACACTGGAGAATCCATGTGAATATAGGAAATGTACATAGTAGGCATGTTTGCTATCATTTCTTACCTCTTCATTATCATGTAGCATTTATGATACCTCTGAGCACAAAATCCTGTGGTGGGTCCATTATGCATGAGAGTTCAAGACTCAGAGAACAGAAGATAACTGTGTTATATCATGACTAAGTAAGCAAGGACACCTTTGGTCTTGCAAAGTCACAGGAACTTGCTTCAAACACAGAAAGAAGGCAGTGATGTTCTAAGAAACAGGAATGATCAAGGGACCTTATTGTATTCTTTTTCTCTGGTTACTTCCCTGAATTAGCCAACCACTCTCTTGAAAGTGATGACAGAGTGAAGAAAAAGTTGGTAAGCTCATACTTTCTTTCCCTGTCAGTCCTTGTTACTCATCAGTAAGATGAAGATGAGTGAAAGTCACTCAGTTGTGTCTGAATCTTTGTGACCCTGTTCTCTAGGCCAGCATACAGGAGTGTGTAGCCTTTTCCTTCTTCAGGGGATCTTCCTGACCCAGGGATTGAACCCAGGTCCCCTGCATTGCAGGCAGATTCTTTACTAGCTGAGCCACAAGGGTTTCCCCTTGTGGAAAGATGAAAGTAGAGATTATTAGTAGAATTTGTGTGTATCAAAAAGTATAATAAAACTGAGATTTGTGTGGTGTTTCTATTGTTAAGAACAAAACACAAAAGCATGTGTAAACTATGAAATACAAAATGCAACTTTAATGATTCTGTTTAGGAAATAAATGCACCTATATTTTCAGTTAAAACTGGCATTTCATAGCATAAAGAATGGTAAAATTTATGCTAATAATTTAAATATTTATTTTAAATTAGAATGACATTAAATAGCAAATTTTTTAAAAAGTGACAAGTCTAGAGATAAACAGCATGAAATAAAAGGAAAAAGTTTTGTGTTTTTATATCTTCAGTGGAAATTTTTTCCTGTTTTGAACAGGGGCCCACAGTTTTATATTTCACTGGTTCCTACAAATTCTATAACTGGCCTTAGACAGAGGAAGTACAAGATTCAGATTTTCCTGATAGCGCTTAACCAGAAGGGCAAAGCTAGTATTCAAGTCTGCTGCTGCTGCTGCTGCTAAGTCGCTCAGTCATGTCTGACTCTGTGCAACCTGATAGACGGCAGCCCACCAGGCTCCCCTGTCCCTGGGATTCTCCAGGCAAGAACACTGGAATGGGTTGCCATTTCCTTCTCCAGTGCATGAAAGTGAAAAATGAAAATGAAGTCGCTCAGTCATGTCTGACTCTTAGCAACTCCATGGACTGCAGCCTACCAGGCTACTCTGTCCATGGGATTTTCCAGGCAAGAGTACTGGATTGGGATGCCATTGCCTTCTCCGAGTATTCAAGTCTAGACTTACCTAATTTTAATGCATTTAGCCATTCTAAGATAGTTCGCAGAAGCTGAGCCATGCTCTTACAATGGTGTTGGGGATAGATCAGAATGAGGCAGAGAAGAAAGTAGGTCAGATTATGAATGAGGATGCCCATTTTTCTCCCACAGCAACATTGGTACAAAACTAACATTAGACAAATGGTATTAGAATCTTCACTTTGACCAAGTTACATGTGAATGCAGTAACTGGCCCAGTGGCAAGAAGGATTATTTAAGAGTACACTTGTTTCTCAGATTATGTCTTATAGGCCATCTTCTCATTTTGTTTGCAGAGAAATCAGATTTGGAAATATAATTATGATTTATACTCTGGATTGATAATCTATTAATAATCCTCTTATAGAATATTCTATAAATATATTTATAGAAAACAAATTTACAAAAATATTAATAAAGGAATCTTCCTGTCGCTGAAGGAGTCTAATATCGTTTTGTACTTACTACTACTTTTTTGCCATAGCATTAAGAGAGAAGATGGTGTAACTTACACAGAATTAAACATACAGAAAGTAATGGTTTAAATACAAAATATGGAATCTGGAATTGACATGAAAAGTCAGAGAAGAAAGAAAAGATTGCCATTCCAAATGTAACTAGAAGGAAAGTTAAAGTGGTATATAGTTTCAGTTCAGTTCAGTTCAGTTGCTCAGTCGTGTCCAACTCTTTAGGACCCCATGAACCTCAGCACACCAGGCCTCCCTGTCCATCACCAACCCCCAGAGTTCACTCAGACTCATGTCTATCAAGTCAGTGATGCCATCCAGCCATCTCATCCTCTGTCATCCCCTTCTCCTCCTGCCCCCAATCCCTCCCAGCATCAGAGTCTTTTCCAATGAGTCAACCTTTGGCATGAGTTGGCTAAATTATTGGAGTTTCAGCTTTAGCATATAGTTTACTGAAGTGAAATTAAATCAGAATAGAGGGCATGTCGTCTTTGTTCTGTATTTGTTTTTGTTTTAAGAGCAACAATGTTTTTCTTTAATCTCCCCAAATAGCACATTAAAAAGAACAACAGCCCCTATACTAACCTAGATACTATCCCAACATAATCCCCTGGGTACACAATTTCTACATATTAAAGTTGTGCAACTTTTGAAAAGTCTAATTGCATTTTATTATTTTAATAAGCTAATGTACATGATATACTGTTTGAAATACTCAGTATATACCTGGGCCATTTTCATATTAATTTTCAATAGAATTGACCACTCAGATAAAGAATAAAGAGAACACTATATAATTAGGAAAGAATAGTAAAAATATATGTATGATAATATTTTACCTCTTGAATGACTGAAAGATTTTTAAATGGTTTGTCTATTGAATTATGAAGCAAAAATCAAATCCTCAAACTTTGCTTTTCAAAGGCATTTATTTTTAATAGGTATGNAAAGAATAGTAAAAATATATGTATGATAATATTTTACCTCTTGAATGACTGAAAGATTTTTAAATGGTTTGTCTATTGAATTATGAAGCAAAAATCAAATCCTCAAACTTTGCTTTTCAAAGGCATTTATTTTTAATAGGTATATCAGATTGGTAGATTAGAAGGGAGCTAGAGATTTAGCAATATCACACATATTGTTTCCTAAATATGACAGAGAAGTATGAGCTTGTTAATAAAACAAATAGTTGATTAAGTAGCTTCTTATATCGTACTCCCAAGAGATTGATGAATAAATAGATGTCAACGGTTAAGACGTTAGTAGTGTGCCTAGACTTTTGTCTGCAGACACTACTGCTATGCTACTGAGGAGTTTTAACATATGACAGAACAGTCAAGGCTGAAAGAGATCTCAATAAGCTAAAAGAATGAATTGAAATTAATGAAAGAAAATCCTATGGGAATAATTATAAAGTCTGGTGACTTGGTTCAAAATATTTGTTGTGTAAGTGTAGGATAGGAAAGAAATGTTCCACATTGTCATACTTTCTGGCTTCACTGAGTGTGTGCTTAATATTTATCAACAGTGAGTTATTATGCCAGAAGAGCAACCCAATTGTTGTTCAGTCATTAAGCTGTGTCTGACTCTTTGTGCCCCATGGACTAGCCCTCTAGGCTCCTCTGTCCATGGGATAATACTGGAGTAAGAATACTGGAGTGGCTTATCATTTTTTTCTCCAGGGGATCAAACCTGCATCTCCTGCATTGGCACGCAAATTCTTTACCAATGAGCCATCAGGGAAGCCCAGCCTGATCATAGGCTACATTAATAGTAAGGAGACTGAAAAAGAGAAGGAATTATCCCAGCCCAGAGAACAGTGGGACTGAGTAAACTAGTCACACAAGGGACATTGTACTAGAAGTGTGTCAGTTAAGCATTTGAAGAAAATGGGAACATTTTGCCTGTAGAAAGATAGATATTAGGGGTGCATAATACCTGCCTTAGCTATTTAAAGGGATCATATATGAAATATGAATAAAATTTATTCTTTGTGACTCAAGTAGGTATGACTTCGAAAGGAAGTCAAGGGGAGGCCACTTTTGGTCCAATAAAAGGAACATATTAATTGGAACTCTTAAAAAGCAGACTGGACACTTTTCTAGGCAGTGAATCTACTTGAACTGAAAGTATATAAGAAGATACTGGTGTAAGAAACGCCGCGGGAAGAAAAAGCCACCTCTAAGGACCGTCGATGGAAACCTTTATTGGGCAGTCGCTCTCGGGCAGAACTCCCGGGTGGGTAGCAAGCAAGGGAAGGGAGTCTCTGAGGTACGGGAGCGGGAACGAGGTTTTTATAGTCAGGGCTGGCATTCAAGCCAGGTCCTCCCATATGAGGTAGAAAGTGCAGGCTGATTGGCGCCCAAAGGCTCCTTATTGGCACTTGATTGGGCCAGGCCATGGGGTTGGTTCCCGGAAGTTTGATCCGCTTCCGGTTCCTGTTTGGACGGTGGCCTTCCACGACGCTTTTTCTGGGGCTTTTTGTCACAACATGCCCGAACATGCCCGACCTCTCAACTGGAAATACAAGTTACCTTTGTAAAAGAGTCTTTCACTGAGTGACAGATAGAACTAGATAACCTCTCGGCTTCCTTCCAGGCCTTAATGTTATCTCAAGAATCAAATTAAGACCAGGAATTAGGCATGATGGATGTGAATACACAGCTAATATGGTAATAGACTTTGAACAATATAAGTTTTATTACTGAAATATACCATTCAAATATGGCTTTTTTTCTTTTTCTTTTTGGTCTATGGTCTACTATAGTACCTACAAGCTATTATTCATTGTCTACCATGTATTTTAGCTATGGAATGCTTATTTGAGAAATATTTTACTAAGTTGAATTTACAATAAAAATCTTGTTTATAGAATAATTAAAACATATATACAGATGTTGTGATGTTCAAATTTTTTCCTTTCCAGATATTAGTTTCTGTCATTTCTTTTTTTCTTTGTAATTGTGGCATTATTTTATACCATAAAAATACAGCTTGAGGTTAATATTTTAAAATTCTAAGATATAATTTTATATGTTTAATCGGGAAAATAATAAGAGAAAACGCCTTTTTGTACTTTTTTCTTTTTAGTTTGCTAGTATGCTATGATATTAGATTCTAGGATAAATGCTAAAGCTGACTGGATTTAATCAAAGCCCTTGTGTCATTTTCATCTTTTAAAAAACTCACCAAACAGATATGGTCAAAGATTAGGCAAATCGAGTTTGTCTGTTATGTTCCAGCATCTTTTGTATAGAAAGCTGTATGCTTTAAAAGTAAATAGATAGAGTAGAAAACAAGAATATGATTTATCTTAGTATAAATTTAATTTTGATTTGTAGTGTCCAATATGAGAAACTAAAAAATCACAGATGTATTCAGTCAAATTGGACTAAAGTATAAGGTAAACTTTAATTTTAAATGGAGATGCTAAATCCATCCTCTCTCTAGAGCTCACGCACCAGCTCTAGGCAGATATTTGAATGCTGGCACTAATCCAGGAACAAAAAAGCCAAGCAAAACAAACCAAAAAACAAAAAGTTTATAAAATGGAGTCTACACTATACTCGCTACTTTATAATTGTAAACCTTAGTAATTAATACATGTACCTAAGTTTTATTTTTCTCACATGACGAATTACAAGAAATATCTATGCAAGGCCATTAACTCTTTCCAACAGAGGCAGGATATCCAGGCAGTTAGTGGAACAAAAGCATTTGGCCTGAGGCCTAGTGCTATTGGTAAACCACAATTTCTTGCGCTGCCACTATAATTTAAATTAAGTAGAAGCCAGGCTTATAAACTCACATTATGACCCAAAGTTTATGGCCCTTTTATATCTCTTGGGTTCTGATCACAATGAAACTTTCTCCATCTGAAGCAATTTAATACAAACATTCCTTTGGCAGACTATAAAATGTGATTTTTCAGTCAACCTTTTATAGGTATGTTGGGTGCATATTGTGTGCCCAGTTGGAAAAAAAAAAAAGAAAAAAAAAAGAAAAAGAGAAAAAAAGAAACAATGACAATATAAGCATTGAAACATATGTGTTGTGCTCCTGTGAAACAGATTTGCACTAAGAAATCTTCCTAGCTCAATTTTTGTTTTTATCTGCAGAAGGTGGATGAACAGTTTCTGCTGAACATCTTTTGTCTGTTAAGGAGCAGCATTAAAAGCTCAACAATTAGAGATGTCCTAGTACTCAGTCATTTTATATACTGTCTTCCTCTCAGCCCCGGCAAACTGTTTCTCTTTGTAAGTGGAAAATTTCTCTTTTGCCTATGAGCATAAATCTAAGTAATAACCCATGAACATTTGACTTGAATAAAAACAAGAAAATAGCAAAGAGTTCACCTCATAATTTTATTATAATAGGTAAACTAAAAATAATGCCAGATGTCTTAAGAGACTTCTGCCTTTAAAATTTTACAGGGAAAATTTAACTTTTGAAAATAAGCTATTAAAATATGGCGGAGGCAGGTGTAGATTTTGAACAGGAAGAATTTGGTTAAAAAGAAATATATGGGTTCTACATTTATTGTGTAAAAACCTAGAAATATGCATTCATGTTGAAACCCTTGGAAATCCAAGGCATTCAGTGTAATGCTAGTTGTCATATGGTAATGCCACTATCAGTTACAGCTTTTCAAATTATATATTTCAAATGATTTGTAACTGCTATAGAGGGCGTTGAGGCTTCCTGGGGGCACAGTGATAAAGAACCCACTTGCCAATGCAGAAGACACAGGTTTGTTCCCTGGGTCAAGAAAATCCCCTGGGGTAGGAAATGGCAACCCACAGTATTCTTGCCTGGAAAATTCCACGGACAAAGGAGCCTGACGGGCTAGAGTCCATGGGGTTGCAACGAGTCAGACATGACTGAGTGAGCGCACACACACATATGCAAACGCACACACGTAGTGGGAATGTAATTGTCAGTCAATTCAACTTTCTCCCACCAATTCTTTCCTTATTCTTCTCAAAGATCAGAATGTATGGAGACATTGTATTTCTACTACTGATAAAGATAATGGATCACTCTGAAACTAAAATTCAGATGCAAGCACAGCAATTATAGTGATTGCAGTACTCAGCTGAATCTCAGTGCTTGGAATATTTTTAAAGTGAGGAGTCAGTTACTAAAGAAAAAAAGTTCAAAATGAGGTATTTAATATTGAACAAAAGGAAACAAACTAAACTGGCTTAAAAACAACAACAATAACAACAACAAAAACTTTGGCTAGTAAACAAATGAGGTCTATTTTAAATTTGGCCTGCTAAATGCATTCATAATATCTTTGCTCCATTTGTCTTCCAATATAGCTGCACTGTCACTAACAGCTTTTCTATAGTTTCTGTTGAATGGTGTTCCTTGCTTCACTAAGTGTTGCTAGACCCAAACCCAACAATACTGATGGAGAGCCCCTTGCAGAATGGCCTTGAGTGGAGTGTCCCACTGTGAAACCATTCAGGACTGAGTTGTGGTGCCTAAGCATTGCTAATATGCCAGCATGGTTCTGGTATTTGTAATTTCAGCTCTATTTAAATACTGATCTTTTCCATTTCTCTTAAGTAAAAATAAAACGAAATACCTCATACCTTTTTGTTTTCTTAACTTTCTAGAAAAGAAAAATGGGTAAGAAAGAGCAATAGGTGTAGCTATGAAAAGCTCCATGAATAAGGTTTAACGAGCATTTGTTTGCCCATAGTGTTTAATATCTATAGTATTGTCATTTAAAAAATCCAAGTTATTATACTCAAACAATGTTAGTCTATGTTGTACTTGAGTCTTTTTCCTTAGTTTACCAAATCTTCCTATTTAAGTATCTAGTTTACATACTGTCAATTAAAATTTATGGGCTGGCAGCTAAATATTGAAAATGAATCCTAATTTTACAACTATATTGCGTGTGTATGCTGGTTTCCTTTTTAAGAAGAAACATTTCAGTTTTCACAGTTTCTCTTACTGAGAAATTGTCCAAATGCTTTGAAGTCCAAAGTAGTTAGCCTTTACTTTTACCAGAAAAAACAACTGTGATGAAAAATTATAATTTTTCTTATAATGGTTCTCCTAAAAGTACTTTTCTGCAGTACTCCCAACTGATGCTTAATGTTGTGTTTCATGATAAAATACATGAATTGTTGCAATTTCATGAAATAATTAGGAAGAAAAGTATCCACAGCATTCAAAGTTGATTTACAAGAAAATGTCTACTCTTTCTATCTTCAACTTACACTAGAAATAAACATCTTAACACTGAAATCCAATTTGGAAACAAAATAGAAAAGCAAAATAAAATTGAAAAATAGCAGTCAATAAACTTTTTTCTTCTCCCAATATGTGTATTTCCCAAAAGTACCACTTGACAAAATATAAAATACAAAAGTGTTTTCCAGAGGATTAGACAGGTTTTTTTTCTTTTTTTTTGCCTTCCAGGTTGGTGCAACTACTATTTGTTTTATGGATTACTGAAAAGTGGCAGACACTCAAATTAACAAATGAATATGCACTTCTAGTGTGGACACTACCTCTAATTCGCACTAAATAAATGCCTTGAGTCAGATAATTTGTTGTATTGGAATGACAGATGTTAATAGAATAATATCCACAGTAGTAGGCAGAGCATATAGACTGGGGGAAAAATGGTCATCATAGAGGTAACAGCTATAGCTCTGGCATAGTTTTAGGATCATGGTGTTGCGGGAAGGGGGACCCCTTCCAGGGCCTGAAACTGGGCTCTTGTCTAACACTCAGAAATGAATTGTCCAAGGAGACACATGTGCTGACAAAGCAAGAGATTTTATTGGGAAAGGGCACCTGGGTGGAGAGCAGTAGGGGAAGGGAACCCAGGAGAACTGCTCTACCATGTGGCTCACAGTCTTGGTTTTATGGTGATGGGCTTAGTTTCCAGGTGGTCTTTGGCCAACCATTCTAATTCAGAGTCTTTCCTGGTGGTGCATGCATCACTCAGCCAAGATGGATGCTAGTGAGACAGATTCTGGGAAGTGGATGGACATACAGTGTGTCCTTTTGACCTTTCCCAAACTCTTCCAGTTGGTGGTAGCTTATTAGTTCAGTATTCCTTATCAGGATCTCCTATCATAAAACAACTCATGCAAATGGTTACTATGGCGCCTGGCCAGGGTGGGTGGTTTCAATCAGTGTGTTTCCCTTAACAATGGGACATGCAAAAATAGGCCCCCAATTTAGCCTTTCTCAGCCACATTGATGGCCATTGGCTAGTCGTTAATTCAACATTTTAAAGTGATCAATAACATGGTGTAGGTACCATTTTAATTATACTGTTGGGGCTATTTCTTCTTCTATGATCTATTTTCTTTCAAATGGTGGCTAAAAGGAAGGAGATACGATAGGGATTCCAAGAGCAAGATGATTTCAGTAAGAGACAGAGTAGGTTATAGAATAATTGCTTCCTGGATATGTTTTGTTGGTCATATTCATAGCATTTTTCTAGTTGAGTGCTCTTTAATAATTTTTTCATAATGGAGAAAATAATATTTACTGTTCTAGAACAAAAGAAACTCTAGAAAATTTCTTCACGAAAGTATAGAAATGCAAATCAATGACAATTTAAAAATATTATTTTGAGGTTTATAATAATCTAGGTTTAGTTCAATTTATGTGAGGCATTTTGCTGAACAGCTTAAAAGGTATATCAGTTTTTTCCTAGGAATATTGTTAGGCTCATATTGCTTTTATTCCCAAGAGATATACCTATTTTTCTCAGTGCATGTCAATTTATACATATATATAATCACACTCAAATTTTATTTTATTGCAGTTGGCATTCTTTTTATGTTGTTTTGTAACTTTTCAAAACAAATTATTTTTAAACATTTCCCATGTTATTACCTATTCTTACAGCATAACTTCTTGGGTTTGTCATTCTCCTGAATGCCATATTTTTAAAAACTAATCCTTGTTATTTGATACTTTTTCCCTTTGATTAATAAAATCATGCTGGTGCTGCTAAGTCACTTCAGTCATGTCTGACTCTGTGCAACTCCATAGACGGCAGCCCACCAGGCTCCCCTGTCCCTGGGATTCTCCAGGCAAGAACACTGGAGTGGGTTGCCATTTCTTTCTCCAATGCATAAAAGTGAAAAGTGAAAGGGAAGCTGCTCAGTCATGTCTGACCCTCAGTGACCCCATGGACTGCAGCCTACCAGGCTAATCCACCCTTGGGTTTTCCAGGCAAGAGTACTAAATTATATAATTATCTAGATTCATAGCATTTATATACAATATATACATTTCAGTATTAAACTGAAATGTACCAGGAGAGCTTGAATAGGAACACTTTACATGGTATATTACTTTGAAATATTGGACAAAAAATTTGCATAGTATATTTGATTCTAATTCCTCCTACCAGAATTTTTTATGATTTTCACATTATTTGTTCTATTGGACATATTTTTAAATGAATCAATTTTGAAAAATATGTTTCCAGACTATGTAATTTTAAAATTTATAACCTTCAGTTATTTAGGTATAAAATATAATTGATTAAATTGATTAATTAAAAATATAATTGATTAAATTAAACATGTGTTCTATGTACCACATATTGAAGTTTTTGTTCGACAGTTGAAGTGAAGAAAATGTAATCTTCCCTTTCAACAAGTTTACAGTCCAATACAGAGGGCAGGCATAGGTATCTACAATGTAGTGTAAGTGTTACAATCGGAATATATTAAAAGTGCTGTGGAAGCATGAAAATTACTCTACTTTTTAAAGAAGTCACAGGAGTACATAGAACTAGCAAAGCTTAGTTTATGTAAGGAAAGATTCATCAGTTACAAGCTTGCATGTGGCACTTAAGGAAGAGACAAAGTTACAGAGACTTCAAAAATCTAGTTAGTCATGGAGACTGTACCAAGAGATATAACTGAATTCATACTTGGAATGACATACAAGGGGCCAGATTCCAACATTTGGGTTTTATCACATGGGTAAAGGCAAGATAGAAGAGACTTAGTCATTACCAGAAGCTTCAAATGCTCATCTAGAATTATGAGTCTGTCTGCCTTGTTCTTTGTCATATTCTAGTAGAAAATGAATGTTTGGTACATATGAATGCCAAAGATTTGATGCTTTTGAACTGTGGTGTTGGAGAAGACTCTTGAGAGTCCCTTGGACTGCAAGGAGATCCAACCAGTCCATTCTGAAGGAGATCAACCCTGGGATTTCTTTGGAAGAAATGATGCTAAAGCTGAAACTCTAGTACTTTGGCCACCTCATGAGAAGAGTTGACTCATTGGAGAAGACTTTGATGCTGGGAGGGATTGGGGGCAGGAGGAGAAGGGGACAACCGAGGATGAGATGGCTGGATGGCATTACTGACTCTATGGATGTGAGTTTGAGTGAACTCCCGGAGTTGGTGATGGACAGGGAGGCCTGGCGTGCTGCGATTCACGGGGTCGTAAACAGCCAGACACGACTGAGGGACTGAACTGAACTGACTGAACTGGGCATGTAATACATAAATGTTGACTGAATTTAGTTCAGTTAAGGACCGTTATCTAAAGACAGAATAATCACAATGTATTGAGAGCAGTTTGTAATATCTGATGATATGTTTCAATACTAAAATAGATGCGCTGGGAGAAACCAACATCTTTTGGTTTTAGAATAATTCCCATAAATTTAATTATATTCACAGTCCAATTCATATTATAATAAATTATTCTTTTCTCAAGTGAAATCAATAAAAGGCTTTGAAGAATTCATTGCACTGCACATTACAATGGCCTTATAAAGTGCTTTTAAAGTATTGACTAATGCTTCAATATTTCCATGAATTAGTAAGCTACGAGCAATGCTCCCACTACATAGATAAATGGGAATATGGTAATGATGATCTTAGAAATCAAAGTTAGCAACAAATACATTTTTATATGTGGTTGCTAATTGTTTCTGTTTTTATTCTTTTGGTTCTGAAATCCCAAATAATTAGAAAAGCAATGTGACCATCTTTGTCTTGCATATCTGCTTCTTAGCTTATATGAGAAAAAAAAAGATAGAGAAATTTAAATCTGAGTTATTTAGGTAACCAGTTTTAGCATATCAGTTAGTTCAGTTCAGTTAAGTCTCTCAGTTATGTCCAACTCTTTGCGACCCCATGAATTGCAGCACGCCAGGCCTCCCTGTCCATCACCAACTCCTGGAGTTCACTCAAACTCATGTCCATCGAGTTGGTAATGCCATCCAGCCATCTCATCTTCTGTCGTCTCCTTCTCCTCCTGCCCGTAGGGTATAGTTTGGGATTTGTGCGTTTGTGTGTGTGTGTATGTGTGTGTGTATTTGGTAACTAAATTCTTTGAAAAATAATGCTTAGTTAATGTTGAATATGATCCTCTTTATTTAGATATTACAGTATGGAGAGATCATTTCTTGATCTGTCTTTACTAGTGAAAATGTATACTGTCTCAGCATATTTATAGATGTTTTTTATGAAGCACAAAGAGATGGAAAAGGAATAGGGGTGCTGTGAAAGAAACAGAGTGTTTACAATGGAGACTAGTTTGTTTATTTTAATTAGATGGTGTGGGGAATTATTTTATTTAAACTTTAATAAGGAGTTAGGAGGTTATTTTGAAATGTATCCTTATCCCTATCTCTAGATCGTTAGTCTTCACTATCCTTTAAAAACCACACAGGTTTATAGCTCATAAATTACATTTTCTCTCAGATTTATTGTAAAATGCTTTTTTAGGCCTAAAGAAAAAAGTAAGATGATATGTGTTTTAAATAAAATAAAAGTTTGTCTTTAGGCTAACTTGCAGGTTAGTAATTTAAGAGACTATATAAAAAAATACATAGCTGTGGTTTATATGAGCAAACCAATCTGTTTCCTGAGTAGATATAAGACTGTTCAAATTGAAGCTCAGTGTATTAAATCATGTTTGAAAAGTCCCCCTAGTTATTTGCTAACCATTCTTAGATTCAGACTTAATATTTTGAGACCAAGAGAAGGGAATCACCATAAACTCATCTCATCTGTCAGACAATACAGAAGAGGATTCTGGTAGTATAAGAGTGAGGATTTGGAAACTGGCTGCCAAAGGTGATAAGAATTAAAGCAGATTTTGAGAAATGTAAATATGATTTAATTTAACATTTAAAGTCATTAGCGAAGTGCAAGCATTGCTGATATGCTGTTAAAACAACAACAGCAAAAAAACAGAGGTTCTGAATACTTGGTGTGCTTTGCTGCAGGTCATTTCTGAGAGAAGCTCATACTACACTGTTGCATGTGTACAAATTTGCAGAGAACCATATCAGTACAAATAAGATTTGGATAGTGTTTTGCCTTTTAAAAATCCCATTTAAGAAAACTAATTAAATAGGAGTGTAATATGTCAAGGGCTTCCCAAGTGGCACATTGGTAAACATCCCCCTGCCAATACAGGTGGTGCAAGAGACGCACGTTCCGTTATTGGGTCGGGAATATCCCCTGAAGTAGGAAATGGCAACCCTTCCCAGAATTCTTGCCTAGAAACCTCCATGGGCAGAGGAGCTTGATTAGCCACAGTCCATGGGGTTGCAAAGAGTTGGACATGACTGAGTGACTGAAAACAAACACACACATGTCATATCTCAAGCACATCAGCAGTAAGTTGAGTCATTGACATATGAGAATATATATTATAACTAAAAGTAATATTAAACTTGAGGGAGAAATTTGAACAAAGTCCAACAAAGCTGATTATATAATCAGATGCAAGTGTAAGGTGTAATGTCATTTATCTATATGTGTGTATTGTGCATATGCTGAGTCATGTCTGACTTTTTTGCTACCCCATATACTGTAGCCGACAAGGCTCCTTTGTCCATAGGATTTCCCATGCAAGAATACTGCATTGTCTTGCCATTTCCTCCTTCAGGGGATCTTCCTAACCCATGGATCGAACCTGCATCTCCTATGTCTTTCTGCATTGCAAGGGGATTCTTTACTGCTGAGCCACCGGGAAGTCCCATAAATACATACTACTTTTAAACAAGCAGCAAAAGGCAAAGCAACAAAAGGGTGTGTTCATTCTGAGTTACTTAAATCATAGAATCTGGGAGCTAGGAACTGCCACCATGGATCAGATAATCTAGTATTCTGGCTGTCTTAAGGGACAGGCAGTTGCCAATTCTTACAATTCTCCTGGGATGATGACTCAAACAATCATTCCATTCATTGCTTTACCACTCTTATGGCTACTAATGTACTCGTTACTTCCAAATCACACTTACCCTAAATTTGTTATCCTGTTTAAGTGAAAAGATACACTTTCAATTATGAATGTCTATATGGGAGTATTTCAAAGACAAGATGAATAAACATCACTCAAATGATAGAAACAAGAGCANACCATTCTTATGGCTACTAATGTACTCGTTACTTCCAAATCACACTTACCCTAAATTTGTTATCCTATTTAAGTGAAAAGATACACTTTCAATTATGAATGTCTATATGGGAGTATTTCAAAGACAAGATGAATAAATATCACTCAAATGATAGAAACAAGAGCAAAAAGAAAATATTCCTTTACTCTGAAACTTTAGAATCAAATAGATCTCTCAATTGGTACAGGTTAGGTTTAGATATGTTAATAAAAATTTCATGTATGACAAAAGCAGAAAAATCTTGTAGTCTAGCAACAATAGCTGATATTTATTTTAAAAACATATATTCTAGGCACTATTTTAACCATTTTAGATAAACTACCTCGTTTCACCCTTAGGAAGCCCTAGTTCAGTTCAGTTNTTTTCTTATAATTTAAGTTACAAGATTTCTTTCTATAGTCTCAATTTAAATCCTCTGATAGATATATTCATTGTGGGTATTTTCTTTTTGTCACCTGTCTATATCTGTAATGACTTCTCTGAGTAGACAATTTAAATTTTGATGAAATCTAAATTTTTGTTATCATGCTAAGAACATTTAACATGAGATCTACCCTATTAAAAAGTTCTTAAATATACAGTATATTATTAAGTATAGAAACAATGTTTTATAGTAGATCCCTAGAATTTATTCATCTTGATAAACAAAAGTTTATACCAATGAATAGCAACTCTCCATATCCTTTTTTCCCTAGCCCCTGTCAAACACCATGCAATTCTCTGATTCTTCGGGTTTAACTATTTAAGATACCTCATTTAAGTGCAGTCAGTATCTTCCCTTTTGTGACTGATTTACTCCACTTAGCATAATATCCTCANTCTCCATATCCTTTTTTCCCTAGCCCCTGTCAAACACCATGCAATTCTCTGATTCTTCGGGTTTAACTATTTAAGATACCTCATTTAAGTGCAGTCAGTATCTTCCCTTTTGTGACTGATTTACTCCACTTAGCATAATATCCTCAGTGTTTATCCATGTTGTCCTATATTACAGGATTTCCTTTTATTTAAGGCTAAGTGGTATTCCATTATATGTATATTATCACATTTCCTTTAACCATTCATCCTATTGTCATTTAGGTTGTTTCCATAATTTGGCTCTTGTGAGTAGTGCTTCAGTAAACACATCTATGAGATTCTTATTTTAATCTTTGGATAAATACCCAGAATATCCAGTAATCACTGGATCATATGGTAGTTTGGGCTTCCATGGTGTCTTGAGTCTTATCGTAAAGAATCTGCCTGCAATGCGAGAGACCTGGGTTTGTTCCCTGGGTTGGGAAGATCCTCTGGAGAAGGGCATGGCAACCCACTCCAGGATTTTTGCCTGGAGACTCCCCATGGACAGAGGACCCTGATGGTCTACAGTTCATGGAGTTGCAAAGAGTCTGACACAGCTGAGTGACTAAGCACAGCACAGCACGTGGTAGCTATATTTTAAATATTTAGAGAACTTATATACTATTATTTATAGTGACTACACCATTTTTCATTCCTCTACCAAGTGTACAAATTCTAATTTCTCTACATCCTCACCAAAACTTATTGTCTTTTGTTGTTTTGGTAGTAGCCATCCTAACAGTTGTGAGGTGATATATCATTGTGGTTTTTTTTATTTGCCTGACAAGTGAGTTAAAACATTTCTTCATACACTCACTGGCTGTTTCTTGTCTTCTTTGAAGACATGACTATTGAAGTTCTTTGTTCAATTTTTAATTGTTATTATTTTTTCCTATTTAATTATAGGAGATTTTATGTATTGTGAAAATTAACCCCTTATTATGTATATGGTTTATAGATATTTTCCTCCTTTCTGTAGGTTTCCTTTTTACCTTGTTGAATATTTATAGAAAGCAGAAGGGTTTTGCTCAGTGCAGTTCCACTTGTTCATATTTGCTTTTATTGTCTGTGCTTCTGGTGTCATGTCCATGAAATCATTTCCAAAACCAATGTTACAAAGATTTTCCGGTATGTTCCCTCTAGGAATTTTACAGTTTCATGCCTTATGTTTAAGTTCTTAATCAATTTTAAATTGATTTTTGTATGGTCTGAGATATGTTCTTGTGACAGTTTTTGACATAAAGTCCATTTTGTCTGATACACATAAGTTCACAACTGCTCTTTTTTGGTCACTGTTTGCATTGAACATCTTTTCCTGTTACTTTTAACTATGTGTCTTTTTTTAATCTAAAGTGAGGCTGTTGTAGGTGGCTGAATCTTGATTTTTTGTTTTAGTTTTGTTTTTCTATACATATAGCTAGCTACTCTGTGCCTTAATCAGTTGACAGTTAATTACTGATACAGAAATATTTGTTATTTCCGTTTTATTTTCTATCCTTTAGCTCTTTTCTTCTTTTTTTATTTTCTTTTATGCTTCATTGTTTTTTTTCAATGTGCTGTGATTCTTTCCTATTTCCCTTTCATGTAACTTTCATAGTTGTAATATTTATGGTTTCCATGAGGCTTACATAAAATACAGTAGTCTATTTTAAGATTAAAGCAGGTTTAGTTCAATCATATGCAAAAAAGTATACTTTATTTCCCTTCTGATATACTTGTGTTTGATGTTACAATTTCTGTCTGTTTATATTGTATATCTATTAACATGATGAAGTGGTAAAGAATATGCATGTTAATGCAAAAGATGCAAGAGAGTTTGATCCCTGGGTCTGGAAGATCCCTTGGAGGAGAAAATGGCAACTCACTCCAGTATTCTTGCCTGGAGAATTCATTCCATGGGCAGAGGAGTTAGTTGGCTGCAGTCCATAAGGTCTCAAGAGTCAGGCACAGCTGAGTGACTGAGCATATATGCACACATCCATAAACATAGTTTTCAGTTATAGTTATTTTTCATACTCTTTTGACCTTTTACTTAAATAGCAAGTGATTTACCTACCACATGCAGTAATATGATATTTACTGTATATTCATATATTTACTTTTACCAATGACTTTTACACTTTATTATGTTATTGTGTTGCTGTATGGCATCCTTCATTTCTACTCAAGAACTCCTTTTATGACCCTGTATGCAAGACAACAAAAGAGACACAGAGGTATAGACGGACTTTTGGCATCTGAGGGAGAGGGAGAGGGTGGGATGATTTGGGAGAATGGCACTGAAACATGTATACTATCATATAAGAAATGAAGCACCAGTCTATGTTCAATACAGGATACAGGATGCTTGGGGCTGGTGTACGGGATGATCCGGGGAGATGGTGTGGGGTAGGAGGTGGGAGGGAGCTTCGGCATTGGGAAATCGTGTACACATGTGGCTGATTCATGTCAATGTATGACAAAACCAATACAGTATTGTAAAGTAGAATAAAGTATATAAAAAAATAAAATTAAAAAAGAACTCCTTTTAGAATTTCTTTTAAAGCAGATTTAATGTTGAAGAATTTCTTTTACAGTAGGTTTAATGGTGAAGAATTTCTTTTAAGGCAGATTCAGCTTTAGTTCAATATCAGTAACCTCAGATATGCAGATGACACCACCCTTAAGGCAGAAACTAAAGAAGAACTAAAGAGCCTCTTGATGAAAGAGAAAGAGGAGAGTGAAAAAGTTGGCTTAAAATTCAACATTCAGAAAACTAAGATCAAGTCCGGTCCCATTACTTCATGGCAAATAGATGGAGAAATAGTGGGAACAGTGACAGACTTTATTTTTTGAGCTCCAAAATNGATATGCAGATGACACCACCCTTAAGGCAGAAACTAAAGAAGAACTAAAGAGCCTCTTGATGAAAGAGAAAGAGGAGAGTGGAAAAGTTGGCTTAAAATTCAACATTCAGAAAACTAAGATCAAGTCTGGTCCCATTACTTCATGGCAAATAGATGGAGAAATAGTGGAAACAGTGACAGACTTTATTTTTTGAGCTCCAAAATTACTGCAGATGGTGACTGCAGCCACAAAATTAAAAGATGCTTGCTCTATGGAAGAAAAGTTATGACCAAACTAGACAGCTTATTAAAAAGCAGAGACATTACTTTGCCAACAAAGGTCTATCTGTCTAGTCAAGGTTATGGTTTTTCCAGTAGTCATGTATGGATGTGAGAGTTGGACTATAAAGAAAGCTGAGCGCTGAAGAATTGATGCTTTTGAACTGTAGTGTTGGAGAAGACTCTCCTCATACTGCAAGGAGATCGAACCAATCCCTCCTAAAGGAGATCAGTCCTGAATATTCATTGGAAGGGCTGATGCTGAAGCTGAAACTCTAATACTTTGGCCACTTGATGTAAAGAACTGACTCCTTAGAAAAGACTCTGATGCTGGGAAAGATTGAAGGTATGAGTAGAAGGGGATGACAGAGGATCAGATGGTTGGATGGCATCACTGACTCAATGGACATGAGTTTGAGTAAACTCTGGGAGTTGGTAATGGACAGGGATGCCTGGCATGCTGTAGTCCATGGGGTTGCAAACAGTAGGACATGACTGAACAACTGAACTGAACAGCTTTAGTTTGTGAAAGTTTTTTTTCTCTCTACATTTTTGAAAGACAGGTTTGCCCAGGAACACCATATTTGTTTGGCAGATTTTTTTTTTTTAAAGCACTTTAAATACATTATTTTTACTGCCTTTTGGCCTGCCAGGTTTCTACTGAAAAGCCTGGTGATAGTCTTATGAAGTTTCCTTTGTATATGACAATTACCTTTTTCTTGCTAATTTTAAAATTCTTAGTTTTTGGTTTTTGAAAATGTGATTATAACTAATTCCTTGAGGATTCTTTAAATTAATTTTATCTGTGGTCCTTTGAACTTTCTAGCAGTGGTGTCTGTTTTCTTCCCTTGGTTGAGGAATTTTCAGCCATTAAAAAAAACACACAAACTTTCTGGTCTTTTCTCTTTCTCTTATCCTTCTTAGACTACCTTATATGTTTGTTATTGTTCAGTCACTCAATCATGTGCAACTCTTTGTGACCCCATGGACTGCAGCATGCCTGGCTTCCCTGTCCATCACCAACTCTTGGAGTTTGCTTAAACTCATGTCCATTGAGTCAGTGATGCCATCCAACCATCTCATCCTCTGCCATCCCCTTCTCCTCCTGCCTTCAATCTTTCCCAGCATCAGGCTCTTTACCAATAAGTCAGCTCTTTTCATCAGGTGGCCAAAGTATTGGAGCTTTAGTTAGCATCAGTCCTTCTAGTGAATATTTAGGGTTGATTTCCTTTAGGATGTGTATATTATTCTTTATGACAACTTTTTGTAAATTCCTTAACTTTCTTTTTTCTTTTTCTTTTTAAATTTTCTTTTTGTTCCTCTGAACAATTTCAGGTGAGCTGTTTCTAAGTTTGATAATTTGTTCTTCTTAATCTAGTCTGCTGTTCAATTCCTCTACTGATTTTTTTTTAAATTAATATGTTCTTCAACTCCAAAATTTCTGTTTTTTCCCTTAATTTTCTCTAACTTGTTAACATTCTCACTTTATTTATGCACTGTTTTTTAAACTCATTAAGCATTTTTAATATTAATTATTTTGGATTCCCTATTACGTAATGCATATAGAGTTGACTCTTGAAAAATGCAGGGCTTCAGGACACAGACCCTTCATACAGTCAAAAATCCATGTATAACTTATTGTCAGCCCTCTTGTTTATGCAGTTCCTCTGTATTCAAGGTTCCTCCAGACCCTTCATTCTGCATTCATGAATTAAACCAACTGATGAATGTATGTGGCTTAAAACTCAACATTCAGAAGACTACGATCATGGCATCTGGTCTCATTACTTCATGGCATATAGATGGGGAAACAATGGAAACAGTGACAGACTTTATTTTGGGGGGCTCCAAAATTACTGCAGATGATGACTGCAGCCATGAAATTAAAAGATGCTTGCTCTTTGGAAGTAAAGCTCTGACTAACCTAGACAACATATTAAAAAGAACAGGTATTACTTTGCTGACAAAGGTCCGTCTAGTCAAAGCTATGATTTTTCCAGTAGTTGTGTATGAATGTGAGAGTTCGACTATAAAAAAAGCTGAGTACTGAAGAATTGATGCTTTTGAACTATGGTGTTGGAGAAGACTCTTGAGAGTCCCTTGGACTGCAAGGAGATCCAATCAGTCAATCCTAAGGGAAATGAGTCCTAAATACTCATTGGAAAGACTGATGCTGAAGCTGAAACTCCAATACTTTGGCCACCTGATGTGAAGAATAGACTCATTGGTAAAGACCCTGATGCTGGGAAAGATTGAGGGCAGGAGGAGAAGGGGACGACAGAGGATGAGATGGTTCAAAGTCATCACTGACTCAATGGACATGAGTTTGAGCAAGCTTTGGGAGTTGGTGATGGACAGGGAAGCCTGGCGTGCTGCAGTCCATGGGGTCACAAAGAGTTGGACATGACTGAGTGACTGAACTAAATTGATGAATGTGTAGTACTGTAACATTTGCTATTGAAAAAATTCACATGTAAGTGGACCCAGGCATTTCAAATCCATGTTGTTCAAGGGTCAACTCTGTTTGTTTCATTAGGGTCACACTCTAGAGTTTTGTCTTGTTTCTTTATTTGGTTCATATTTCAGTTTCTCAATCTTTTTATTGGTATCCATACATTAGAAAAAGTTGCTGCCTCTTCCAGTCTTCATAGGTGGATGATGGTCATCTTCTGTATAAGACTGACAGTTAAGCCACAGATTCTCTGATTGTCTCCAACCTTCATTCAAGTACAAATTGCTGTGTTTTTGTTGAACTGGCCCTCAGGTATTTAGGGTATGTTGGGACCTACACCTCTTTGTAAGAGCTACTTGCTCAAGAAGCACCTGGAAAAGTTGAAAATTTGGGTGACTAGNTGGCATATAGATGGGGAAACAATGGAAACAGTGACAGACTTTATTTTGGGGGGCTCCAAAATTACTGCAGATGATGACTGCAGCCATGAAATTAAAAGATGCTTGCCCTTTGGAAGTAAAGCTCTGACTAACCTAGACAACATATTAAAAAGAACAGATATTACTTTGCTGACAAAGGTCCATCTAGTCAAAGCTATGATTTTTCCAGTAGTTGTGTATGAATGTGAGAGTTCGACTATAAAAAAAGCTGAGTACTGAAGAATTGATGCTTTTGAACTATGGTGTTGGAGAAGACTCTTGAGAGTCCCTTGGACTGCAAGGAGATCCAATCAGTCAATCCTAAGGGAAATGAGTCCTAAATACTCATTGGAAAGACTGATGCTGAAGCTGAAACTCCAATACTTTGGCCACCTGATGTGAAGAATAGACTCATTGGTAAAGACCCTGATGCTGGGAAAGATTGAGGGCAGGAGGAGAAGGGGACGACAGAGGATGAGATGGTTCAAAGTCATCACTGACTCAATGGACATGAGTTTGAGCAAGCTTTGGGAGTTGGTGATGGACAGGGAAGCCTGGCGTGCTGCAGTCCATGGGGTCACAAAGAGTTGGACATGACTGAGTGACTGAACTAAATTGATGAATGTGTAGTACTGTAACATTTGCTATTGAAAAAATTCACATGTAAGTGGACCCAGGCATTTCAAATCCATGTTGTTCAAGGGTCAACTCTGTTTGTTTCATTAGGGTCACACTCTAGAGTTTTGTCTTGTTTCTTTATTTGGTTCATATTTCAGTTTCTCAATCTTTTTATTGGTATCCATACATTAGAAAAAGTTGCTGCCTCTTCCAGTCTTCATAGGTGGATGATGGTCATCTTCTGTATAAGACTGACAGTTAAGCCACAGATTCTCTGATTGTCTCCAACCTTCATTCAAGTACAAATTGCTGTGTTTTTGTTGAACTGGCCCTCAGGTATTTAGGGTATGTTGGGACCTACACCTCTTTGTAAGAGCTACTTGCTCAAGAAGCACCTGGAAAAGTTGAAAATTTGGGTGACTAGTCTTTCTCTCTGAAGGAAAAAGCTAGATGCTGGGTTTTTTTCACCCATTTGATCTATACTGGACCTGGAGGAGGGAATTGTTTCAGTTGCCTCTTTGCTAATTTAAACCACCATTTTTCTTCTCATTGGCCCTCCAGCTTCCAGAATATGCTAAGTTCCATCAGTGCTTTGAGATAAATCCAGTTTGTCGCTCAGGTAGTCCTCAGATAAGTTGTAATTTTGGTGTGTAAATTGTCCAAATTTTTTTTTTCCCCAAAGAGGAGCTAGAAGCTAGATACTTCCTCCCAATTGTATGGTGTTATATGCCAGGGGGTTATGATTAATGGGTGTCTCAAATTTACCAAGCAATTTTGAATTGGCTAGTTTTGCACTTGCTTGGGGTCCAAAAACTTCTCAACTTGTTTCTCAGTTTCTTAGAGAGGTAACTGATCTGTGTATTGTTGTAAATCAGTGAGTCCATGGGAAGAAAGAAAATACCTATCTTGACTCTTCTACCATTTTGCTGACATCACCCAATTCAACTGTTTTCTTTATAGTCAATGTTTTTGTGTACTAAGAAATCTTTGTGTACTCTCAAGTTGTGAAGAAATTCTCCTGTATATTTTTATAGATGCATTTTGGTTTTAGGTTTTGTAATCAGGTTTATGATGCATTTCACACAAAGAAATTGGAATGTCATGTGAAGTGGGTGTAAATGCTCATCTTTTCTTCTTATAGATATAGCAGATGTACCAGCTTCGTTTGTTGAAAGTGTTCCTTCTCTTAATTAATTGTAGAGTGCTTTGAAAATAAAATGCAGTTTATATGTCAGATAAGTTTTTAGATTTCAGATTATTTCATTTGTTTATCCTAATTCACAATGACTTAATTGTAATTTTGGGTAAGTCATTAAATCTGTTACTGTCACTTCAGTTCTGTCCAACTCTTTGCAACCCCATGGACTGTAGCCCACCAGGCTTCTCTGTTTACAAGATTCTCCAAGCAAGAATACTGGAGTGAGTTGCCATTTCCTGCTCCAGGGGATCTTCCTGACCCAAGAATTTAATCTGCGTCTCTTGTGTCTTCTGCATCGACAGGTGCATTCTTTGCCACTAGTACCACTTCTATTATTGTATAACAGATTACTACACACAGAGATTTGAAACTACAGCCATGGATTATTTTNCTTCACAGTCCAACTCTCACATCCATACATGACCACAGGAAAACCATAGCCTTGACTAGACGGACCTTAGTTGGCAAAGTAATGTCTCTTCTTTTGAATATACTGTCTAGGTTGGTCATAACTTTTCTTCCAAGGAATAAGTGTCTTTTAATTTCATGGCTGCAATCACCATCTGCAGTAGATGACTGGTATATTTACTGTAGAATCTGAAGGCAGATATATAGCTCCAGGGCATAAAGATAGAAAAGAGAAACTTAGGTTGCTTCAGTCTTCAGATACCTCCATGAATTATGAAAACTGCACTGCATGAAATAAAAGTTAAGAATAAGCCTTTAAAAAATATATTGAACATGTTATAATTCAATGGCAATTTATGCCCATCAGGTGTTAGTTAGGAAAAGAGAACGTATGTCCAGGAACCCTGCTCAGAGACCATCACATTGGCTGAAGGTGACACTTTATTCAAATGAGGTGCTATATTCTGTTGACTTTTAGATCAACTGCTCATTAATGGTAGAGGTCAAGCCCTTATTCTCTAGCCAATATCTTCTAGCCATTCTGAGAACAAGGCTTGATTGGTATTCATGAGGTTGTAACACTTATGAGTGGCATCAGAGATCTTGCTAACTTCCAGCTATGAAGTTTACTCTAGCATTGCAATCAACATATCAAACACGTATATTTTGTTGATTTAAACAGCAACAACAACAAACACGTTTTCAGTACTTCCCTCATCTCCTATCTGTCACCCCTTATGTGCCATTAAAACCTGAAACAGACAGAAGGTAGCACTAACCATACACTTCAACAGGTAAATCTGTTGGGAAAATTGGTAAAATCTGTTGGAAACCATACACTTCATCAGGTAAATCTGCTTTCCTCTCCCCATGAAGTGAAGGACTTGGACCCATCACTAAGGCCTGTCTGGCTCTAAGGCTCGGTGACCTCACACACTGCCTGGCCATCGAAGGAAATCAGATGAGCCAGAGGCCCCATCTCTAACCCCATGGGAAGCCCTACAGGTAGGTAAGCAGTTTGTTTAAGAAGAAGCACTGCAGAGAAGTGGGTTCACACTTCAGCTTATCAGTCAGGTCGACTAGATGTAAAGCCATGCTCCATCACTCAGTAGTTTGGACTGGTCACATATCTATTCTATATACAGTATTTGTTTTCCTTCACTGAGGACCACTGACAAAATGGTCCTTACTCATATTGCTGTTGTGAAGAATAACTGAATTAGCAACTTATGAAATGTTGAAAACTGTGCTTGGCAAAAAGTATGCACACACAAAAAGTATTAAATACTATAGGACCTATTTCCCATGTGACTGTAAAATTCCTAGAAGCAAGGGATTTTTATATTTTATCCACTGCTATTTCACCAGATCAGAATACTTGTCTTATATTTGATGTTCAGTAAGTAGTATAAATGAATGAAAAGAACGATTGGCTTAGTTTTACTCTTGACTGAGGTTGACATTTTTATACGTGCAAAACTTTATTCTAAAAAATTTAGGGGTGCAAATATGCAGTGTTCATGAATCCTGCCCTCATAAACTTGAGAAGTTGAATGTCATTATCAATATAATCCTCTTTTAAGAACCCCAACACTCATTAAGTATGCTTTTATTATGTTATTTTCGAAGTATGAATAAAAGAAGAATTTGGTAAAAGTTTTATCCAGTAACATTTTAAAATGAATAACACATTATGCAAATTCATATAAAGCAATATATCTACCTCATGAATATTTTCCTTGAAAATTTAGAGAATACTTTTTAATAGAAAGATTAGAAAATAAAGCTGCCAGTAGGAATGGGGTTCTTCCACATGGAAGTTTGTTTGCTGCAGGAAAAAAGAAGAATGCCAAAACTCCACCAAAAATCTGAAAAACCAATAGTAATAAAAAAAGGTCATGTCTAAGAAAGAAGTCTGTAGCTGACCTCCAGGATGGGAGGAACAGTTTTCTCTCCTTTAGGTGATGTATCACAACATGAGCAACTCCAAAGTTCTTGACAGTGTTTCCATTAAGGCACTCACTTTGATTCTCTTGCTGCCACAAATGCCAGGCATCAGATGCTACAGAAACTCTGTAATCTAAGAGAGCAAGGGCACCTCAACTCTAATCTTTATGCCCTGGGGAACAAATGCTCCAGCAAAGAGTCAAGTTTTTCCTAAGACATATGCATCTTCACTTTGAATGAATAATACACAATGATTATATGTTTTCTATTAAACTTTAAGAATATTCGTTTGCTAAGTGTTCCTGAAGGGGTCAGGACTGGATTCCTGCTATGATAATCACTGGTACTTGGGGAGGAGGATGAGGACCCCATATCCACAGTGTGGATACCACTTACCTAGTGACCAGGGACAGTAGCAAGCACCATTCCCTTGACATATGTGCTTTGTTACTCTTTTGTTACTTTTCTGGGCCAGGTTTATTTCCTCAGATGCCTGAGTATATCTCCTATCTGTGCAGGCTACAGCACTGCTAACTGCTTTGTGGCTAATGCTTTGAGATTGTCTGTCCTTCTATTGATCACAGCTATATACCACAGGATGCTAAATTGTAGTTTATATCCTTCCCCTTGAGGTACAGACCGCTTTCTGACCTGCTAACAGAGAAAATAATTGTACATACACCTAAATAAAAAAGGCAGTATGCCACATGCTATTAAGAAGAAAATTAACAAGGAAACAAGCTTTAAATGACACACTGGAACAGTTTGATCTAATTGATATCTACAGGGCACATCATACTCAAAATGATGGATTTCACCTTCTTATTAAGGGCACATGGAACATTTTCCAGGATAGATCACATCCTCGTGCACAAATGAAGCCTTGCTAAAGTTAAAAAAGAAAGAAAGAAAAAAGAAAGAAACAACTTCAAGCATCTTTTCTGATTACAATGCTGTAAGATTAGATATAAGCCACAGGGTTGGGGGTGGGGGTATTAGAAACACAAACATGTGGAGGCTAAAAAGCATGCTTCTGAATAACCAACATACCACTGAAGAAATCAAAAAGGAAATAAAAATGTACACAGAAATGAATGAAAATGAAAACAGGACAACCCCAAACCTATGGAATTCAGTAAGAGCAGTGCTAAGAGGAAAGTGCATAGTAACACAAGTCTATCTCAAGAAACAAGATTGATATCAAACAAATAACCTACCCTCACACCTAGAAGAACTATAAAAAGAAAAAAAAGAACAGAAAAATCCAAAGTTAGTATAAGGAAATAAATCATAAAAGTCAGAGCAGAAAAAGAAATGAAGGAGACTATAGCAAAGATCAATAAAACTAAAAGCTTGTTCTTTGAGAAGATAAACAAAATAGACAAATTGTTAGCCAGATTCATCAAGAAAAAAGGGAGAAGACTCAATTCAATAAACTTAGAAATTAAAATGGAAAAAGTATAAGAAACAACACAGAAATAAAGGTGATCATAAGAAACTACTATGAGCAACTATATGCCTGTCAAATGGACAATTTGGAAGAAACAGACAAATCCTTAGAAAACTATAACCTTCCAAAACTGAACTAAGAAAAAATAGAAAATTTGGAGAGGCCAATCACAAACATGGAAATCTAAAATGTAATAAAAATCTTCCAACAAGCAAAAGCCCAGGACAAGATGGATTCACAGGTAAACGTTATAAAAAATTTAGAGAAGAGCTAACACCTATTCTACTTAAACTCTTCCAAAAAAGTGTAGAGGAAAGAAAACCCCCAAACTAATTCTATAAGGCCACAATCACCCTGATACCAAAATCAGACAAAGATGCCACTAAAAAAGAAAACTACAGGCCAATATCACTGATGAACATATACAAAAATCCTCAACAAAATTCTAGCAAACAGAATCCAATAACATATTTAAAAGATCATACATCATGACCAACTGGGCTTTATTCCAGAAATGCAAGGATTCTTCAGTACTCACAAATCAATCAATGTGATACACCATGTTAACAAATTAAAGATAAAAGCCATATGATAATTGCAATAAATGCAAGCAAAACCTTTGACAAAATCCAACACCATTTATGACAAAAACTCTCCAGAAAGGAGGCATAGAGGAAACATAACTCAATATAATAAAAGCCATATGTGACAAACCCACAGCAAGCATTATCCTCAATGGTGAAAAATTGAAAACATTTCCTCTAAAATCAGGAATAAGGCAAGGGTGCCCACACTCACCACTATATTCAACATAGTTCTGAAAGTCCTAGCCACAGCAATTAGAGAAGAATGTGAAATAAAAGGAATTCAAATTGAAAAAGAAAACTCTCACTGTTTGCAGATGACACAGAAAACCCTAAAGATGCCACCAGAAAATTACTAGAGCTAATCAATGAATATACTAAAGTTGCAGTATATAAAATTAACACAGAGAAATCCCATGCCTTCCTATACACTAACAATGAAAAATCAGAAAAAGAATTTAAGTAAACAATCCCATTCACCATTGCAAGAAAAAAGAATAAAATGCTTAGGAATAATTTTACCTAAGGTGACAAAAGATCTGTACACAGAAAACTATAAAACATTGGTGAAAGGAATCAAAGATGACACAAATATATGGAGAAATATATCATGTTCTATGACTGGAAAAATCAATGTAGTAAAAATTAATATACTACCCAAAGCAATCTATAGATTCAATGCAATCTCTATCAAACCATCAATGGCATTTTTCACCGACCTAGAACAAATAATTTCACAATTTGTGTAGAAACAAAAAATACTCTGAATAGCCAAGAAATCTTGAGAAATAAGAATGGAACTGGAGGAATCACCTTTCCTGATTTCAGATTATACTGCAAAGCTACAGTCATCAAGACAGTATGTTATTGGCACAAAGACAGAAATGTAGGTCAGTGGAACAAAATAGAAAGTCTGGAGATAAATCCACACACCTATGCATATCTTTTTGTTTTACAAAGGAGGAAAAAATATACAAAGGAGAAAAGATAGTCTCTTCAACAATTAATGATGGGAAAACCAGTTAACTATGTGTAAAAGAATGAAACTAGAACACTTTCTATTACCATATGTTGTGCCTAGTCACTCAGTCACGTCCTACTCTTTGTGACTCCATGGACTGTAGCTTACCAGGCTCCTCTGTCCATGGAGATTCTCCAGGCAAGAATACTGGAGTGGGTTGCCATGACCTCCTCCAGGTGATCTTCCCAATCCAAGTATCGAACCTAGGTCTTCTGAATTATAGGAGAATTCTTTACCAACTGACCTACCAGGGAAGCCCTTCTAACATCATATCACAAAGATAAACTCGAAATGGATTAAAAACCTAAATGTTAGACCAGAAATTATAAAGCTCCTAGAAGAAAACATAGTTAGAACACTCTCTGGCATAAATCACAAGAAGATCCTCGATGATCCACCTCCCAGAGTAATGGAAAGAAAAGCAAATAATAATAGTAATAACAAATGGGACCTAATTAAACTTAAGCACTTTTGCACAATGGAGGAAGCTATAAGTAAGGTGAAAAGACAGCCCTCAGGATGGGAGAAAATAATAGCAAACAAAGCAACTGGCAAAGAATTAATCTCAAAAATACACAAGTAGCTCATGCAGCTCAATACCAGAAAAACAAACAATCCAGTCAAAAAGTGGGCAAAAGACCTAAACAGACATTTCTCCAAATAAGACATACAGATAGTGAATAAATACATGAAAAGATGCTCAACATCACTCATTATTAGAGAAAAGCAAGTCAAAACCACAATGAGGTAACATCTCAAACTGGTAAGAATGACCATCATCAAAAAGTCTACAAACAATAAAGGCTGGAGAGGGTGTGTAAAAAAGCAAATCCTTCTTACAAAGTTGGTGGGAATGCAAATTAGTATGACCACTATGGAGAAAAGTGCAGAGAGTCCTTAAAAAACTGGCAATAGAACTCCCACATGACCTAGTAATCCCACTGCTCAGCATATACACTGAGGAAACCAGAATTGAAAGAGATACATGTACACCCATGTTTATTGAAGCACTATTTACAATAGCTAGGGCATGGACGAAACCTAGATGCCCATCAGTAGATGAGTGGATAAGGAAGCTATGGCATATATACACAATGGAATAGTACTTAGCTATAAAAGAATGCATTTGAGTCAGTTCTAGTCAGGTGGATGAACCTAGAACCTATTATATAAAGCAAAGTAAATCATAAAGAGAAAGACAAATATTGTATATTAGCACATATATATAGAATCTAGAAAGGTGGTACCAGTGATCCTACGTACAGCAAAGGATACTCAGATGTAAAGAACAGACTTCTGGACTCAGTGTGTGAAGGAGAGGGTGGGATGATTTGAGAAAACAGCAGAGAAGCATACTCATTACCATATGAAGAATGGATGACCCAGTGTGAGTTCAATGCATGAATCAGGGCATCCAGGGTCTGTGCTCTATGATCACCTGGAGGGATACTGTATTGCTAACTCTGTTCATGACACCAATTATATTGCTGTAGTTCACTGTGCACACTATTTGTTGAACCCAGGTTAGGCAAGGCATGAGCCAAGAGGCTGGAAGAAGATGTTGAGTCGTTGTAACTGAAGACACGTTTATTCTTTCTTCTGGCTGGCACAGCAGCTGTACCACAATTCTCTCCTCTTGTGGCTGACCCCACAGACACAGACATGAGGCAGCAGTAACGCACTGCTCTTTTGGGTGGAGTTCATACCCCTATAGCACAAGATAGCTCATGACCAAGCAAGTAATACCTTGTGATGTGCATGTGCAGTGCTATAAGTGACCTCAGCTGTTACATAATCATTGTTCACAAAATGTGGGGCAAGAGAGCCTGAACAAGCCATCTTGGCTAATTTTCTCTCTCCCCTCAGATGGGGTGCAGAGGGAGGTGGGAGAAGAGTTCAGGTTGGGGGGACATATGCATAGCTATGGCTGATTCATGCTAATGTATGGCAAAAGCCATTACAATATTGTGAAGTAATCATCCTCCCATTAAAATAAAATTTTAAAAAGGGAAAAGATGTCTGAAATTAATATATTTACAAATAATAAATTTATACTGAACTTGAAAGGAAAGCATTTCCTACAATTTAGAAAAAGGCATGATTATACTAGAGGCTCATCATTCCCACTTTTTAATCATTTGAACACTGTATTAGAATAAAAATTTTTTTCGCTATTCAGGCTTCCTGTGTTTAAGATACAATCAGAGATTTGCAGTGGATTCTGGTTACCTTGAAAATGTATTGAGTTATTTAAAATAATCCATTCAAACATCCTGAGTTATTTTGTAACATACTATGTTCAATAAGCAACTCAGTCACACACACTTTTCTTAAGACAAAGTCATACATTCTATTCTGTGTGTCAGGTGTTATTAGTCTCAGCACACTTATTTCACAAAAAGAGGTACATTTATATGGCAAAAAATGGTTATGGTGTTAAATACTTTTAAAATAGTATAATTNTAATTCTATAAGGCCACAATCACCCTGATACCAAAATCAGACAAAGATGCCACTAAAAAAGAAAACTACAGGCCAATATCACTGATGAACATATACAAAAATCCTCAACAAAATTCTAGCAAACAGAATCCAATAACATATTTAAAAGATCATACATCATGACCAACTGGGCTTTATTCCAGAAATGCAAGGATTCTTCAGTACTCACAAATCAATCAGTATGATACACCATGTTAACAAATTAAAGATAAAAGCCATATGATAATTGCAATAAATGCAAGCAAAACCTTTGACAAAATCCAACACCATTTATAGATGTGTATAAGAGACAGGTANTTCAGTACTCACAAATCAATCAATGTGATACACCATGTTAACAAATTAAAGATAAAAGCCATATGATAATTGCAATAAATGTAAGCAAAACCTTTGACAAAATCCAACACCATTTATGACAAAAACTCTCCAGAAAGGAGGCATAGAGGAAACATAACTCAATATAATAAAAGCCATATGTGACAAACCCACAGCAAGCATTATCCTCAATGGTGAAAAATTGAAAACATTTCCTCTAAAATCAGGAATAAGGCAAGGGTGCCCACACTCACCACTATATTCAACATAGTTCTGGAAGTCCTAGCCACAGCAATTAGAGAAGAATGTGAAATAAAAGGAATTCAAATTGAAAAAGAAAACTCTCACTGTTTGCAGATGACACAGAAAACCCTAAAGATGCCACCAGAAAATTACTAGAAAATTACTAGAGCTAATCAATGAATATACTAAAGTTGCAGTATATAAAATTAACACAGAGAAATCCCATGCCTTCCTATACACTAACAATGAAAAATCAGAAAAAGAATTTAAGTAAACAATCCCATTCACCATTGCAAGAAAAAAGAATAAAATGCTTAGGAATAATTTTACCTAAGGTGACAAAAGATCTGTACACAGAAAACTATAAAACATTGGTGAAAGGAATCAAAGATGACACAAATATATGGAGAAATATATCATGTTCTATGACTGGAAAAATCAATGTAGTAAAAATTAATATACTACCCAAAGCAATCTATAGATTCAATGCAATCTCTATCAAACAATCAACGGCATTTTTCACCGACCTAGAACAAATAATTTCACAATTTGTGTAGAAACAAAAAATACTCTGAATAGCCAAGAAATCTTGAGAAATAAGAATGGAACTGGAGGAATCACCTTTCCTGATTTCAGATTATACTGCAAAGCTACAGTCATCAAGACAGTATGTTATTGGCACAAAGACAGAAATGTAGGTCAGTGGAACAAAATAGAAAGTCTGGAGATAAATCCACACACCTATGCATATCTTTTTGTTTTACAAAGGAGGAAAAAATATACAAAGGAGAAAAGATAGTCTCTTCAACAATTAATGATGGGAAAACCAGTTAACTATGTGTAAAAGAATGAAACTAGAACACTTTCTATTACCATATGTTGTGCCTAGTCACTCAGTCACGTCCTACTCTTTGTGACTCCATGGACTGTAGCTTACCAGGCTCCTCTGTCCATGGAGATTCTCCAGGCAAGAATACTGGAGTGGGTTGCCATGACCTCCTCCAGGTGATCTTCCCAATCCAAGTATCGAACCTAGGTCTTCTGAATTATAGGAGAATTCTTTACCAACTGACCTACCAGGGAAGCCCTTCTAACATCATATCACAAAGATAAACTCGAAATGGATTAAAAACCTAAATGTTAGACCAGAAATTATAAAGCTCCTAGAAGAAAACATAGTTAGAACATTCTCTGGCATAAATCACAAGAAGATCCTCGATGATCCACCTCCCAGAGTAATGGAAAGAAAAGCAAATAATAATAGTAATAACAAATGGGACCTAATTAAACTTAAGCACTTTTGCACAATGGAGGAAGCTATAAGTAAGGTGAAAAGACAGCCCTCAGGATGGGAGAAAATAATAGCAAACAAAGCAACTGGCAAAGAATTAATCTCAAAAATACACAAGTAGCTCATGCAGCTCAATACCAGAAAAACAAACAATCCAGTCAAAAAGTGGGCAAAAGACCTAAACAGACATTTCTCCAAATAAGACATACAGATAGTGAATAAATACATGAAAAGATGCTCAACATCACTCATTATTAGAGAAAAGCAAGTCAAAACCACAATGAGGTAACATCTCAAACTGGTAAGAATGACCATCATCAAAAAGTCTACAAACAATAAAGGCTGGAGAGGGTGTGTAAAAAAGCAAATCCTTCTTACAAAGTTGGTGGGAATGCAAATTAGTATGACCACTATGGAGAAAAGTGCAGAGAGTCCTTAAAAAACTGGCAATAGAACTCCCACATGACCTAGTAATCCCACTGCTCAGCATATACACTGAGGAAACCAGAATTGAAAGAGATACATGTACACCCATGTTTATCGAAGCACTATTTACAATAGCTAGGGCATGGACGAAACCTAGATGCCCATCAGTAGATGAGTGGATAAGGAAGCTATGGCATATATACACAATGGAATAGTACTTAGCTATAAAAGAATGCATTTGAGTCAGTTCTAGTCAGGTGGATGAACCTAGAACCTATTATATAAAGCAAAGTAAATCATAAAGAGAAAGACAAATATTGTATATTAGCACATATATATAGAATCTAGAAAGGTGGTACCAGTGATCCTACGTACAGCAAAGGATACTCAGATGTAAAGAACAGACTTCTGGACTCAGTGTGTGAAGGAGAGGGTGGGATGATTTGAGAAAACAGCAGAGAAGCATACTCATTACCATATGAAGAATGGATGACCCAGTGTGAGTTCAATGCACGAATCAGGGCATCCAGGGTCTGTGTTCTATGATCACCTGGAGGGATACTGTATTGCTAACTCTGTTCATGACACCAATTATATTGCTGTAGTTCACTGTGCACACTATTTGTTGAACCCAGGTTAGGCAAGGCATGAGCCAAGAGGCTGGAAGAAGATGTTGAGTCGTTGTAACTGAAGACACGTTTATTCTTTCTTCTGGCTGGCACAGCAGCTGTACCACAATTCTCTCCTCTTGTGGCTGACCCCACAGACACAGACATGAGGCAGCAGTAACGCACTGCTCTTTTGGGTGGAGTTCATACCCCTATAGCACAAGATAGCTCATGACCAAGCAAGTAATACCTTGTGATGTGCATGTGCAGTGCTATAAGTGACCTCAGCTGTTACATAATCATTGTTCACAAAATGTGGGGCAAGAGAGCCTGAACAAGCCATCTTGGCTAATTTTCTCTCTCCCCTCAGATGGGGTGCAGAGGGAGGTGGGAGAAGAGTTCAGGTTGGGGGGACATATGCATAGCTATGGCTGATTCATGCTAATGTATGGCAAAAGCCATTACAATATTGTGAAGTAATCATCCTCCCATTAAAATAAAATTTTAAAAAGGGAAAAGATGTCTGAAATTAATATATTTACAAATAATAAATTTATACTGAACTTGAAAGGAAAGCATTTCCTACAATTTAGAAAAAGGCATGATTATACTAGAGGCTCATCATTCCCACTTTTTAATCATTTGAACACTGTATTAGAATAAAAATTTTTTTCGCTATTCAGGCTTCCTGTGTTTAAGATACAATCAGAGATTTGCAGTGGATTCTGGTTACCTTGAAAATGTATTGAGTTATTTAAAATAATCCATTCAAACATCCTGAGTTATTTTGTAACATACTATGTTCAATAAGCAACTCAGTCACACACACTTTTCTTAAGACAAAGTCATACATTCTATTCTGTGTGTCAGGTGTTATTAGTCTCAGCACACTTATTTCACAAAAAGAGGTACATTTATATGGCAAAAAATGGTTATGGTGTTAAATATTTTTAAAATAGTATAATTCTATGAAATTGAGTTTATATAGACAAAGGGAAGACAGGAGGGAGAGCAAGGTTGGTGTTAGAATTGCTATCATAGTAATCAGTACAGTGGAAACAGTGTCAGACTTTATTTTGGGGGGCTCCAAAATCACTGCAGATGGTGATTGCAGCCATGAAATTAAAAGATGCTTACTCCTTGGAAGAAAAGTTATGACCAACCTAGA